>WNGS01167840.1:13420236-13462424 GCA_020271785.1 Procambarus virginalis | reverse complement strand
TTAAAAAGTATAGTAAATAATTAAAAGTTAGATGTAAAAAAAAATAGTATATAAAAGTATATGACGTATAGTAGCTCTCCACTGAAACTGTTATATGCGCTCTTCGACCATGTGTGCTTACAGCGTCGTGCGCCGAGGGCTACTACCAGTGCGCGGATACCACCGTGTGCATCGTCGATCACTTCGTCTGTGACGGCTATGTAGACTGTGACTTGGGCGACGACGAAGAGTCCTGCTGTAAGTTGTAGTACAAATCTTTCTTTTCACTTGACTTTCTCATAAGAACTAAAAGCTCACTCTAAGGCTCAGCAATAGGCAAACTAACATTCGATAGGATTTGTTTACAAACACAATTCCGTGGAAGTCAAGAATATATCAACTGGCAAGAATACTAATATAAGTTCCGCCTTCATACACAGACACATGTCAGTACCCTCCTTACCCCCCTCACTCCTTCTCAAGGCCTCTCTCTCTCCTCCTTTCCACCTTCTCCATTATCTGCAGGAAGTGGAGGGTCACCCAATAAATCTTTCAGACAAGGAAACATTATAAGGAAGCCTTCGATGGAAGGCTAACACAATTATCAAAGAAGCTTCATTGACCTTGGTCAATGAAGCTTCTCTCTATTTACGAGTCCCACAGTGAGAGCCTCACTCCACGGCAGCCAAATGGTCATAACCTTTTTGTATATTGAGTACCCGTGTGTTGTATATTTATAGCCAGTCCTATACACATAGTGGGTAACTTCTTTTAACATTGATCCTCGTATAATTCCCTAGCTCCATCTGTTACTACTGTGTATTGCTACCTTGTACCTTGTAGCCTTCATCAACTCCCGTGTACCTTGTAGCCTTCATCAATCCCCGTGTACCTTGTAACCTTCATCAACCCCCGTGTACCTTGTAGCCTTCATCAACCCCCCGTGTACCTTGTAGCCTTCATCCAACCCCCCGTGTACCTTGTAGCCTTCATCACCCCCGTGTACCTTGTAGCCTTCATCAACCCCCCGTGTACCTTGTAGCCTTCATCAACTCCCGTGTACCTTGTAGCCTTCATCAACCCCCGTGTACCATGTAGCCTTCATCAACCCCCGTGTACCTTGTAGCCTTCATCAATCCCCGTGTACCTTGTAGCCTTCACCAACCCCCGTGTACCTTGTAGCCTTCATCAACCCCCGTGTACCATGTAGCCTTCATCAACCCCCGTGTACCTTGTAGCCTTCATCAACCCCCGTGTACCTTGTAGCCTTCATCAACCCCCGTGTACCTTGTAGCCTTCATCAACCCCCGTTACCTTGTAACCTTCATCAACCCCCGTGTACCTTGTAGCCTTCATCAACCCCACCGTGTACCTTGTAGCCTTCATCAACCCCCGTGTACCTTGTAACCTTCATCAACCCCCGTGTACCTTGTAGCCTTCATCAATCCCCCGTGTACCTTGTAGCCTTCATCAATCCCCGTGTACCTTGTAGCCTTCATCAACCCCCCGTGTACCTTGTAGCCTTCATCAACCCCCGTGTACCTTGTAGCCTTCATCAACCCCCCGTGTACCTTGTAGCCTTCATCATAACCCCCCGTGTACCTTGTAGCCTTCATCAACCCCCGTGTACCTTGTAGCCTTCATCAATCCCCCGTGTACCTTGTAGCCTTCATCAACCCCCGTGTACCTTGTAGCCTTCATCAATCCCCGTGTACCTTGTAGCCTTCATCAACCCCCGTGTAACCTTGTAAGCCTCATAAACCCCCGTGTACCTTGTAGCCTTCATCAATCCCCGTGTACCTTGTAGCCTTCATCAAACCCCCGTGTACCTTGTAGCCTTCATCAATCCCCGTGTACCTTGTAGCCTTCATCAATCCCCGTGTACCTTGTAGCCTTCATCAACCCCCGTGTACCTTGTAGCCTTCATCACCCCCGTGTACCTTGTAGCCTTCATCAATCCCCGTGTATCTTGTAGCCTTCATCAACCCCCGTGTACCTTGTAGCCTTCATCAACCCCCCGTGTATCATGTAGCCTTGATCAACCCCCGTGTACCTTGTATTCCTCCCAGCCACGGCGACACCTGTGTTTCTGAGGACCAATACCAGTGCTTCGAGGGCTCCTGCATCGACAAGCAGTTCCTGTGTGACGGCATTAGTGACTGCTACATGAGCGACGACGAGCTGGAGTGCAGTGAGTATTCTTCAAGTACTTACATACCATTATAGTGAAGGGGTCACGGGGCCTTCCCAATGACGGATCTCGGTGAGATATGGAGGTCTGAGCCACGATTCATTAAGTATTTGTGTTTTTAAGAACGAAACCTGTGCATCTTTACTCGATGATGGCGGCGTACGCTGTATTTATAAAACAGTTTACGAGCTCGGAAACGTCACAACGCAAAGTTTTTATTGTTAAAGATAACTTCGTAACACTTCGGAGCTCAAGAACTGTTTGATAAATGTAAACCAAGCCACCATTATTGAGGAAAGATGTACAGGTTTCGTAAGTGGACGTATAAGTGATGAATCCTGGCCAAGAAATGGTAACAGTAAGTGGTATGATTCTGGACAAACGGTCCACACCGTTGGAAAGGGAAGAGAAGGAAGTTATGAGACAACGGTAAGCCAGTATGACTATGAATCATGCCAAGCGGGCTCCAGGACAGAACACGAGCTGTGATAGGCGACGGAGTGAAGGAACGACATTCAACCACTTCGACCATCGGGGATCGAACGGAGAACCTTCAAGAAGCGAGATCGTCGCAGTACCGACCAGTCCCAGAGTCGTCATGACAAAATTGGCGGGAGTGGAACAGCAAAGATTTTATATTAATGCCTGTCTTTGTTAACATATAAATATTCCATAATAGATCATACTTTTGGTGTTGTTATCCACATTTAATATCGTTCAGCGTACTTAACTCTCACTTAAGTGTGCATATACAAATTCATCTGATCATGTTAACTCTATCTCATGTATTTTAAGTATATCGTTAAACAAAATGCTAGCATACAGTAGTATAAACGATATTAATGTGTGATATATATATTATATATATTATATATATATATATATATATATATATATATATATATAATATATATATATATATATATATAATTTGTTAAAGGAGGATTGGTGTTGCAGGTGAGTGCAAGGAGGGCTTCCTGTGCCCGGAAGGTCAGTGTATCGTGGACATGTACGTGTGTGACGACTACGAGGACTGCCACCGTGGCGAGGACGAGGAAGACTGCCGTGAGTTGATGACTCGTATCATCACCTTCCACACTCGTTCATTATTTTCGTTCATCTCCACCACAAACCCCACCACTACCATCATCATCAGCCCCACCACAACTAGTACCACCACCCCTACCACCACCACATCAACACAAGCACCACTACCACTAAAGAGTTCGTGATGATAACTACAAAGCTCATCGTTAAAAAAAAAATTCACACTAACGAGCCTGTCTTGTGTTTCACAGCTTGCACACCGACCGACTTCGTCTGTGCCAATGGCGACTGTATCCCAGAAAACTATCACTGTGACGGCTACATAGACTGCTTTGAGGGTACCGACGAGGAGAATTGTGGTTAGTGTTGCATTCTGAAATAATGCTTCATTGTAACAAAAATATAACTACTGGCGATGCTTGCTGCAGTTGTGACGAAGCAATAGGCTTGCCTGTGTGTGGGGAGCTGGATATTTAGGCTATCAGGGCTTTGTCTTCTAAGTGCCTTCAGCCGCACGATTTTAATTTCAAAGTTGCAAGTGGAGCTAATTGTATTTTTCGTTTATATTCTCGTTTATCTAGGTTGTCATGGAGGGGATGAGAGCTCAGTAACTAGCCTTGTTTGTGTTAGCCTCTTAGAGATGTTTTGATTGGTTGATTTTGTTGATTTATCTTGTTTTGTTTTGATTTTTGTTTGGTTCATCAAAAATTATCTCATGAACTCTATCTCTATCTTTGGTTTGGTTGATCAAAACAAGATTGGTTAATCCTGTTTTGATTTTGTCTGCATATGGTTGATTTTGTTAATTTATTATGCACCCCATACCCAGGTATGGGTAGTGGGTTAGTTCTGTGGACTATTTCTTGGTATAATGTAGTAAAATATGCGCTCAGTATAACAACCATGATATAAAATGATAGCAGTGATTGACATAGGCACATATATTGGGGGAGTAGATAGCACAAAATAGAGTGCGAGTTTAAGGCACTAGGTAGGAAACTATGATGATGAAATTAAGTACTTTTTGGTATTTTTTTTATAAGGTGTAGGTTGGACAGCTTTTCACTTCGTTAGGGAGTGAGTTCCATAGACTAGGTCCCTTTATTTGCATAGTGTTTACACAGATTTAGTTTGACTCTGGGGATATCAAAGAAATATTTATTTCTGGTGTGGTAATTATGGGTCCTATTACATCTGTCAAGGATCAGATCAGGATTTGCATTTAAAAACAGGGTTTTGTAAATGTAAATGGCACAAGAGAATGTGTGGAGTGAGTTTATGTTTGGCATGTTGAGGGATTTAAACAGGGAGGGCTTGAGTGTTGTCTTAAAGCAGAGTTTGTTAGTGTTCTGATGGCAGATTTTTGCTGGGTGATGATGAGCTTGAGGTAGTTTGCAGTGGTTGAACCCCCATGCACAGATTCTAAATGTAAGATAGAGATAGATTAGCGCACAGTATAGTGAGAGGAGACCAGAGTTGGGAACATAATATCTGATTCTAGAAAGTATATGAACCGTTTTTGAGACTTTCTTAGTTATGTGTTGTATGTGGGTGCTAAAGTTGAATCTCTTGTCTAAGTATAGACCAAGGAACTTTCTATAATTTGTATTGCTGATGTTAATATTGTCTATCTGAAGCTGAATTGCATTTGTTGATATGCTAATAATAAAATGTCGTAGGTCTTTTATGTGTTTAGTGTGAGTTTGTAGGTTGATATCCATGAGCGAACTTTTTAAATCTGTTATTTACAACATTATTTAGTGTGTGTGTGTGGGTTGGGGTCTGAGTAGATGAGGGTAATATAAATTACCCTATATATGTTAAATCTATAGCAAAAATATAGATTTAAGAATGTTAGATATATTAGGCAGATCATTGATGTATATAAGAAATAGGAGAGGTCCTAGGATGCTGCCCTGTGGCACTCCAACGGTTAATGGTAGAGTGAAGGAAATTATAGTGTCTGTCACTAAGATCGGGTCGGATATAGTCCAGAGCAAGGCCTCGGATTCCATAATGATGAAGTTTAAGTAAGAGGTAGTTATGGTTAACAGTATCAAAGGCCTTTCTCAGGTCAATGAAAAGTCCAATTGGGAACTCATTTTTGTCAAGGGCTGAGTAGATTATCAAGCAGACTAATGAGTGCGTCGTTGGTACTCTTTTGGGAGCGGAAGGCAAACTGACAGGGACTTTGAATGTTGAATTTTACGAGATAGGAGTTGAGCTGTTTGTAAAAATTTTTTTCAAATATTTTTCATAGTATGGGAAGGTTTGATATTGGTCTGTAATTATTTATGTCTGCCGGATTGCCTCCTTTATGAACTGGCGTTACTTGTGTTTTTTTTAAGGATATCAAGGAAAGTATGAAACTATAGATTTGGTGAACAGCAGAGCTATGGGTGGCGCAAGGGCTTGGAAGACACTCTTGTATACAATGGATGGTATTTCACTAATGTTCCCAGCTTTGATATTTAGTGAGTGAATGATGGACACAACATCTGTTGGGCTGACTGGTGAAAGGAGAAGAGAGTTTGGATAGCTACCTGTAAGATATGCGGTAACATGTGTCTGTATAGGATTTTTCTGGCATGGTTAGTAACAACCGATGAAAAGAAGCTATTAAATTCAGTTGCCGTTTGAGTATCAGTTGCAGGTGTATAACCATCCTTGGAGAGTTTTATCTGGTTATGTAGTTGTTGTTTAGCTCCCAGGATGTTAGAGATGGCTTTTCATGTGCTTTTTATGTTGACTTTTTCTTCTTTAAGTCTATTCTCATAATAGGAAAGTTTTGCTCTTCTTATTATACTGGTAAGCACTGATGAGTACCTCTTAACTACGTCATTTATAACTAGGTCGATTCTAAGTTTTTTCATATTCATGGTTTTTGTTGAATGCTTTGAGTATGCCACTTGTGAGCCCCCACAGTCAGGGGTTGTTTAATCTCTTGATAGTTATTGCTTGGTGATGAGAGGACAGTGAGTGTTGTAGAGGCTTAAAGTTTTGGAGAGGAAGAGCTTGGCTAATGAATTTATATCCTGAGTATTATTGAATTCTGATTCCCAGTTAATATTGTGAAGTGCATTTGTCAGGTTGTCTATTGCTGCTTCACTGTGTAGCCTTAAGGTAAGTTTCTTGTTATCTGGTGCAGTGTTATGTCCATATTTGCTATGAGGAAGGTAGAATAGTGCTCAGTTGTTCTGTCAATGATTATACCAGATGCAAGGGAGCTGTTATGTTAGTCCGTAGTAGTAGCGGATGTTTGAGTGATTCGGGTGGGCTTGGTGATTGTGGGGATTAATATACAGGAGTTTATGCTGTTAAGGAAATTGTCGACTTGAGGGCTATTTTGTTGACAGGTCAATATTAAAATCACCTCACAGAATGATGTGATTTTTGTTGAGGTTGTTATTTGTGATAAGATTTCTTAGGTTATCTGAGAATGCAGTTATATTAGTATTGGGAAATCTATAGATAGTTCCAATAGTCATGGAGGATTTAAGGGATTTGATAGAGAACTGAGCAAAGGTATACTCACGGTAGTCGTCTGTGATACTGTTGCGAATGAACTGTTACATATCTGTACATATAAATATGCCATTCTCATCCAAGATATATTGATAACGTGTTCTGCCGCAGAGGCGACAGAAGCGCCGCGTGCCTCCCGGCCCCTCCACCGCAGGACCCGCAGCCAGAACCACCTCCTCCGCAAGCTGGAAACTTTCAACAGGAAGAAGTAACTCTCCAGACACCAGCACCCTCGCCTCGTCTGTCTTTCTATATAGCGTCTCTCCTGACACCAGCGCCCTCACCTCTGCCATCTTCTTTCAGGGCGTCGACTCTTAACTCATTCATGAACCAATAACACATATAAAGCATTCTAAGGCGTTACCCGGCCACCAGGTCATCACTAGAATTAGCTCCAACTCAGAGTATTGACAAATGTAACCAACACTTACACAACAGCCAGGATGAAGTGGCTATATGGGCCTGCAGACAACAAAGACAAACAGCTTCACAGACCAGGCAGTTACCACCAAAGGCTGGCCCAAAGCCAGACTGTTAGAATGAAAGAGCTATTGAAATCATCCATAGGGAAAAATCAAGGGAGCCATGACACCGCAAGGTGCATAGTATTTCTCGTTGTATGTACACCGAGTTCATTTTAGTGTTGGACTGTGTCCGGGATTAAGGTATACATGCTGGTTAGCGAGAAAGCTATTGTGGTGGCTTTAATAATTTTCCTTGGTCACACAGACCTTTCCACAGACCTTAAGCTCAACACCAAGCCAAATAAGCATGAAGAGCGACACCCAAATACTTGTACGAGACTTTCCAAAAATAGCATTTATTAGCATTCATTATCCAGCCTCTCCTTCGCCAGCGACTAATTCTATATCATAACTTATTTGCTTAATACTGAACTAATGGCCGGAACCACCACAAGGTAGTAGGGAACAATCTCCTAACCGGCTTTGCAGGATATACCCTCCCCAACACCATAGGTTTCAGAATACACCTTCACCGCCATCACTAGCAACCAAAGATGATTTAATCTTCCAATGCACAGGAAATAGTCATTACTGTAAAAGTGATTTTAACCTGGGATTGCAACACTGATTATAGTCCTGGATTGCAGCATTGATTATAACCTGGGATTGTAGCATAGATTATAGTCATGATTGTAACTTCAATTAATCATGCCTTATTGTCCTGTATATACAACCTGGAACAATTAAGAAGATATACAAGTCTTCATAGTTTTAGATGCTAATTTTCTATGGGACTGTAGAACTTTTATCAGCTTTATGGTTTATGAAAAATACAAAATAAAATACAACGCAAGACTCGCTGTAATTTGTGTAACATTTTACTCTGTGATATAAAGAAATTACAAATATTTAGTTTTACTATATATAAACACAACGTTTTTTAATAAGTTTTAATTACATATATTTGCGTACTAATACCGATTACCTCTTCACAACTATGGATTTGACATTTGACAAGTACATACTTAGTAGGCTTATATCTAAATTTCCGAATAGCCTATGACATATTACCAAATACAAGATAAAAATGTAATTGGAAACTTTGTCACCTGGTATTGGCGGATAATTTAAATTCTGTATTTGGAAAAGGCTTAGTGGGGTTAACAGTAAAGCGGTTGAGTGCAGTTATTGACATCCAGACATTCTGAATGTATGTGGAGTCAGCAGACATGATGCACTTTGTATATACATAATGTGTGTGACATGGTTAACCGCAGAGCTACGAGTTGCTGAATGCTGCTAATGGAAGTAAAGATGTAAAGGTTTCACTCATCGTGTTGTCGCATGGTGAAGGGTTAATGCACCTCGGGACTGCATGGTTGTTTTGCATTGAAATTTAGAAGTACAACAGTGGTTTATAAGAAGATTCTGTTTCAGCTCTTGTGTCATGATTGAGCTCGAACCGGCCATATTCCGTCTCTCTTACCAATCCCACCCAGCTCCCAGACCGCCCGCTGGCCTCTACCCTTACTCCATTGTTACCTGCCACGTGTAATGAGGCTTTAAGATCTTGAAGAAAACGTGATTTTGAAAACATACAATTCAGTTAGAACAAATAAAATTCAAAGTAAACAGATCAATTCAAAGTTAACCGTACACTTTGCATATGGAGAGAAACAATCATTCACATCTTTGGTTTACTGTAAGCGGACGATGAGTCACAGTAACGTGGCTGAAGATATGATGACTTAAGCACACATCAGAAAATGAAGAAACGGCAACATTTCGGTCCGTCCTGGACCATTATTAAGACGTGTGATAGACGTTCCTTTCTTCTGTTACACGACTTGATAATGGTCCAGGAGGGACCGAAGTTTAAAATATAATTTACAACATTACGATTAGTTTAGTTCATTTATTATGCATCCCATACCCATCCTGTGGGCGATATTAGAAAGGGTTACATAGGCACATAATGGGCTCAGGGACTGATATACAAGTCTTTCTGTGTGTAATGAAATAAGGGCGAAGAGGTAGAACAACTTATTGACAGAGCCCGGGTGCATGGGGGAATTGTGTAAAACCCGGGTTTGTGTCTCGGAGAGACTGCAGGATCCGTGTGAGGGCAGCTGCACTCCCGGTTGCAATTCTTTTCCACGTTGTGGCACAGTCGATTAAGGCGCGTCTGGGATCCTCTCGGACGTAGATTCGAACCCTCATAACGGCCCTTGTAGATTAGTTCTCAGGGACTGAACCCCACAATTCATTTAGCTAAGCAACTTACAATCTTGATGAGCTAGTTACAAAATTCAATGCACATTGTCACATCAACAATGGGCTCGAGACCGGCCACAAGTACAGTTTCTAAATTAAGCAACTGATATGTGTGGAAAGCTAGTGTCACAATTCAAATTCAAATTTTTATTCTGGTAAAAGTACATACATAGAAGATGAGTTACAAACATAAAGTTGGATTTACAGATAGAGGTAGTACATACAATATCTAAAGCTACTAATACGCATAGCGTTTCGGGCAAGGTGTTGGGGGGGGGAATACTTAGACTAAAACTTATTACTACTCGAGATTAAAGTATAAATTGTGATGAAAAAAAAATAAAAAGGGGCGAACATGGCAAAAATCAGCAATTTTACAAATTGGTCAGCAAACAGCATTGTTTAAAATAGCAAGACATGGGTTGACATTTAGGGGGTAAGGTAGGTTACATGGAGTTTATTAGGTAGTGCTTAGTTTTTATTTTATTTGGCTATTGTTGTTCCCTAACTCCCCTTGCCACTTCGGGTGGGTATAGAGTGTTTATGTAGCTTCAGGGCACAATCCCCCCAGCCACTGGGCATGGTGAGAATGCACCCCTAAGCTATACCTAACTCCCTATTGTTATGATCCCAGGTAGCTGAAAAACGAGTCTCCCCTTTGAGAATTATTCTATCAAGCCTGACCTAACTATAAGGTCTGGGAAATATGGAGGTGAAGACACCAATGTAAAATAGCTGGTTGGATTCGATGAACAATTTGAGATTATGGGCAGTGAATAAGAAAATAGATAAATGACTGGTTAGGAGATGTGGATATTTTGCTGAAGGCGTGAGGCTCGCTTCTGGAGGGCTTTGAGCTCAGTTGAGTGCCAGACATCGCAGGGGGAAGCTGCGCTCCGTTTGAGCTCCCGTCAGAAGGGAACCCCTAGTGATATATCTCCAAGAGAAGAGAAGTGTGCAGACGTTCAGCTGTGGACGTTGTGGTCTCAAGTCCTGGACAGCGAGGAGTGTTTATTAAGCCGCCTAGAGACATTTTCGTGGTCTGTGGAAGCGCCCTGACCAGACGCCGTCAGAAGGGATAGCGCCCTCGACTAGGCAATCTGTGGTAAGCACGATTTAAGCCAGTTCATTGTGATTACTTGTAGTTGGTCGTGTGCCCAGCGACAGTAGCAATGTTTATTGATAAGTTAGACATGTTTTGGTAAGGCAGGAAGCCTAAATAAGAGGGCGGAAATGAGAGAGATAGCTGGAGGGACGAGCAGCACGTCCTCTCCCGTCGACTGCCTGAAGCCAACTGCTTGGCGGCGGCGGAGGACTCTCCCCAAAGTGAGGAGGACCGCCGGGCAAGGTGGAGCATGGACCGGCCCAAAACGGGGGAGTTCACTCTCACAGTATGTAGAGAGCAGATAGATGTAGGAGGCAAACATATTGTGCGGTTATTTTTGTTTGTGTGTTTAAGGGGAAACATTTTTATTGGAGTGTCCATGGGTTGCAGTTTTGTCTTTGGGGAAGAAGTTGCTGAGAACTTCGAAGCCAGCACAGAGGGAGTAGTTGATGAGACTCCAAGGTAGTTTTTTTTTAATTTTATTTTTACATGCAAAGCATGCAAGGTAAATACAATAAAAACAATACAAAATACAAAACGGAACAAAATAAAACAATAGACCACCGGCCAGAAGGGCCAACAGCACAACAAACCATAAACACGAGAAATGCATAGAAAAGTACAGCATACAACAACGCACAAGGCATAACACAATGGCAAACTAGCAATCACAGTAACTATCACAAAACAAATTCTTCATAAAAAAAACATACATCAAAAAGCATACAGGAAACATAACAGTACAAACAATACATTGCAAACAAAACAAAGAACACGTACAACAGGTAAAGCAATATGAAAACACCAGGTCAAACGTACAGCACAGAAACAATACATGAAGAAAAACACACCAAACCACTCGCCCCGTAACCAACAAAGGGCGAGGCCAAAACAAACAATAATAATAAATAATAAATAAGCAAACCACGCAAACCAGAAAACAAAACAGGTACATACACAACAATAAACATGCACTGGCCTGAAGGACCGAGAATAAAACACAACATAAAGTACATTAAGAAACATAACAAGATACAGCGCACAGTACCCAACTAAGAATACCAACAAAAACTACAGTAACATGAAATCAGCGTACATATTTGCCCGGGTACCCATCCCGCGGATACCGCACATTGTACGCCTCCCAAAGCATCCACGACGTCCAGGAGGCATGGCCTAACACCGGGGGCGCCATGTGAACCGGAATCCCGGAAACAAACGCCCGCAGACGTGGAACCCACACTGTGTCCCTCCGGGCGCCAACAGTCGCCACCCGATCCCATACACCCGGAACCCGTCCACCAGTAAAGTCCTCCGGCCGTTCAAGCAGCAGGAACTCGGCAACCCGGGCCACCAGGTCCTGAATGGTCGCAGGAGGGGGCTCGACAGAGGGCTCAACAGATGGCACCGCCACAGGGGCATCAGCGGCCGAGGGCACACCACTAGACGATTGCAGTGAACCATGGCGACACACATCCTTTCTTAAAGTCACCACCAGGCCACGCCCAGCACCAGCATCTTCACCACCCCCGGCACCGGAAGCCACCACACCCCACTGCGGAGAGCCCCCGGGCGGGGAAGGAACAGGAGGCACATCCGAGACACAGGCACCAGCCTCAGCAGGCACATGTACCTCCGCCACCACCAACCGTGGAGACAACGATCCATCTGGAGCCACGCCGTCAATATCAGAAGACCCACAGTCACCGAATTCCTCAACATCAGCCCAGGCAGTAGACGAACGCCGGGAACGTTTGGGCTCCAGCCGGAAATCGTCAGAGCCGGAAGCAGACTCAGAAGCACGGCCACAACTAGCCGGACGAACCGACGCCCGACGCAGAATGGCAGCAGCCTCTACCACAGGAGGAACCGGACCACACACAGCAGAAGGCTCCGCAGCTACCCCAGCATAGCAGGGATCAGAGGCGCAGACCCAGGGCCAGGATCCGCAACCGAAGACGAGGAAGCAGACGGCGAAGCTCCACAGGGATCACCAGGAAGGTCCACGGGAGCTGCAGGGCCAGAGTCACGGACAGGAGGAACACCCGACGGCACCGCAACCCCCGGAGGAGGGTCTGCGACAACCAGAGGAACGTCGGGTGACGCTGGGGGAGCCTCAGCAGCGAACGGGGCGCTCAACTCCTCACCCCCGGAGTCCTCCTCCAGAGGGAGCGGCGGGAAATCCTCTTCACGGAACAAGTTCACTGGAGCGACCGGATCAGCAGTACACCCGGCAGCCTGATGCCCCAACAAGCCACACCGGAAGCAAGTACGGGGTTGACGGGCATAAAACACCCGCACGTAGTATCCCAACAGCCGGACAGTGGACGGAATGTCCGACTTCAGTCGCATCCCGAGGGTCCGAATGTTGGTCTTCACACCCGAATACGTGCCGGACGAAAGTGTGTTCATTCGCACACTGATGACAGAGCCGTACCTCTGGAAGAATCGCCGGAGAAGTGCCTCAGGAAACTCCATGGGAGCGCCATGAACACTGACGTATGTCATAGCTCCACTACGGTCCGAAACTGTCACAGACCCGGAGCCGTCCTGCAGCTGCAAAGTACGGCCCTCGTACCTCTGTAGAAAATCACGGTACACCGCCTCACCCACAAACTTGATGATGACACGGTGAGCAGTCACCAGCTCCACACCATAAACGTCCCGAACCGGGACTCGAAGCATGTCACTCAACACCACGTCCACCAGCGGGTAACCAGCACGGCTAGTAAACTCCAAACCTATGGGGAGTTTAGCGAGTTTAGCCGCACGACAGCCGGAATAGGGCAGCCCATCGTAAACCTGGGACACAAGCCACGTCAGCAGCGACACCCAGGTCCACACTCCTCGCCAGGTCAACAACCTCTCCAAGGTAGTGGAAGAGTAGGACCTCGAGGTGAGGAGAAGCAGTGAAGAGGAGTGTCACGTGCTTCTGTAGAGGTGGTGAAGCACCATAGTTGCTCGAGGAAACTTCATGGTGCAGCAGCCAGGAGAGCTGTGGAGGACCCTAGTAGAAGTGGTGAAGCACCATAGTTGCTCAAGGGAAACTTCATTGTGTAGCAGCCTGGAGGAGCTGCAGAGGATCCTGTTAGTTAAGCCCGGAAGAACCTGAAGAAATCAGGGTAGTGAACTTCCAGATGTGGAAGGGAAGTTCTGGTTAATTACTTGTAGGGAGGTGATAGTGTTTGGTTGTCATTAGCGTGCAAGACGCAGAGAACGGTGAGTGATTGTTTGCCATTCTTGTGCCGAGGAGTGTTTATACTGAGGTTTAGAGTTACAGTCGTAGGCTGGATTACCTACAGATGTATGTGTTCTAGGACTGATAGAGTGATCGATTGATCATTGTTGTGTATCAAGGAACGTTTATACTGATATATATATGTTATTGCATTCATACGCTGGTTTTCCTTGTACATTTTATTTTTTTGGAGATATATACAAGAGTTGTTACATTCTTGTACAGCCACTAGTACGCGTAGCTTTTCGGGCAGGTCCCTGGAATACGATCACCTGCCGCGAAGAATCGTTTTTTCATCCAAGTACACATTTTACTGTTGCGTTAAACAGAGGCTACAGTTAAGGAATTGCGCCCAGTAAATCCTCCCCGGCCAGGATACGAACCCATGACATAGCGCTCGCGGAACGCCAGGCGAGTGTCTTACCACTACACCACGGAGACTGTTAAACATGTTTATAGATATATATTCTCTTGCTGATAGTGCAACATTGTGTTATAAGACTTGACTACTTGAGGAGGTTGGTAGCATTAGGTGGTGAATCAGGGGATAGGATACCACTTGATAAGCTGATGATAGAGTTTTGATGGTGTTGGAGTGCAACCTGGCTGAAATAGTATAGAGTGTAGGATTCATTATTATTATATGTGTATATGTATTGTGTGTGTGCTCTGTCCAGTAAATGTATTCAGATTTGATGGTGTTTGACCTTGTCCTAGTGAGGCCTCCCAGGAAATAGTAAAAAAAAGAGAGAGAGAGAGAGAGAAAGAACCAAGAACCACTGCTGTGGACAAGGTAGGACGGAAAACTAATAAGTCAAAGGGGATTGAGTAGATCATATCACATAAAGAGAGAGTGGGGAGTCACGGCAGCTCAAGTGGGTGTGTGCACGTGACAACGAGGCTAAGTGTTGGAGCCGCATCCCCTAAACGTGTGACGTTGAGTCCCTCTCCAAGAGCCAAAAGCGCCTAGTGTGATCTCCTAGGGTTGGGTTGTCCGTAAAGAAGGATCAACAACACGACAACACCACCAACCCACAATACTATAATACTATCAAACACAAACTAAAATACACATAAATGGCAGTTCTCATCACAACCCACCGGAGTTAAGATGATAATAATAACATGCAAAAATGGAAAATTCTTTTGTATTTCGTTTTTCTTATATGGGACACAGCACACAAGGGAGAGGTACACAGTATATCATTAAAAAAGAACTAAAGCTGAAGGCAAAACAACAAGCTGCTTAAGAGGCAGGATTGATGACTTGACAGCAGCATACATGGAAGAAAACTATTCAAAGTGGAAGCTCTTAACAAGGCCCCGGAGCGGGAGGATTGTCATGAATGTGCATGGGGGTCCCTCTGGCCGCCGCTATACCCACTCGTGGGCTCCGGCCAGGTCATCCACCCTCTTGTGAGACACCATTTGGAGAAGTGGTACTCCAGATGACGACTCTGCTTAGATTGTTGCTGCCAGCTATCCTGGTTGAGATTCACCTAAACAAGAGTATATTGACCCTTATGCACCCAGTGCACGTGATCCTGGGACTAGGGGCGTCTGCCCCCTTGACGTGGTCTTGGACTATATTCTGTAGATGGAATATGCCCAGGTTAGGGCTTTCACAGAGCAAATCTCAAGGTCGCTCTTGGTGAGACCTATATCCTGTAGACCACGCGCGCTCTTCTTGCACCATCCTCCTCTCCAATTAGGGATTATCGAAGAGGCGGATTCTGTGTGCTTCCCGGTATATTCCCTCACCTTTTGAAGGATCTCTGGGGTGCCGTATTTGTCACACTTGCTCTGATGTGGACGGGAGAGTGGGAAGTTATCGGCAGAGACCTGGGTGTCTAATATAAAGGCCTCATCACCTTTGCAAGCTATGATGTCAGGCTTGCAGAAGGTCCCTTCATCCGGTATACGAACTTCACGTTCCACCTCGAAATCTCTTTGCCGCAGGTGGCTGGCTACGAACTGAGTGATATCATCATGACGTTTCACCCGTGCCCCATGTGTCTTGTGGCATGTCTGGGATATGTGGCCCAGGGTCCCTGGTTTCTGGTAAGCATCGCAGAGACCAGAAGCCTCGGGTCTACCCCTAGCTGCTCTAGACGGAGTGGCTTCAGCATTTGCCCTAATCTGGATGGCATGAACAAAATCTCCTCCACTATGCAGACGGGTACTGGATGCAACCCACTTGTGGCAGGAAGGAACCTCACAAGTGGACGCAAGGCCGGAACCATCAACCATGCTGTACAGTTTTGCTTTCCACTTTCTAGAGCGCTCAGTCGTTCCGTTAGAAGGGGTTCCAGCGGCCGTGGTCGGGTCTACCCATCGACGCATTTGCGCTTGAAAACGTGGGTAGGAGAGCTGCTGCCACTACCACCGGATCCTCTGACTGTACCAATGCCCCGACCTGCTTGTTAATGTAGGCGGATTGATGTAGCAAAGTCGGGAATTCCTNTTTGTTTTTGAATGAGGCAAAAGTTTGACAGCTTTTCAGTTCACTAAGGAGTGAGTTCCATAGACCAGGTCCCTTTATTTGCATAGAGTGTTACACAGATTAAGTTTGACTCTGGGGATATCGAAGAGATATTTATTTCTGGTGTGGTGATTATGGGTCCTATTACATCTGTCCAGGGAGAGTTTCAGAGCATGGTTTGCATTTAAGAACAGGTTTTGTAAATGTAGTTGACACAAGAGAATGTGTGGAGGGAGTTAATATTTAGCATGTTAAGGGATTTAAACAAGGGAGCTGAGTGTTGTCTGAAAGCAGAGTTTGTTATTATTCTGACAGATTTTTGCTGGGTGATGATGGGCTTGAGGTGGTTTGCAGTGGTAGATCCCCATGCACAGATACCATAATTAAGATAGGGGCAGATTAGTGCATAATATAGTGAGAGGAGACCAGAGTTAGGAACATAATATCTTATTTTGGAGAGTATACCAACTGTTTTAGAGACTTTCTTAGTTATGTGTTGAATGTGAGTGCTGAAGTTGAGTCTCTTGTCTAGGAATAGGCCAAGAAACTTGCCATCATTTTTATTACTGATGTTAATGTTGTCTATCTGTAGCTGAATTGCAGTCGATGATTTGCTTCCTAATAAGATGTAGTAGGTCTTTTCTATGTTTAGTGTTAGTTTGTTAGTTGACATCCATAAGTGGACTTTTTTAATTCATTATTCACAACATTATTTAGTGTATGTGGGTTGGGGTCTGAATAGATGAGGGTTGTATCATCAGCAAGCAGTATAGGTTTAAGAATATTAGAGACATTAGGCAGATCATTGATATATATATATATATATATATATATATATATATATATATATATATATATAAGAAAAAGAAGAGGTCCTAAGATGCTGCCCTGTAGCACTCCTACGGTTATTGGTAGAGTGGAAGAGGTTGTATCATTGATGGTTACACATTGGTGTCTATCACTAAGATAGGATCGGATGTAGTCAAGGGCAAGGCCTCGGATACCATAATGTTGGAGTTTAAGTAAGAGGTAGTTGTGATTAACAGTATCAAAGGCTTTTCTTAGGTCAATGAAGAGTCCAATCGGAAACTCATTTTTCTCAAGGGCTGAGTAGATTACGTCAAGGAGACTAATGATTGCATCATTGGTATTCTTTTGGGAGCGGAAGCCAAACTGGCAGGAGTTGAGTATGTCGAATTTTACGAGGTAGGAATAGAGCTGTTTGTAGATAATTTTTTCAAATATTTTTGATAGAATGAGTAGGCTTGATATTGGTCTATAATTGTTTATGTCCGCCGGATTGCCTCCTTTATAGACTGGCGTTACTCTTGCTTTTTTAAGGATATCAGGGAAGGTGTGACACTATGGATTTGTTGAACAGAAGAGCTATGGGTGGCAAAAGGGCATGGGAGGCGCTCTTGTATACAATGGACGGAATTTCACTGGTGTTCCCTGCCTTTGTTTTTAGAGAGTGTATGATGGACACAACATCTGCCGGGCTGATTGGTGAAAGGAGAAGAGAGTTTGGATAGCTGCCTGAGAGATATGTGTTAATATGCGTCTGAGTCTGTGGGGTTTTTCAGGCAAGATTAGCACCAACCGATGAAAAGAAGCTATTAAATTCATTTGCCATTTCTAAATCAGTTGACGGTGTACACCCATCCTTATAGAGTTTTATTTGGTTATGTGAGTGTTGTTTAGTTCCTAGGATACTAGAGATTATTTTCCATGTGCTTTTCATGTTGCCTTTTGCTTCATTGAATCTAGTCACATAATATGCAAGTTTTGCCTTTCTTATGATACTGGTAAGCATTGATGAGTACCTTTTAGCTACTTCCTTTGTAACTAGGCCAATCCTAAGTTTCTTTTCATATTCATGTTTCTTGTTGATTGATTTGAAAATGCCACTTGTGAGCCACGGATTGTTTAATCTTTTGTCAGTTACTTGCTTGGTAAGAAGGGGACAATGAAGGTTGTAGAGGCTTAGAGTTTTGGAGAGGAAGAGGTTAGCTAATGAATTTATATCCTGAGTATTATTGAATTCAGAATCCCAGTTAATATTGTGAAGTTTTTTATTTCTATTATTTAGTTTTTTTTTTTACCTAATTTCATCTTCGTAGTTTCCTACACTGAGCTTTAAATTTGCTCTGTATCTAGTGTTACCCAATTTCCCAATTTTTATGTACTTAATCCAAACAACTCTATCATTGTGTTCATTGCTTTCTTCTTTTATTTTTCTAATTTCATCTTCATAGTTTTTTACCTGTTGCTTTAAAATTGCACTGTATCTATTGCTACCAAATCTCCCAATCTTTATGTACCCAATCCGAACATCTTTACCATTGTGATCATTGCTGTCTTCTTATATGTGCTATCAATCTGCTGTATGGTGTCTATTAATCTTGTTTAAATTACCAATCAAGCTGTCAATGTAATCAATCAGAGCTTTAATATGCCAATGTGCTTTAATATATTTACTAATCTCTGTTTGGTGTCCTCATTAAGGCCACTGTTTGGTGGCCTTAATGAGGACAGGAAGCCAGCAACTAGTCAAAGGTCCCCCATGGGTCCCGATGATTTTATCGAGCTAGATTTTAAATTGTAGCAGTGTTTTGGCATTTATGGCTTCAGCGGGTAGGCAGTTCCATATGTTTGTAAACCTATGGATGGAAAAGGACCTTCTGATTTTTGTTCTAAATTGTGGCTTGTTAAGCTTGAAACCATTATTCCTTGTTTGTGTTACAACTGACCTTTTGAACAAGTGGTCTTGGTCAATTTTCTCCAAATCGTTCAGCATTTTAAAAGTTTTGATGAGCTCAGCCCTGTTATGTCTGGTTTGGAGTGCTGTTAGCCTCTGTAGCCCTCAAATGTTACTAGGTGAAAAACCATCTGATACCTGGTTGATACCTGGTTGATGGGGTTCTGGGAGTTCTTCTACTCCCCAAGCCCGGCCCGAGGCCAGGCTTGACTTGTGAGAGTTTGGTCCACTAGGCTGTTGCTTGGAGCGGCCCGCAGGCCCACATACCCACCACAGCCCGGCTGGTCCGGAACTCCTTGGAGGAATAAATCTAGTTTCCTCTTGAAGATGTCCACGGTTGTTCCGGCAATATTTCTTATGCTTGCTGGGAGGACGTTGAACAACCGTGGACCTCTGATGTTTATACAGTGTTCTCTGATTGTGCCTATGGCACCCCTGCTCTTCACTGGTTCTATTCTGCATTTTCTTCCATATCGTTCACTCCAGTACGTTGTTATTTTACTGTGTAGATTTGGGACCTGGCCCTCCAGTATCTTCCAGGTGTATATTATTTGATATCTCTCTCGTCTTCTTTCTAGTGAGTACATTTGGAGAGCTTTGAGACGATCCCAATAATTTAGGTGCTTTATCGCGTCTATACGTGCTGTATATGTTCTCTGTATTCCCTCTATTTCAGCAATCTCTCCTGCTCTGAAGGGGAAGTGAGTACTGAACAGTACTCAAGACGGGACAGCACAAGTGACTTGAAGAGTACAAGCATTGTGATGTGATCCCTGGATTTGAAAGTTCTCGTAATCCATCCTATCATTTTTCTGGCTGTCGCAATATTTGCTTGGTTATGCTCCCTAAACGTTAGGTCGTCAGACATCATTATTCCCAAATCCTTTACATGCTGTTTTCCTACTATGGGCACATTTGATTGTGTTTTGTACTCTGTATTATGTTTAAGGTCCTCATTTTTACCGTACCTGAGTACCTGGAATTTATCACTGTTAAACATCATGTTATTTTCTGATGCCCAGTCGAAAACTTTATTAATATCAGCTTGAAGTTTTTCAATGTCTTCAGCCGAGGTAATTTTCATACTGATTTTTGTGTCATCTGCAAAGGATGATACGAAGCTGTGACTTGTATTTTTGTCTATATCTGATATGAGAATAAGGAAAAGCAGCGGTGCAAGGACTGTACCCTGAGGTACAGAGCTTTTAACTGCACTTGGACTAGATTTTATATGGTTGACCGTTACTCGCTGAGTCCTGTTTGACAGAAAACTGAGTATCCAGCGTCCTACTTTACCGGTTATTCCCATTGACTTCATTTTGTGTGCTATCACGCCATGGTCACATTTATCGAAAGCCTTTGCGAAGTCCGTGTATATCACATCAGCATTCTGTTTTTCTTCTAATGCCTCAGTGACTTTATCGTAGTGCTCAAGTAGCTGTGAGAGGCACGATCTTCCCGCTCGAAATCCATGTTGGCCTGGGTTGTGAAGGTCATTGGTCTCCATGAAATTGGTGACCTGACTCCTAATCACTCTCTCAAATACTTTTATTATGTGCGATGTCAGTGCAACTGGTCTATAATTCTTTGCCAATGCTTTGCTCCCTCCCTTGTGTAGAGGGGCTATGTCTGCCACTTTAAGTGCATCTGGTATCTCTCCCGTGTCCAAGCTCTTCCTCCACACTATACTGAGTGCCTGTGCTACCGGCACTTTGCATTTCTTTATAAATATTGAATTCCATGAGTCTGGACCTGGGGCCGAGTGCATGGGCATGTTTTCAATTTCTCTTTCAAAATTTAGTGCGCTCGTGTTGATATCAGTTATATTTACAGGGGTTTGGATATCACGCATAAAGAAATTGTCTGGATCTTCTACTTTCATGTTGTTTATTGGAGTGCTAAACATGTCCTCATACTGCTTTTTTAGGATTTCACTAATTTCTTTGTCATCCTCCGTGTATGAACCTTCACTTGTACGAATAGGTCCAATACTGGCAGTAGTTTTTGCTTTTGATTTCGCATATGTGAAGAAGTATTTTGGATTTTTCTTTATTTCCTGAATTGCTTTCTGTTCTAACTGCCTTTCTTCAGTTTCATATGAGTGTTTCAATTTCCGCTCGATTTCTTCAATCTCCCTATTTAAATTATTCCTTCTTTGACGGGAAATTCGTGTCTGCATAAGCAGTTCCGTTATTCTTTTCCTGCGTTTATAGTGTCTTCTGCGTTCTCTTTCTACGTTGGATCTCTTTCTGGCTTTCCTCAAAGGAACATGTTTCAGACAGACTTGATACGCTTCCGAAGTCAGTTTTTCTATTCCTTCTGTAGGACTTTTATTACTTAAAACAGTTTCCCATGGAATGTTTTTAAGTTCCCTGTTTATTATCTCCCAGTCTATCCTTTTATTATTAAAATTGAATTTACTGAATAGCCCCTCTCGCTTTATCAACGTTTTAGGTCTATTCTATCTGTATAGTGTTGTACACATTTTACAGTGTGCTAACACCTTAATAGTGTGGCAGCGTCTTTAAGTACTGTATAGTTGCCCCCTTTATAGTATGGGTGTTCTTGTACTCACCTAATTGTACTTACCTAATTGTACTTGCGGGGGTTGAGCTATGTCTGTTTGGTCCCGCCTCTCAACTGGTGTACAGATTCCTGAGCCTACTGGGCTTCATCATATCTACATTTGAAATTGTGTATGGAGTCAGCCTCCACCACATCACTTCCTAGTGCATTCCATTTATTAACTACTCTGACACTGAAAAAATTCTTTCTAACGTCTCTGTGGCTCATCTGGGTACTAAGTTTCCACCTGTGTCCCCTTGTTCGTGTCCCACCCGTGCTGAAGGGTTTGTCTTTGTCCACCCTGTCAATTCCCCTGAGAATTTTGTAGGTGGTTATCATGTCTCCCCTTACTCCTCTGTTTTCCAGGGATGTGAGGTTCAGCTCCTTTAACCTTTCCTCGTAGCTCATTCCTCTCAGTTCCGGGACGAGCCTGGTGGCATACCACTGAATCTTCTCTAACTTTGTCTTGTGTTTAACTAGGTATGGACTCCAGGCTGGAGCTGCATATTCCAGGATTGGTCTGACATAAGTGGTATACAGGGTCCTGAACGATTCCTTACACAAGTTTCTAAAGACATTTCTTATGTTGACCAGTCTAGCATATGCCGCTAATGATATCCTTTTGATGTGGGCCTCTGGGGACAGGTTCGGTGTGATATCAACCCCCAGATCCCAGGATTTCACCTCCCAGATGATACCTTGTGTTCAGCCTCCTGCTCCCTTCGCCTAATTTCATTACTTTACACTTTCCAGAGTTGAACTTTAGCAGCCATTTTCTAGACCATTCCTCCAGTTTGTCCAGGTCATCCTGTAGTCTCTGTCTATCTTCATCCTTCTTGATTCTTCTCATAATTTTTGCATCATCAGCAAACATTGAGAGGAACGAGTCTATACCCACCGGAAGATCGTTTACATATATTAGAAACAGGATGGGTTCAAGTACTGAGCCCTGTGGGACTCCGCTGGTGACATCTCGCCACTCTGATGTCTCCCCTATCACCGTTACTCGCTGTTTCCTGTTGCTTAAGTATTCCCTTATCCACTGGAGCACCTTCCCTTTTACTCCTGCCTGTTGCTCCAACTTTTTAACAGCCTTTTATGGGGTACCGTGTCAAAGGCTTTCTGGTAGTCCAGGAAAATGCAGTCGGCCCACCCTTCTCTTTCCTGCCTAATTTTTGTTGCCTGGTCATAGAATTCTATTAAACCTGCAAGGCACGATTTACCATCTCTGAACCCATGTTGGTGGTACGTAACAAAGTCATCTCCCTCCAGATGCTATACGAGCCTTTTCCTCACGATCTTCTCCATCACCTTGCATGGTATACAAGTTAGGGAAACTGGCCTGTAGTTCAGTGCCTCTTGCTTGTCACCCTTCTTGTATATTGGGACCACGTTGCTGTCTTCCTACTTTCTGGTAAGTCTCCTGTTTCCAGTGACCTGTTATACACCATAGAGAGTGGCACACTTAGTGCTTCTGCACCTTCCTTTAGTATCTATGGTGAGATTCTGTCAGGCCCAACAGCTTTTGTCACATCCAGCTTCAGCAGACACCTTTTGACCTCATCACTGGTGAGGTCAAATTCCTCCAAGGTTGCTTGGTTTGCCTCCTCCTCATTTAGTGTAGGAGCTTCTCCTTGTTCTATTGTGAAGACCTCCTGGAATCTCTTGTTGAGTTCTTCACACACCTCCTTGTCATTCTCTGTGTATCTGTTCCCCCCTTTTTTTCAATTTCATCACTTGTTCCTTCACTGCTGTTTTCCTCCTGATGTGCTGTGGAACAGCTTTGGTTGGGTCTTGGCTTTACTTGCTATGTCATTTTCATACTGTCTCTCTGCTTCCCTCCTCACTCTGAGGTACTCATTACTGACCCTCTGGTATCTCTCCCTGCTCTCCGGTGTTCTGTTATTTCTGTAGTTTCTCCATGTTCTTTTACTCAGTTGCTTCGCTACCCTTGCATTCCTGGTTGAACCATGGGTTTTTCTACTGTTTTTCGTTTTTCTCCTTTTGGACCGGGATAAACCTGTCAGCAGCTTCCTGGCACTTTTGGGTGACAAAATCCATCATGTCCTGCACAGTCTTGTCTCTAAGTTCTGTTTCCCATGGTATTCCCCTTAGGAAGTTCCTCATCTCGTCATATTTTCCTCTTTATTAATTTAGTCTTTTCCCCTCCGATCCCATCCTTGGATAGGTTACCCCTACCTCCACCAAGTACTCAAAAGTCAGTACACTGTGGTCACTCATTCCTATGGGGGCTTCACTTTGACTTCCCTTATTTCTGACTCATTCAGGGTGAATATCAGGTCCTACCTTGAGGATACCTTGAGGTGCTTCCGGGGCTTATCGTCCCCGCGGCCCGGTCATCGACCAGGCCTCCTGGTTGCTGGACTGATCAACCAGGCTGTTGGACGCGGCTTCTCGCAGCCTGACGTATGAGTCACAGCCTGGTTGATCAGGTATCCTTTGGAGGTGCTTATCCAGTTCTCTCTTGAACACTGTGAGGGGTTTGCCAGTTATGTCCCTTATGTGTAGTGGAAGCGTGTTGAACAGTCTCGGGCCTCTGATGTTGATAGAGTTCTCTCTCAGAGTACTAGTTGCACCTCTGCTCTTCAACGGGGGTATTCTGCACATCCTGTCATGTCTTCTGGTCTCATGTGATGTTATTTCTGTGTGCAGGTTTGGGACCAGCCCCTCTAATATTTTCCACGTGTAAATTATTATGTATCTCTCCCGCCTGCGCTCAAGGGAATACAGATTTAGGCTCTTAAGTCGGTCCCAATAGTTTAGATGTTTTTCCGAGTGGATTCTAGCAGTAAAGGACCTCTGCACGCTCTCCAGGTCAGCAATTTCACCAGCAGTGAAAGGGGCTGTCATTGTGCAGCAGTACTCCACTCTAGAGAGCACAAGCGTTTTGAAAAGTGTCATCATCGGTATAGCATCTCTAGTGTGAAAAGTTCTTGTTATACAACCTGTCATTTTTCTTGCAGTTGTGACGGCTACTTTATTGTGTTCTTTAAAGGTAAGGTCTTCCGACATGAGTACACCCAGATCCTTTACATTGCCTTTTCGTTCTATGTTATGATTTGCCTGAGTTTTGTACGTGGTTTCCGTTTTTATATTTTCATTTTTTCCATAGCGCATGAGCTGGAACTTGTCTTCGTTAAACACCATATTATTTTCTGTAGCCCATAGAAAGACCTGATCTACATCTGACTGGAGGTTCGCCGTGTCCTCTATGTTGCCTACTCTCATGAAAATCCTAGTGTCATCTGCAAAGGATGATACAGTGCTATAGGTTGTGCTCTTGTCTATGTCCGATATGAGGATGGTCGAGTCTAGCTGTTTCATCATTGCCTCTCATTCTTGTAGGTTCCCTGAAATGCTGGTTCAGAAAGTTCCTTGTTGCCACTTTTTAGAGTTTAGCTCTCTCTGTATCTGCACCACCATGTGGGTCCCCATTCTCCCAGTCTATCTTTCCATGATTGAAATCGTCCATGATTAAGAGTCTTGAGCCATTCCTGCAGGCAACTGAAGCTGCTCTATCTATTATATTATTGGTTGCCATGTTGTTCCTATCAAACTCCTGTCTGGGTCTTCTGTCATTTAAGGGAGGGTTGTAAATGACTGCCACTATTATCTTAGGTCCATCCATTGTTATAGTTCCTAGTATGTAATTTCTGAACCCGTCACAGCCCGGAATTTCTATCTCATCAAAACTCCAGTCCTTCCTTATCAGCAGGGCCACTCCTCCACCTCCTCTCCCTTCCCTCTCTTTCCTTACTATATAGTAGTCCTTTGGAAACACAGCGTCTGTTATGACTCCTGACAATTTTGTTTCCGTGAGTCCTATTACATCAGGGTTTTTTCTTGCACCCTTTCTGCCAGTTCACTTGCTTTATTGGTAATCCCATCAATGTTTGAGTACATTACCTTGACGCTCACTTTCTTAAATCCAATTTCATCTTCACTCCCCACAAGTGTAGGAAGTTGTTCCATGGTCATTGCTACTTGGGTAGGCTCATCCTCCTGTGAGGTAGTTGCCAAGGGGAGGTGGAGTGGGGATGGAGGGCTTAGGTCTTGCCTGGGCCTGCTTGGGGCAAGAAGAAGTCCTGGGGGTGAGGGGCAGGGATTGCTTGGGGAGAGGGCACGCCCTCCTGTATTGTAGTTGACAGGGGTTTGGGGGGAGGTGGAGTGGGGGATGGAGGGCTTAGGTCTTGCCTGGGCCTGCTTGGGGCAGGATGAAGACCAGGGGGATGGGAAAGCAGGGGATACTCGGGGTAAGGGGAGAGGGAGGATTTGGGTGATATGGTGGGCATTGTGCAGGGGCAAGGAAGGGTTTGTGCTGGGGGTTAGGGGGGCCCTATTGGGGGGCCCTATTGGGGGGACCCTATTGGGGGGACCCTACTGGGGGGGCCCTATTGGGGGGGGGGGCCAGTGGTCTTGTGTGATAATCGCTCTACAATGTGGTACCCCTTGTGTCGTACACCCTTTATATTATAGCACACCCTTTGTAGTGTAACATATCCTTTACAGTGTGTAAAGGACATGCCTCTATAGTACAAGATCAGTGCATCACAAAGTCCACAATTCCTCCCTCTCCTCCTCAGTAACAGGTAATAAAAACATTCAACACACCTGGACGTTCACAGCATATACTATGATAAAGAAGCATAACAACACAGTCTGGCAAACTGACACACAGGCGGCTGGCAACAGAATATCATCTAACCTTGGAAATCCCTTCAGCTGATATGTAGGGCCATAGTAAGACGTTAATTCACAGGCACACCTAAACAGGACGTACATTTGCAACTTTCTCATCGTGAATGCAAATGATTCTCTTACTTAGGATCTGGGTTCGAGTCCATAGAATTACCCAAATCTACCCAGAACTATTCAAAATATCTTAGAATTAAATGAGATGTCTAAATGTATCAATTTAATTATAAGAACATATGCATGGTGAAACTTCGTAATTTCTGATGGATTTTAAGAATATACACTTGTATCAAAATATTCTGATTGTACAAAGTGCATAAGTGAACAAATGTAGCGTGTCCTATAATGTCCTGGCAGAAACCTATTGACATCCTGATGTCTACATAGGTATTATCCAGCATTATAATAATAGTTCATTGTGTCGGGGGACAGGCAGCCAGAGTGTATTCATACACGTTAGGTTTATATTGAGGTCCCCCCCCCTCCTCCCCCCTCCCGGTGGTCGCATTACTGACCCCGCCCAGGATGCAACCACCCCCCCCCACCCCCCACAACAAACTGACTAACTCTTGAGTACTTTATAATATTTTAAATTGTCTTTAACTTCGTTCCCTAGAGTTTGAGTGAGATGAGAAAACCTCAGCGGTTACTGGTTTCATTTTAATGAGTACATGATACAGATGGAACATACTAATAATGACCTTGTGATAACATCTTTTCTGAATATTGTGATACAGACAAGTTCTATTGCTTGTCTTGTATGTAATGATCTAGAATGGATTATGGCAGCAATTTCTCACTTCTAATTTCTAGCATTTCTTCTTCTACTACCTACTCTTCTAGTATCTACTTTCCTACTTCTACCTATCTACCCTTCTACTTCTTCTATTTCTCTTACTCCCTACTTACTCTATATTCTATCCTCCCCCCGTTACAAGTATAGGGATTGAGTTAACAGCAATTATTAAATTAAATTAAACTATATTAAATTAAATTAAATTAAATTAAATTTTTTATTCAGGAAAAGTACATACATAGACGATGAGTTACAAATATAATGTTGGATTTAAAGATAGAGGTAGTACATACAATACCTAAAGCCACTAATACGCACAGCATTTCGGGCAAGGTGTGGAGGAAAAAAACCACTTAGATTAAAACTTAATAGTAATTGCGATTAAAGTATAAATTGTGCTAAAAAAAGAAAAAGGGGGAACATGGCAGAAATCAGCAATTGTACAAGTTAGTCAACAAACAGCATTGTTTAAAATATAGCAAGACATGGGTTGACATTTAGAGGGTAAGGTACGTTACATGGAGTTTATTAGGTAGTGCTTAGTTTTGCTCTTAAACTGGTTGAGGGAGGTAGTCTTTGACATGATTGGGAAGGTCATTCCACGTTCTGGGTCCCTAAATTCATAGAGTTTTTCTTATACAGTACTTTGTTACGTTAATGATAGGCTGCTGGGTTGATACGTTGATGATAGGCTGCTGGGTTGATACATTGATGATAGGCTGCTGGGTTGATACGTTGATGATAGGCTGCTGGGTTGATACGTTGATGATAGGCTGCTGGGTTGATACGTTGATGATAGGCTGCTGGGTTGATACGTTGATGATAGGCTGCTGGGTTGATACGTTGATGATAGGCTGCTGGGTTGATACGTTGATGATAGGCTGCTGGGTTGATACGTTGATGGTAGACTGCTTGGTTGTTCAGTAGTGTGGACGGCAGGTGGGAGGAAGGTCGTCAAGACACACTGGCATGAGAGACATCACCTGGGTCAGGGCTGCCGGGGAGACACCCGCCAACTCCCACCACAAACTCCAGGGTTAAACATTTAAGTCAAACCTCAATTCAATTTTTTTATTATGCCCCCCCATACCCATGCCGTGGGCGGTGGTGGAAAGGGTTACAGAGGCACATAATGGGCTCAAGAACTGAACCTCAGAGTTCGTCTGGCTAAGCAAGTGACAATCTTGTACAGCTAGTTACACAATTGTTAATGTTACATACACATGTACATATACATAATTTACATAAATACACATACATATCGATAATCTTTTTATATCACAAGTGATCCAACAAGAGGCTCGCAAGGTAGTTTTACGCCTAAATTACAATCACAGTACAATTGTAAACTCAAAATATAGACGATAAAATTAAAGGTAAGCGCTGCTGAAATTATTTGATGTCAAACGTCTGTAAGAAGCTTACATGAAGCACAAACTTAAAATAAATCTAAATTCTAAGGAAAAATATATAAAATAAAGAGCCAAAATAAATAAGTATTATAAAGTCTAAATAAATTTAATAGCCAAAATATATAACTTAAAATTCAGTGATGGTTACTTTGAAGTTACCTTGAGATGGTTTCGAGGCTTAGTGTCCCCGCGGCCCGGTCTCTGACCAGGCCTCCTGGTTTGCTGTACTGGTCAACTAGGCTGTTAGACGCGGCTGCTCGCAGCCTGACGTATGAGTCACAGTCTGTTGATCACGTATCCTTTGGAGGTGCTTGTCAAGTTCTCTCATGAACACTGTGAGGAGTCTGCCAGTTATGTGCCTTTATTTGTTTTATTATTTATTTATTTATATACAAGATGGTACATTGGGATTGTGAGGATACATAGCATAGTGATCACATTCTTGTAAAGCCACTAGTACGCCCCGCGTTCGGGCAGGTCCTTAATCTAACATAATTTTAAGTAGGTTAATTCAAGCAACATTATAAAAATGATAACAGGTACAGTGTGCAAGAAAAAAAAATGAGACGAGAGAGATTAGAAGGCATATTAAAGCACATTGGAAGCTCTGATTGCATTGACAGCATGATTGGTAATTTAAACAAAGATTAATAGGCATAATACAGCATATTGATAGCACATATGAAGACAACAATGATCACAATGGTTTAGTTGTTTGTTTAGGTACATAAGATTGGGAGATTGGTAGCACTAGATACAGTGCAATTTTAAAGCATAAGGTAAGAAACTATGAAGATGAATTAGGTACTTTTTGTTTTGTTTTTGAATGAGCAAAAGTTGGACAGATTTTCAATTCACTAGGATGAGTTTCCATAGACTAGGTCCCTTTATTTGCATAGAGTGTTTACACAGATTAAGTTTGACCCTGGGGGATTCAAAGAGATATTTATTCTGGTGTGGTGATAATGGGTCCTATTACATCTGTACAGGGAGAGTTTTAGAGCAGGATTCGCACTTAAGAACAGGGTTTTGTGAACGTAATTGACACAAGAGAATGTGTGGAGTGAGTTTAGCATGTTAGGAGATTTAAACAAGGGGGATGAGTGTTGTCTGAAAGCAGTTTGTTGTTATTCTGATAGCAGATTTTTGCTGGGTGATGATGGACTTGAGGTGGTTTGCAGTGGTAGACCCCCATGCACAGATGCAATAATTAAGATAGGGATAGCTTAGTGCATAATATAGTGAGGGAGAGCAGAGTTAGGACATAATATCTGTTTTGGAGAGTATACAAACTGTTTTAGAGACTTTCTTAGTTATGTGTTGTATGTGGTTGCTGAAGTTGAGTCTCATGTCTAGGAATAGGCCAAGAAACCTTCCATCAATTTTTATTACTAATGTTAACATTGTCTATCTGAAGCTGAATTGCATTTGTTGATTTACTTCCAAATAAGATGTAGTAGGTCTTTTCTATGTTTAGTGTGAGTTTGTTGGTTGACATCCATAAGTGGACTTTTTGTAATTCATTATTCACAACATTATTTAATGTGTGTGGGTTGGGGTCTGAGTAGATGAAGGTAGTATCATCAGCAAACAATATAGGTTTAAGGATGTTAGAGACATTAGGCAGATCATTGATATATATAAGAAACAGGAGGGGTCATAGGATGCTGCCCTGTGGGACCCCTACGGTTATTGGTAGAGTGGGAGAGGTTATATCATTGATGGCTACATATTGGTGTCTGTCACTAAGATAGGATCGGATATAGTCCAGGGTATGGCCTCGGATTCCATAATGATGGAGTTTACGTAAGAGGTAATTGTGATTAACAGTATCAAAGGCCTTTCTCGGGTCAATGAAGAGTCCAATCGGAAACTCATTTTTGTCAAGGGCTGAGTAGATTATATCAAGGAGACTAATAATTGCATCGTTGGTACTCTTTTGGGAGTGGAAGCCAAACTGACAGGGGCTAAGAATGTCGAATTTTACGAGATAGGAGTAGAGCTGTTTGTAGATAATTTTATCAAATATTTTTGATAGTATGGGTAGGTTTGATATTGGTCTATAATTGTTATGTCTGCCAGATTGCTTCCTTTTTGAACTGGAGTTACTCGTAGGGATTTGTTGAACAGCAGAACTATGGGTAGCGCAAGGGCATGGGAGGCGCTCTTGTATACAATGGATGGGATTTCACTGATGTTCCCAGTCTTGGTTTTTAGTGAGTGTATGATGGACACAACATCTGTCGGGGTGACTGGTTAAAGGAGAAGAGAGTGTGGATAGCTGCCTGAGAGATATGTGTTAATATGTGTCTGAGTCTGTGGGATTTATCTGTCAAGTTTAGCACCAACCGATGAAAAGAAGCTATTAAATTCATTTGCCATTTCTAAATCAGTTGACGGTGTATACCCATCCTTAGAGAGTTTTATCTGGTTATATGAGCGTTTTTTAGTTCCTAGAATATTAGATATAGTTTTATGTGTAGTGGAAGCGTGTTGAACAATCTCGGGCCTCTGATGTTGATAGTTCTCTCTTGAACACTGTGAGGGGTCGGCCAGTTATGTCCTTTATGTGTAGTGGAAGCGTGTTGAACAGTCTCGGGCCTCTGATGTTGATAGTTCTCTCTTGAACACTGTGAGGGTCGGCCAGTTATGCCCCTTATGTGTAGTGGAAGCGTGTTGAACAGTCTCGGGCCTCTGATGTTGATAGTTCTCTCTTGAACACTGTGAGGGGTCGGCCAGTTATGTCCCTTATGTGTAGCGGAAGCGTGTTGAACAGTCTCGGGCCTCTGATGTTGATAGAGTTCTCTCTCAGAGTACCTGTTGCACCTCTGCTTTTCAACGGGGATATTCTGCACATCCTGCCATGCCTCCTGGTCTCGTGTGATGTTATTTCTGTGTGCAGGTTTGGGAGAAGCATAAGGCTTTTATGATTTCTGCACACTTGTTGTATGTTGTACAATGACCCCGGTGATTATAGGTAAGACTCCTTCCTGCTGAAGACCATCTTACATGGATGTATATGTTAGGGGAGACGGGGGATTAGTTTACAGTAGGTAGTGAAGTTTTTAAGATCTCCGACTACTGTCGTGTTCACACGTGGTGAGCTTGAAGGCCATGCAATTAGGCATATTTCTATCACACTGTCCCATACTATCTTGAGGTCAAATCCTAATATATTTACGAAGAATCATGTTATTAGATTATTAAGCCTAATAACATTCAGTAGGTGTTATTAGGTTTATTCTAGTTGTGGGGTATTGTAATGTTTGTCGTTATTTTCGAAAATGACAAACCAAAAATTTAATCATAAGTGCACAATGAGATCACAAGAACGTGATGTATCTATGAGAAAATGTTGAAGCTACACAAAGGGATCGAACCCGCGTCCCTGACATCAACCGCAAAAATCATGAAAGCGTGAACCTTTTCTCTATTTCTGCGTCCCACACATTTATTTTGCCCCATTGACTTCGACTATGTGAAATGGAATAATCTTTAGTAATTTCTATCGTATAGTTGATGTACCTGAACACATCCTTGGGTTACTTTAAGGTTTAAAAATAAGAATTTCTAATTGGCTGAAGGTCTTGTAAGAGCGACACAATGATACTAGCAAATGTCAGCACAGTACTGTGAACTTCAGACACATCACAATGATAATAGCAGGTGCCTCATGATGTCAAGCAACTGTAACAGTCTCGGAGAGGAATGGCGGTTTCGTATTTTAGTTTACATTAAAGGAAATAAAATAAGAATGTGCTCGATACAAGCGAAGTGTTGTGCACAGCTCTGGTTGGAAGCAGGTTGACGAGGAACTGTGTAGCATGAGGCAGGACTTTGTCAACAACGAATAAGAAAAGGGTTATGTGGAAGAGATCATTAAAAGAAAGGTGATGAAGTGGCCAGCATCTCTGAACGTGTCCCACCAATAAAGCTGTAACAAAGGAACTTCTTTTAAACGCCCCACAAGACAGAAGGAAGTCTTCAAAGACATTATTGATAGAAACGTGACGAGTACCCACATTGATCATAAGATACAGCTCACCATATACTCTGAGAGTCGGGGTATCGCCAACATGCTCGTTAAGAACTCTCCCGACACTAAGCCGAACGTCTTTAAAAGTTAGTTTTTTTTAGTTTAGTTCATTTATTATGCACCCCATACCCATCCCGTGGGCGGTAGTGGAAAGGGTTACAGAGGCACATAATGGGCTCAGGGACTGAACACCACAATTCATTTAGCTAAGCAAGTTACAATCTTGATGAGCTAGTTACAAAATTCAATATAAGTCGTCACATCAACAATGGGTTCGAGATCGACCTCAGGTACAGGTTCTAAATTAAGCAACTGACATATGTGGAGAGCTAGTGTCAAAATTTATATGTTTGTCCTGCACACCGCCTCCCATCCAGTGGGACTACTTTCGTGGCGTCTAATTTCTGTAGGTCACTTGTGACAGGGGTGGGGACGGGTGGTGGCATGATGGGTCTGGAGATGGGACCTGGGCAGGGACAGGTGGGGCTGGAAGTGTTGTTAGCGTGTGTGTGGGGGGAGGGGGCTGCAACAGGGTATAAAAGGCAGAGGAGATACCAGCTTCATCACACAGACAAGATGAACTTCAAGCTGTTTGGTCTTCTGCTGTTGGTGGTCGCTGCCGGTGAGAACCTCCAGTGGTTACTTGTAAATGTGGGAAGCATTTTCCATTATTGTTACTTTTATTTAATAGTTGATTGAATGCTAGTGGCCATACCGACTGACGGCTGATATTCTGTACTTCAAGATTACATCAGTATTTTGTTCCCCAGTTCTTCATTTATTTGTTTGTCTTTATTAGAATTTATCAATCTTGATGAAGCCGAGTTTTGGTTGCATCTTAAAGTAATACAGCATTATATTGTAGGCGGTTCCTTTGCTGCGGAAACTTACTACTGCTGAGATTAGAGTGGTTGAGTGTCCTTTTGGTCGTGCACAATATTTGCAATTTTGTTTTTCCGTTGTGGCCACAATCTCCCCAGCATAAAGATAGTTTAGTCGCGTTCTATACTGTGTGTCTTGACCCGCTCCTGGTGATGGCTGCTGAAGGTGGATGGCCTGTACCCGGCAACATCTTTGTATGGAGTCTTAAAACTGCTGCTACATGGGTAGTATGTGACTATGTTGAAAGCTATGTTGTGTGTCACTGCGTATAGGGCTTCAGGTTTGAGGTGTGGTGTCAGGTACATATATTTCCTTGATTCTGGTAGGTTCAGTCGCAGCTCCACACCAAGGAACGCCCTCGAGGGTGGTGACATTTCTCAATGTTGAATGCCCAGGGCGTATGAGGCTGTTTAGTCATCCACATTTCATTGTTCTCTAGTGAGTTTGGGTAATTAATATCCCAGGTAAATTTCGTTTGGATGCTGAATCTGCTATGTATAGTTTTAAGGGTTGTAAGTCTTTCTTATGATGCAGTTGTTAATGCTGGGGGAAGTATCATTTAGTATTTATTTATTTATTTATTTATTTATTTATTTATTTATTTATTTATTTATTTATTTATGAGAAGGTACATTGAGTTTATTAGAGTACAGAGACTTGAAGTTTTACATTCTTGTAAAGCCACTAGCACGCATAGCGTTTCGGGCAGATCCTTATCTAACATATAATTTTAAGAAGGTAATTTCTAGCAAAATTAATAATGTTTACAAGTACATTGTAAGAAAGTATAATATTTAGGATGGATCTGTTTGGGTGGGTGTAGAAATTAATATATATATATATATATATATATATATATATATATATATATATATATATATAATATATATATATATATATATATATATATATATATATATATGTATATATATATATATATATATATATATATATATATATATATATATATATATATATATATATATATATATATATATATATTGTTTGACGCCCATCTCGTGTTCGGACATAAATACCATGAACTAAATCGGTTGACTGCGTTTTCCTTTCATTTATCGTAAATTTGTCAATTCAAATTTCTAGATATAAATAGTTTGCTAGCCAATCAACTTTTACATTTTGAGTGACAAGTGTTCAGTGGAGGACCTTGTTCAGTGAGGGACCTTGTTCAGTGGAGGACCTTGTTCAGTGGAAGACCTTGTTCAGTGGGGGACCTTGTTCAGTGGAGGACCTTGTTCAGTGGAGGACCTTGTTCAGTGGAGGACCTTGTTCAGTGGGGGACCTTGTTCAGTGGAGGACCTTGTTCAGTGGAGGACCTTGTTCAGTGGAGGACCTTGATCAGTGGAGGACCTTGTTCAGTGGAGGACCTTGATCAGTGGAGGACCTTGTTCAGTGGAGGACCTTGTTCAGTGGAGGACCTTGTTCAGTGGAGGACCTTGTTCAGTGGAGGACCTTGTTCAGTGGAGGACCTTGATCAGTGGAGGACCTTGTTCAGTGGAGGACCTTGTTCAGTGGAGGACCTTGTTCAGTGGAGGACCTTGTTCAGTGGAGGACCTTGTTCAGTGGAGGACCTTGTTCAGTGGAGGACCTTGTTCAGTGGAGGACCTTGTTCAGTGGGGGACCTTGTTCAGTGGAGGACCTTGTTCAGTGGAGGACCTTGTTCAGTGGAGGACCTTGTTCAGTGGAGGACCTTGTTCAGTGGACTTGAAAATTTGTTGAGGATATTTGTAGTCTAATTTCTAGCCACTTAAGTATTGTGCTGTTGATGGGGTGATTGTGGTTCTCGTAGTGAACACGAGGTCATGGGCGTAGTTAATGACCTCGTGTGGCCGTAGTTTTACATTAACTAGCATTTCCATCAAGATTAGGAACATGGGCTGCATACTTCTCAACCTTGCGGTGTACCATTCTCTAGGGTCTTATACTAGGAAGCGCACTCTTAGGTACTAGTGAACCCAGCTGAGTAAGTTGCCTCTCACCCACTTTTTTAAACTAATACATGATGAGGTTCTTAATACAAATGTTTTTTTCTAACTCTAAGAAAAGTTGTTTAGTATTTGAATGTCCAAAGACGTTAGTCAGTTCAGCTCCTGCCAATATGTCGAGATGAAAAAGTCGAATTTATCGTTGTACAATAACACTGCAAACACCTGTTACGTCTTCTCCAGATATTTACAAAATTCAAAAAATTCAAAATTCAAAATTCAAATGTTTATTCAGGTAAAGTACATACATACAAGGGGTGATACAAATATTGATGGATTTATAGATAGAGCTAGTACATACAATGCCTAAAGCCACTATTACGCAAAGCGTTTCGGGCAGCAGAAAAACACTAAAGACTAAAACTTAATACTAATTAAGATTAAAGTATAAAATGTGTTGAGAAAATATAAAAAAAAAAGGGGGGAACATGGCAGAAAAGCAGCACAAATACAATTTGGTCGACAAACAGCGTTGTTTAAAAATAACAGACATGGGTTGACAATAGAGGGGTAAGGTAGGTTACAGGGAATTTATTAGGTAGTGCTTAGTTTTTATCTTAAACTGGTTGAGAGAGGTACAGTCTTTAACATGGTTGGGAAGGTCATTCCACATTCTGGGTCGCTTGATTTGTAGAGCATTTCTAGTTTGATTAAGTCGTACTCTAGGAATATCAAAACTGTATTTATTTCTGGTGTGGTGCTCATGGGTTTGTTACAACCTTCGATGAAGCTTTTAAGGTCAGGATTGGCATTACAGTTCAGCGTTTTATATATGTATAATACACATGAGAGAATGTGCAGTGACTTAATATCTAACATATTCAGAGATTTGAGTAGGGGTCCCGAGTGATGTCTGAGGCCAGAGTTAGATATTGTCCTAATAGCAGCTGTGTGTTGAGTAATTAGAGGACGTAAATGATTTTGGGTAGTAGAACCCCAAGCACAAATACCATCCCTTCAGACTGTAGCACAGTGGTCTACAGCCTCGACTCACAACCGAGGATGCCGGGTTAAATCCTCGGTAGGGTTGAAATGATGGGCACGTTTCCTTTCGCCTAATGCCTTTATTCGCCTAGTAGTAAATAGGTACCCGGGAGTTAAGCAACTGTTTGGACTGCATCCTGGGAAAGGTCAGTAGTTAGCTTAGAGGGCCTTGCTTAGAGGGCCCTCCAGAGGGGGGGGGGGGTGGACCCTTGCTAAGCCGAAGTACAGGCTTCCTGTCCCCGACAATGGGAATTATACCAATGGGGGAACAGTACAGTCACATGACCCCATAAGAATTGACATGATATTACAGTTGTCAACACATAAACACCCAGAAAGTTCATTCATGTTAGTAACAATAAAGTTACCAGAATTTACCGGAATTTACCTGAGGGCCACTAACACTTTAGTTGCCTCGATGAGGACAGGAAGCCGATGGCTTGTCAAAGATCCCCCCCATTTTTCCTGGTGATCTTTTCCAGTTGGATTTTAAAATTGAACAGAGTTTTGGCATTTACGGCTTCGGCAGGTAGGCGGTTCCATGGGTTTATAACCCTGTGGGTGAAAAGCATCTCTTCTTCTCAGTCCTACAGTGTGGCTTGTTCAGCATTGAACCGTTGCTCAGTGTTCGTGTTACAGCTGACCTTTTGAAGAAATTGTCCGGATCAACATCCTCCAAAATGTTCAGTATTTTAATAGTTTCAATGAGTTCCGTCCTGTCATGCTTGGTTTGCAGTGATATTAGTCCTGTGGCCTTCAACCATTCCTGATACATGAATTGACTTAGTTCTGGAATGATTTGTGTTGCATTTTCTCTAGAGCATCTGTCTTTCTGAAGATGAGGTCTCCATGCTTGGATACAGTAATCTGAATGGGGCGCACCAGAGATTTATACAAGTTAATATCTACATTCTTTTCCTTAAAGTCAAAGGTACGCTTGATTATTGCCAGGGTTTGGTTAACTTTTTTGACTCTTGTGCAGCTATCAGTGAAGAGTGGATTTTGACTCCAAGGTCCTCTCAAATGCTCACTGAAATGGCCAAATATGTTACATAATACTATAAATATCCCTAAAACTCGGAAATTCTCCTTATAAGTTCTTTTCAGCTACAATTTAGCACAGTGAATAGAAGCAAAAGGAGACTTTCAGTGAAGTAACTACAAACCAGTACTAATTGTAATAGGCTTATGTAAATAGGCAATATTTTTGTTTGAATATACTGTATTACGAAAAACTTTTACTTCTTATAAATTTATTACAATTCATTACTATAATAATATATTAAATGGGTCTTTAATTTCACGATTGTTATGAATCACTCTACTGAACTTAACTGTCACTGTGTGTAAATGGTTGATGTGTCACCGTTTGTTTCTGATGAGTCGACTTACATTATGAACAGCGGAAAGTTTATATATGCAGGTGAAGATATATATATATATATATATATATATATATATATATATATATATATATATATATATATATATATATATATATATATATATATATATATATATATATATATATATATATGTCGTACCTAGTAGCCAGAACGCACTTATCAGCCTACTATGCAAGGCCCGATTTGCCTAATAAGCCAAGTTTTCATGAATTAATATATTTTCTCTTATATATATATATTATAGGGGGGTACCACCTCTGGTGCAATTATAGGGACCCACAGCCTCAGAGAAGGGAACACAGAGCATTCAGGGAAAAACTTGCCATTTAACTCTGAATACATGAGGGTGTTCGCTTCTCCTACCACCCCCCTTTTTTATGGTGTACACTTTATTAAGCAAGGTTATACAGTTCCATATCTGATTGTATACAAAAAATGAGCATTAAGAGGACACAAAAATAGTTCGCTTCCTAGAGGCTGTAGATTTCCTCGAACTCCTCCGACGTTGGGCAGGAACCGAGGATGCAGCGAGCATTCCCCCTCTGGATCGCGACACTGAGGCGCTGAAAGAGAAAACTTGCCGCTCTAGGGTCTCTTGTGGTGTCAATGAGCTTGGAACCAAGATCCTTTAGAAACCTTCTTGCACTCTCTCCCCATGGGCCTAGGGTCTCAGACCCTATTGGAACGAAGTTGTACCGATGATCTAATTGCCTATACTTGGCTGACTTGTCTCTTTCTCTGTGTGTCGCCGCGGCTCCTGCTGTGCCGGCAGAGAGGTTGATGTACGTGGCTGCCAGGGTGGATACGCATGTATAGTCCCATGCCAACTGTCTGCCACCCTTCCACGGACGCAGTGTGATTCCGTCTGGTCGGCCGGCAAAGCTAACAGAGTCACGGTTCAGAAGGTTGCGGGGCTCTCTCTCCGCTGGACACTGGGCAGAGGCAAGGCTTCTTTTAATGATGTCGTTTACTTCGTCGTGTCTAGTGTGCCAACCACCAGATTTTCCACAGTGCAGGCCATGCAATCCATATTCGTCAGCATCTGCCTCGCCGCAAATACACCTATGAACAGTGTGGATAGGGGCAGCAAGACGGAGAGCGACTGCAATACGGAGCTCCTGCGGATCAAGACGTGTGCCTGTCGCAGACATAGGGACTGCCAAAAGGAAGTCCCCTGCATGGGGAGCCTGCACAGCTGTGAGGCGTGCACGATCACTGGGGTTGTTGCTGCCTCCAGCAAAGCTGTGGCTTCTTTGTCTGCAATGGGGCTGTCCCAACTGGATTGTTTCTTGGCTTTCGGCATGGCTGGTCTGAGTGCTGGGTCTGCCATGGCACCCCATTTCGTGTCGCATTCCGTGTAGTGGGGGTCCTGTATCCCCGCTACATCACTGAGGTGTCAGGTAGAATTTCCTTAACCAGGTCAGCTTTCCTTAACCTTATATATTATAATATATATATATATATATTATATATATATATATATATATATATATATATATAGATATATTTATATATATATAGATAATATATGTCGTACCTAGTAGCCAGGCCAAAGTGCTGAGTGTGATGGCTGCTCTACCTGTAAATGTACTCTGAGACGGGTAGCACATTGGTCGTCAAGCCAATTAAGTTAAACAGCAAAGGGTCTCAAAAAAGTGGGTTAAGACACATTCACCTCCGTTTCGAGGAACGGGGTGCATTAACTTACTTGCAGGGGGGATATTGAAACTGGGAGGAAGATTAACTGCAGCTTGCTGGAGTTGAACTTGGTGTGTAGCTTGCAGGCGTTCCCTGTGAGTTCTGGTACGACATTATAGCATTCGCTCTCTGTCGTTTGTCGTGGTCGCGTTCTATCTCGAGTCGCTGTTTGTTTAAGGCTAACTCACGTTCACTTTCTTCTTATCTCAGGGCCCAGCTTCAAGCGTTTTTCTTCCTTTTTGAGGGCAGATTCACGCTCTTCTGATTGCAGATTCACGTCTTGTTGCTGCTGCTTTCTGTTGTTGCTGTAGCTCGATCTTTGCAAGTTCCAATTTGAGCTTTATAGCTCTCAGTCATTCTTATCTGAAATAATGTATGTTCATGAGGATAAGAATCTATAATATCTTTCTCAGCAAGGTGATCCAGTATCATATTATTAATGAGCATTTTGGCTCCATCAGGACCTTCTAAGTGATATCATGTGCAAGTTAACAAATCGACCCTCTTAGCGTGCCGTAAGGTCCCTATTTCTCTTACTGGATTTGCTATGAAAGCTGGTAGCGGAAACATGGTGAAAAATAGCAAAACAAATGAGATGAATATCGTGAGAATATGGTGAGTGTCAGAAGAACGCAACAGGGAAAAACTTTGGCAACTGATATCTATTCTGTGGGGAATTATTAATATTAAAGTAAATTTCAAGATGGTTAAATGAATAGGTCGCAGGAAATCTTGTACTGGTACTCACTGTGGGAGAATATAAAGGCAAGAAAATCTTACTAATTAGTGAAAACTAAGTTTAAAAAACAAATGGTGAAACACTCAATGGCCTTCAAAATAAATGGGTAAGTCCAAAAAATGTTAGTCCATACCTTGCCAAGTCACATAGAACATAAGCAATGGTACCCACTGATATTTAATATGGTATTTACAGACTTAGCGAAACTTTGTGCTCAAAAGTAAGAACGCCAATTCCCTACATTTTGGTAAATACCATCAGCCTGACCGACGAGTAGGGTGCGAGTGTCAACTGGTGCGTGAGAACCATCGGCGAGGTCCCAATTCGCAAATAATCGTTCGTGCTAGAGAATCTACAAGCCCTCTTTTTCCTCCTTGAGTCGGATTGCAGGACTTGTGTGCTACTGACCCGGAGACAGACCACAGTACAGGGTACCTATGTGATAATTTGTCAAAAAGTGAGAAATATTTGTGGACAAAGATGTTAAACACGGAGGGATACACGGAAGGGGAGACGCCCAATCTAGCTATTCTGCGGCCTACAGTTCACCACGTAATCCAAAGTGGTCTAACTTACAATATTGCTATTTCCGTAATGGTAAAATATACACAGCACCATATAAAATAAAGAATGATAATGTGAATAATGAGAAGCAGGGAAACTAGAGACCCAAAGTGCTATAGGCTACCACAATTACCACAATACCTGAGTGAAGCTCCGTGAGACAGGTCCCCACCATGTTATATGTCGACGGTGTAACGAGTGGATGGAAATGTGGGCTGGCAATGTCTTCCAACTAGAGGAGTGTCAGTGCTGCGGGCCACATATAATATATAACAGAAAAGAAAAGGAAAAAAAGAAAGCAGAAAAAAAAAAGAAATGATCTGCGTGATTGGTAAGCATGTGGTAAGGTACGAAAATACGAAAGACACATAATTAAAGCCAATGGATTTTCTTAATAACAAAAAAAAACACAAATTGAAATCAAAGAAATCTGGCTAGTTGCAACAAATGGTCAAGGTGACAAAATCAATACTTAACATGAAAAATAGATACGTTATTAATGGGGGCGGAGAACTTGACATACCAAAGTAAAATAAATATGAATGCTTGGAATATATGCACTAACTATGACCTCTTTTGACCACACAGAGTGAGTCACTTAGGAGTTCATAGCTTGCGAGCACACAATATTGGGGCTGGCAGAACGACGAAAGGGACCCTACAAAATATGTGAGGTCTTGTGATTGGCGGGGAGCCGGAGTGGAGGTTGGTTGGCGGCAATGAGGGAAAGGGATGGTCGCAAGTCGTAGTTAGCATGGAGGGTTGGGCGTCGAACAGCGTGCTGGAGGGGGGGAGGAGGGAGTTTGTGTAGTGTGTCCTATACGTTTACCACTACAAAACGTATCTTGTATTTTGATGAGGACAGGAGTGATTCGCAGAATAGCAGGCTAATCTATGAAAGATTATCGTCACAATAGTCTAATCTCCCTCCTATGACGGTGAGTTGGCTGTTCATCCCAGGACCTAAGGTTTTCATTTCCCCTGACAAAGATGACAGTTTCCGTCACTGACATTGGGCTGATGACAGTGGCACAAAGTGTGGGGTGTCTGGCATAGGTCACCGACCAGCAGGGTAGTCTTCATTAATAATTCAGGCAGTGTGTCAAGGTAAAGTTTACTCTGTGGACATATAGGTTGATTATAGTAGGGCATATTGTTTAAGTAATGGGTTACTCCCAGTGATTCAAATCATCCCCCATGTGCAGGTCATCAATAATCGGTGCGGGAATGTTGTTATTTATAAAAGTGATAGCGAAATAGGAAAAAATTGATCTCAAGCTACAAGAATCATACACAACGCAGGAGAGGGAAAGAGAGACAA
>WNGS01167840.1:13391841-13402341 GCA_020271785.1 Procambarus virginalis | reverse complement strand
AAGGCCATCAGTGAAATAGAGAGAACCCGAAATATTTTTTCTCCTATGCAAAATCAAGATCAAAAACCACATCTAGTATCGGGCCCCTGCGAAAGGAAGATGGAACTTTCACCGATGACAACAAAGAAATGAGCGAGCTACTGAGGAAGCAATACGACTCTGTCTTCAGCGAGCCATTAAACGCACTAAAGATCGATAACCCAAATGAATTTTTCATGGATATGATACCAACATCAAATCATATATCAGACGTCACCCTATCCCCACTGGATTTTGAAGAAGCCATAAACAGTATGCCTATGCACTCCGCACCAGGCCCGGATTCTTGGAACTCCATATTCATCAAGAACTGTAAAAAACCACTATCGCAGGCCCTTCACATTCTGTGGAGACAAAGCCTAGATACTGGCGTTATTCCTGATATACTAAAAACAGCAGAGATAGCACCACTTCATAAAGGAGGAAATAAGGCAGAGGCAAAAAATTACAGACCGATAGCACTAACATCGCACATCATAAAAATTTTTGAGAGAGTGCTAAGAAGTAAGATCACAAAATACATGGAATCACAGCATCTCCATAACCCCGGACAACATGGTTTCAGAACAGGGCGCTCTTGCCTGTCGCAGTTGCTGGACCACTATGATATGGCATTAGATGCTATGGAAGACAAACAAAACGCTGATGTAATTTACACAGATTTCGCAAAAGCTTTTGATAAATGTGACCATGGTGTTATTGCCCATAAAATGCGCTCAAAAGGAATTACCGGAAAAGTAGGCAGATGGATCTACAATTTCCTGACCAACAGAACCCAATGTGTAATAGTCAACAAAATAAAATCCAACCCGTCAACCGTTAAGAGCTCAGTCCCCCAGGGTACTGTGCTTGCTCCAGTACTTTTTCTCATCCTCATATCGGACATAGACAAGAGCACAACCTATAGCACTGTATCATCCTTTGCAGATGACACTAGGATCTTCATGAGAGTAGGCAACATAGAGGACACGGCGAACCTCCAGTCAGATGTAGATCAGGTCTTTCTATGGGCTACAGAAAATAATATGGTGTTTAACGAAGACAAGTTCCAGCTCATGCGCTATGGAAAAATGAAAATATAAAAACGGAAACCACGTACAAAACTCAGGCAAATCATAACATAGAACGAAAAGGCAATGTAAAGGATCTGGGTGTACTCATGTCGGAAGACCTTACCTTTAAAGAACACAATAAAGTAGCCGTCACAACTGCAAGAAAAATGACAGGTTGGATAACAAGAACTTTTCACACTAGAGATGCTATACCGATGATGACACTTTTCAAAACGCTTGTGCTCTCTAGAGTGGAGTACTGCTGCACAATGACAGCCCCTTTCACTGCTGGTGAAATTGCTGACCTGGAGAGCGTGCAGAGGTCCTTTACTGCTAGAATCCACTCGGTAAAACATCTAAACTATTGGGACCGACTAAAGAGCCTAAATCTGTATTCCCTTGAGCGCAGGCGGGAGAGATACATAATAATTTACACGTGGAAAATATTAGAGGGGCTGGTCCCAAACCTGCACACAGAAATAACATCACATGAGACCAGAAGACATGGCAGGATGTGCAGAATACCCCCGTTGAAAAGCAGAGGTGCAACTGGTACTCTGAGAGAGAACTCTATCAACATCAGAGGCCCGAGACTGTTCAACACGCTTCCACTACACATAAGGGACATAACTGGCAAACCCCTCACAGTGTTCAAGAGAGAACTGGATAAGCACCTCCAAAGGATACCTGATCAACCAGGCTGTGACTCATACGTCAGGATGCGAGCAGCCGCGTCCAACAGCCTGGTTGATCAGTCCAGCAACCAGGAGGCCTGGTCGATGACCGGGCCGCGGGGACGATAAGCCCCGGAAGCACCTCAAGGTAAGGACCCCGTTTTCTTTCCCCAGAGGGCAGGGAGAACTTGCGATAACCGCTGAACCTTGGGTTGAAGTCATCACCTACCATCGTCTCCTGTAGCACTATGACGTCAGTTTGGTGTTCACGGACGTACTGTATGATGTCATTAATTCTATTGCGAACTCCATTACAGTTCCATTGCAGTATAGTGAGATATTGTTCATTGTGATTATCCATTTTGAGGTTGTTTGACATCAGCTGCACGTGTGTAATTATTATTATGTTCACATGTGTCATCGTGTATTCCATGGTGTTTGGTGTTACTGTGTGTACTGGCGTCACTGTGTGCACTGGTGTTACTGTGTGCACTGGCGTCACTGTATACACTGGTGTTACTGTGTGCACTGGTGTCACTGTGTGCACTGGTGTTACTGTGTGTACTGGCGTCACTGTGTACACTGGTGTCACTGTGTGCACTGGCGTCACTGTATACACTGGTGTTACTGTGTGCACTGGTGTCACTGTGTGCACTGGTGTTACTGTGTGTACTGGCGTCACTGTATGCACTGGTGTTACTGTGTACACTGGTGTCACTGTATACACTGGTGTTACTGTGTGCACTGGTGTTACTGTGTGTACTGGCGTCACTGTATGCACTGGCGTTACTGTGTACACTGGCGTCACTGTATACACTGGCGTTACTGTGTACACTGGCGTCACTGTATACACTGGTGTTACTGTGTACACTGGTGTCACTGTATACACTGGTGTTACTGTGTGTACTGGCGTCACTGTATGCACTGGCGTTACTGTGTACACTGGCGTCACTGTATGCACTGGCGTTACTGTGTACACTGGCGTCACTGTATACACTGGTGTTACTGTGTGCACTGGTGTTACTGTGTGTACTGGCGTCACTGTGTGCACTGGCGTTACTGTGTACACTGGTGTCACTGTGTGCACTGGCGTTACTGTGTGCACTGATGTGCTGGTGTCCTGGTTGTGTCTGCTGACGCACCTCGGCAGTATGTGTTGCATCATCTAGCACCAGGCTCTGGCTTGCAGGACCTCCACTTGATGGACTCTGCCGTTGCAGGATTTGGAGGATTTGTTCCTGAGTCTTCTTAATCTGGCAGAGGGCTTTCTCAAGTTCCGTCTGCTTTTGCAATATTTGGTGGACAACTGGATGAGATCTTATCATGCGGTCTAATAGTACTGTAACACAAACCTGAGTGACGACCTCCTGGGGGTCAGGAGTGCCTGGAGGGGGAGGCAGATGGAAGACAGTGGAGGGGTCTGATTCATTGGTATGGGTTTGGAGGTTAGGTGGTGGTGGTGTGACACCGCGGGTAGAGATTGAGGTGTGGGTGGGTGGGTTCCCTGGAGGGGAAAGAGGTGGGAAGGCCTCAGGGATGGGGGAGCGGTGTACGTCGTTGGCTGGCTACACCGCCCCTGCCCCACGCCTGATCCCCCCCCCCCCCACCCTGAGTTCCCCTGTTCACTGAGTGATCACTACCCCAGACTGTTGTCGGTCTACTGTGAACTGGACCCTGGGCTGGTCCCTGAACTGGTCCCTGGCTTGCTGTGGTACTGTTAACGGAGCCATTCCCGCCCCTGTTCACTGGTCCACCTGCGGTTTGATTCGGTGGTTTCGAGCCCCGCCATGGTAGGCCTCGCGCTGCAATACCTGTTTTAAGCATGGTGGGGTTGCTTGCAGTTGGCACATTTAGGTATTACCCCGCCACTCCCACCCGGTGCAAGCTTAGCTAGGCACTGCTTGGTGTCGTGAGAGCCACTGCAACATCCACACCTAATTGGGCGATCACATTGCCACGTTCTGTGATCCCACCGTTGACAGTTGCCACACAAGGACGGGCTGTCAATATACCTCTCCACTTTGCACGGCCTCATGCCTGGTATTTTAATGACTTGGGGCAGGTCTCCCTTCCACATAGCAATTGCTTAATTTTTGGCCAGTCACCCTGGTCCAGTGTTACGCTCCACCCAAACAATCTGTTCATGGTCCTTGAGAAATTTCACGTCAACATGAATACTATAGTTCTTAATTATAGTTTTAGTTTGTCTTGTCTGTGGGTTTGCTTCCAACAATTGAACGTTCTTACCTTTATACTCGAGACTGGTCTCTGTGAAGTGCTTCAGGGCACTGTAACCCTGCACCCGTGCACTAACATTGCCACCTACACACCTGGTCTCTATGCGATACTTTGCGCTGTGGGCGCGGGCGGCCTCAACAATCCATCTGTACTTATCTGCTGCTGTCAATCCCATTGCAGGAAAGATTAGGGTGTACCACTCACTGTCTTCGTCTTGTCGTTGTTGTTGTTGTTGAGGTTGCTGCTGCTGTTGCTGCTCACCCTGTCGCTGTAACCTGTCCCTGTTCCTGCTGTTTCTGCCTTTGACTACTTGGTAGGGGACCATCATCGTCTGTTGAAGAGTCACTTGTACCAGTACTGTTGGAGGACCCCGGGTTGGGATCCTCACCGGAGGGCCCCGGGTGGGGATCAGCACCCGGGGGTCCCCGTCGGGAACAGGAGCCCCCGCCGGGGGGGAAGTTATGGTTTCCGGGCACACCAGCCATGGTCACTTGTCTCAAAGTCTTACTCCTCGTGTCAACAACCATCTATTTGCTGCGGCTCGCTTCATGTGTTGTTGGGTGGTATGTCTTCAACACTGCACTCTACCCTACACACACACACACACGTACATATAGACACCTACAAGGCACAAGGTTTACACCCACACGTAGTGTAGGGGCACTATATGGGGTGTCCTGGCAGTCTCTTGTGTAAACACACTAGTCGCGCACACAAACCGCGACCTTGGGTAGGGAGGGCACAAAGACTATTTTTCACGCGCGTGGCGGGCACCAGGTACCGTGGGGCGGCCACCTACCTCACGACTCTCCCCTCAGCAGGCCTCGATATTGCCACATTAACAATTACTGCCTTAATTTCTGGCCATTCCACACATCCAGGGCCTACCACAGTCGGTAGTAGGGACGGTGCACACTTAGTACCGCTGTAGCTGACCTATTTGGCGCACTAAAGACTAGACCTTAGGCCTAGGCCTATGTCAAACAGGAGGATGGATACATCCTGCCTGCTCCTCCTCTAGCCTGAGGGCAACTGCGTGGATGTGATGTCATGCTTGTTTGCTTGTTTTCAAATTGGGGAATTCTTCTTAGCAGTTCGGCTTTTGGTAGCAATGTTTTACCAGTTGGGGTCTGTTTTGGGATGCTTACCTTTCTGGGTGCCTAACCCGGTCGATGGCAGACATAGAATGCTTATTCCAACCATATGGGAGTTTCTATAGTCCATTAATGCTCCTCGTGCCTCTCTGAGAGGGGGCCAAGTTCTGGCTTGCGGTCCCCAGTAGGCATTAGAACTCCATTCGAGGACTGTTGCCATGGTCTAATACTTGCATACCAGCCCGATAAGCTCCTGGGAGCCTCTGGTGCTCACCCAGAAAATGGCGTTTTATTACATTCAACACTTTTTTTAAGCAAAGTGTGGGCATATCTTACGAGGAGACCAACCAAAGTATCGGGGAACCACCCAGAGATCACCTCGACCAACTACATACCTTTCACTCAGTGATGATTGCTCCATTTGTGAGTACTCTATTTTCACAATCTTTTGCAATTTACCTGCCAGAAAAGTATGAGAGTTATGACTGTTTTATTTTTAAAATTATATTGTAGCGAGTAATCCTTATACTTGCTCCATTATCTCATTATCTTCATAGCATAACTAATTACAGAATCTACAATCGTTTCCGCAATACTCTCCTCACCTTGTTGGAGGGAGCTGAGGTGTAATCACCATATAACCCAGCCATGTGACAACAGCAGGACAGTACAGTCTCCAGTCAGGAATGTAGTACTCGGCTTGGGCAGTTCTAGTCGACCCAAGACGCTACAGCTTCGACACAGAGCAGACAGCAGACTACGACCGCATCCAGCTACAACGCTCTCGCTCCCCGAGTTCAGACACTCGCAATTCCCATTCGAGCCGCCACGCTCTCCCGCATAGAGCTCCACGACTCCGGCTTCACTCAGCTCTCTGCTCTGCTCCAGGCTTCGTCTCAACGTCTACGACACTGCTGTATCCAGGACTACTAAATAAATATAAAACTTATTAAACACTGTGTATCTAATCTGCCCAACAACATAACATAATCGTACGTTACAATATAGACCAATCATGTGACAACATTTTCATACATTTTTATTTTTTTTTAAATAAAACGAATGTGTAAAAATATATGAGGAATGTTGAAATGTTCATAAACAATTGTACATTCAACACCATCACACACAAAATCTATTATCAAAACACATCATATTTTGGATTAATACTCAAGTAAATTCATTCTGACACCAAATTTATAGGTACTGTACTGTATAGCATAAAATTGAAAAAAAAAGCGTAAAAAGAGCATAAACATGTTGGGCATCGCTGAAAGGCACCTCAAGATGCCTACAATGTTCGGGTACACACTGATGGGTTTCCATTGGTGTTAAACAAGATCAATCCACAACTTAGGACCTTCATTTGCATGGCATTTCTGCATCAGATGGGTCAGATTCTCTGAACATTGATCAGATATTTGTTTCTCGTATAGAGTATATGAGGTTTGTTGGAGCCCTCTAAGAGGCAGTTCAGAGTGTATGAGTATTTATGACTCGTATGGTCGCTTCAGGTCACAGTTATTATTGTACTACAGAGTTTGGAAGATATATATAGAGTACACTTGAAAATGTGTGGTACTATTATATCTAGTATGCTCTAACAAGCTGTCTTGGGTTGGAGTTGGTATTGTTTTATTTTTTTAATTATTTGCTGATTTGTATTAATTACGTGTTAGATAGTATTGACTCAGATCCTCAAATGCAGATATTGTAGGTAAAATATAAAATGATGATTGAATAATTTATGTTATCAGAGCAGAACAAGGCACTTTGTAGAGGATGCCTGCAGTTTAATTTTTTTATAGCAATTGAAGTTCATTTTATTATCTGTGTATGGAAAGGAATTTCCCTTCTGCTCTACTCTATTTAGGTAAAGTATTACTATTTATTAGATTTTTTATGTAAGTTTATTTTCAGTATGTACTGTTGCATGCCCTTTATTGGTTAGGATGAGCTTGTTCATAGTCAGCCACATGTGAATATTTTAGTTCAGTATTTACAGTCAGATTAAGTGGGTAAGTATTTGGGAAAATTAAAAATTATCACCAGCAAATAGAATTGGTTCAAGGTGTTGTGTAACATTTTGTAAATCATTGGTGTATATGAGAAAGAGAAGTGAACCATGTATGCTATCCTGTGGAATGCCAATATCAGTTGACAGTGTGGAAGACGGAGCATCATTCATAGAAAACATACTAGTGTCAGTCCCTGAGATAAGATCAGATATATTGACGATGTATTAAATTGCACCTGACTCCATAGTAGTGCAATTTGAAGAGAAGGTTATTATAGTTAACAGAGTGAAAAGACTTTCAAAAGTCAACGGTTTAGTTTAGTTCATTTATTATGCACCCCATACCCATCCTGTGGGCTGTAGCGGAAAGGGTTACAGAGGCACATAATGGGCTCAGGAACTGAACCCCACAATTTATTTAGCTAAGCAAGTTACAATCTTGATGAGCTAGTCACAAAATTCATTGCACATCGTCACATCAACAATGGGCACGAGAGTGACCACAAGTACAGGTTCTAAATTAAGCAACTGACATATGTGGAGAGCTAGTGTCACAATTTATATATTTGTCCTGCACACCGCCCCCCATCCAGCGGGCAGCGGTGGATAGGTTACAGTCACTTAGTTATTACCTACAGTTAGCAAACTGGGGATAGTCAACAAATAGTCCTATTGGGTATTTTTTTGTAGTTGAGCCTGTACTGTATATCAAATCAAGCATGTTTATTATACCAATTTTGGTGCTTCTCAGGCGTCTGAAGCCATATTGACAAGAGCTAAGTACAGCACAGATTTATCTAGGAAGGAGTAAAGCTATTTGCATAAAACGTTTTCAAGTTTTTTGATAATAGGGGGTAGATCTAATATTGGTCTAGCCTCATCATTACCAGTCACATTGGCCGGTATAGGCAACATAAGTGCTGTGGGCCAATGTTTCTTCAAATAAGAGTTCCATTGCCTTAGCTATGTGGCCTAGGTTTTAAGGAAAATCAGCAACAGTTTTGTAGCCAGAGTACAAGGAGACCCCATACTTGGCTGTGTAGCATGAGAATGCAAAGAACCAGTATGTTAGCTGCTGTACACAGATAGATGTTAAACTTAAGTACACAGATACCTTAACTGATAAGCCTGAGCACAAGTTCCTGATCAATGTAGACATGGGTGAACATATTTTAGATTTCCAGTGCTCTTTACTCTATAGTTTACTGTACCATTATTTTCTTGAAATAATGTTTAGTAAACATTAGTTTTTGTTGTCTGACATTACAACCACCACCTTGAATACCTTTCAGTACATAACATCCTTAACTGGAGTAGAGTGACCATGAAATATACCTTCACTCTTAGCTTATCAATATGAACAAAATTAGTCTCAGACACAGGACACTGATAAGCAACCCCAGCACTTGGCATGGCTAGTAAGAAATTTAGTGAAAGCAATACTAATGACAATTTAATGATAACCAGTGAGTGATCAATATATTCGACCTAGGAGACCAACTAGAACATTAGAACATAAGAATAAAGGTAACCGCAGAATGCTTATTGGCCCCATACAAGGCAACTCCTATTTAAAACTACCCAATCCCGCTCATATACAAGTCCAACCCACATTTGAAACAGTCAAGGGACCCGCACCTCCACCACGTTACACAGTAATTGGTTCCACAAATAATCAACCCTGTTATCAAACCAGTATTTACCCAGTTCTTTCCTAAATCTAAACTTAAACAATTTATATCTATTGTTTCGTGTTCTGTCTTGTGTTGATACCTTTAATACCCTATTTTCCCCTAAGCTGCTCGATCTGGGCTATTTGGCTTTCAACACCCACAGGCGCACCAAAAAAACAAAAAAAAATATTTTGTCTTATAAAAGTGTTCAGTTGTGTTCCCTGATCACGGGAAAAATAATAAAAAAAATCGTAAGTGGCATATTTTGGCCGCAATAGGGTGGGGAAGTCTGGCAAAAAAGAGGCGTTGTCAGCAAGCGCCGAAGGCGGTCTGCTTCCCCCAGCTGTCCTAGGCGGGAGTTGCCACAATTATTAACTAATTACTTCAATGTCTCTGATTGATTTTTTCTTAGTTTTTTGCAGTAATATTATTCAATAATGTGTAGTGTGATATATAATAATTTTAGTTTAGTTCATTTATTATGCACCCCATACCCATCTTGTGGGCGGTAGAGGAAATATAAATAAATAAATAAATGTTTATTTAGGTAAGGTACATACATACAAGAGATTTTACAAAGATTTATGGATTTATAGATAGAGCTAGTACATACAATGCCTAAAGCCACTATTACGCAAAGCGTTTCGGGCATGAAAAACATTAATGAGTAAAGCTTAATACTAATTGAGTATAAAGAATAAAATGTGTTGAGAACAAATAAAAATAGAGATAAAAAAGGGGCGAACATGGCTGAAAAAGCAGCACAAATACAATTAAGTCGACAAACAGCGTTGTTTAAAAAAACAGACATGGATTGACAATAGAGGGATAAGGTAGGTTATAGAGAATTTATTAGGTAGTGCTTCGTTTTTCTCTTAAACTGGTTGAGAGAGGTACAGTCTTTAACATGGTTGGGAAGGTCATTCCACATTCTGGGTCGCTTGATTTGTAGAGCATTTCTAGTTTGATTAAGACGTACTCTTGGAATATCAAAACTGTATTTATTTCTGGTGTGGTGCTCATGGGTTCTGGTACAACCTTCAATGAAGCTTTTGAGGTCAGGATTGGCATTGCAGTTCAGCGTTTTATATATGTATAATACACATGAGAGAATGTGCAGTGAATTAATATCTAACATATTGAGAGATTTGAGTAGGGGTACCGAGTGATGTCTGGGGCCAGAGTTGGATATTGTCCTAATAGCAGCTTTGTGTTGAGTAATTAGAGGACGTAAATGATTTTGGGTAGTAGAACCTCAAGCACAAATACCATAGGGTTACAGAGGCACATAATGGGCTCAGGGACTGAACCCCACAATTCATTTAGCTAAGCAAGTTACAATCTTGATGAGCTAGTTACAAAACTCAGTATTAGTCGTCACATCAACAATGGGTTCGAGATCGACCACAAGTACAGTTTCTAAATTAAAATGTGGGAATCATCGCTATACTCTAAATTATTGTGTGCATATTATTTATTCAATTATTATGTTCATAAAACAATGAACAAATACTTTTGCAGATATTAGACTATATACACAGGTTATATATAAGTATCTGCATGTTTTGTTCACCATAACGAACCACTAAGTTGATATGATGAATTAAAAAGTAACGATGAGTGGGTGCCACAGCAGCCAGCCAGCCATTCGCCACCACTTGATCCCTCCCTTAAAAACTCCTCACTCACCAATATCCTCCTCCCACCATACTG
>WNGS01167840.1:13367054-13372308 GCA_020271785.1 Procambarus virginalis | reverse complement strand
TATAGAAAACTACTAGAATGTCAGTCCCTGAGTATGAGCTAGATATATTGACGATGTAGTAAATTGCACCTGACTCCATAGTAGTGCCAATTTGAAGAGAAGGTTATTATAGTTAACAGAGTGAAAAGACTTTCAAAGTCAACGTTTAGTTGAGTATCATTTTATATGCACCCCATACCCTCCGTGGGCTAGCGAAGGGTTACAGAGGACTATGGGCTAAGGGACGGAACCCCACAATTTATTTAGCTAAGCAAGTTACACTCTTGATAGGCTAGTCACCAAATTCATTGCACATCGCACATGCACAATGGGCACGAGAGTGACCACAAGTACAGTTTCCCCTAATAGCACTGCCTAATTGGAGAGCTAGGTTCACATTTATCTATTTGTTCGCACACACGCCCCCTAATCCAGCGGGGCAGCTGTGGATAGGTACAGTCCTTAGTTTACTTACCTCAGGTAGCAAACTGGGGATAGTCCACAATAGTTCCTATTGGGTATTTTTTTGTAGTTGAGCCTGTACTGTATATCAAATCAAGCAGATTATCTCACAGTTAGCCGAGTGCAACTTCGCAGGCGTCCTAGAATGCCATATTGGAGTCAGACGAAGTACAGACAGATACTCCGATCTAGAGGACGTAAGCCTATTTGCGTGAAACGTGTCTGTACGGCTAGACTTTTTGATAACTAGTGGGCATACGATTATATTGGTCTTCTCAACTCATTACCAAGGGGCAGGATTGCCGGTATAAGGCAACATAATGATGTGCTGTGTGGGCCAATGTTTTCTTCAAATACGAGTTCCCATTGCCTTAGCTACTGTGCCTAGGTTTCACAGGACAATACAGCCCTAACTATGTTTGTACCTAGTGAATAGGCAAGTGAACCCGGCAGACCATTGCTGTGTCGCATTGAGATGCACAAGAACCAAGTATGTTAGCGGCTGTACACGATAGATCGTTAAACTTAGTACACAGATACCTTAACTTGATAAGGCCTGAGCACAAGTTTTCTCTGATGCCGCTAGTAGACATGGGTGAACATATTTTAGATTTCCAGTGCTCTTTACTCTATAGTTTACTGTACCATTATTTTCTTGAAATAATTTTAGTAAACATTATGTTTTGTTGTCTGACATTACACCCACCACCTGTGAATACCTTTCAGTACAGATAACATCCTTAACTGGAGTAGAGTGACCATGAAATTACCTTCACTCTTAGCTTATCAATATGAACAAAATTAGTCTCAGACACAGGACACTGATAAGCAACCCCAGCACTTGGCATGGCTAGTAAGAAATTTAGTGAAAGCAATACTAATGACAATTTAATGATAACCAGTGAGTGATCACATATTCGACCTAGGAGACCAACTAGAACATTAGACATAATAATAAAGGTAACCGCAGAATGCTTATTGGCCCCATACAAGGCAACTCCTATTTAAACTACCCAATCCCGCTCATATACAAGTCCAACCCACATTTGAAACAGTCAAGGGACCCGCACCTCCACCACGTTATACACAGTAATTGGTTCCCAAATAATCAACCCGTTATCAAAACCAGTATGTACCCGTTCTTTCCTAATCTGCAACTTAAAACAATTTTTATTCTTATTGTTTCGTGTTCTGTCTTGTGTTGATACCTTTAATACCCTATTTTCCCCTAAGCTGCTCGATCTTGGCTATTTGGCTTTCAACACCCACAGGCGCACCAAAAAAACAAAAAAAATATTTGTCTTATAAAGTGTTCAGGTTGTGTTCCCTGATCACGGGAAAAAAATACTAAAAAAAATCGTAAGTGGCTATTTGGCCGCAATAGGGTGTGGAAGTCTGGCAAAAAAGAGGCGTTGTCAGCAAGCGCCGAAGGCGGTCTTGCTTCCCCCAGCTGTCCTAGGCGGGAGTTGCCACAATTATTAACTAATTACTTCAAGGTCCTCTGATTGAGTTTTTCTTAGTTTTTTGCAGTAATATTATCTCATACAGTGTTAGTGTGATTATAATAATAATTTTAGTTTAGTTCATTTATTATGCACCCCATACCCATCTTGTGGGCGGTAGATGAAATATAAATAATAAATATGTTTTATTTAGGTAAGGTACATACAACAAGAGATTTTACAAAGAACGATGGATTTATAGATAGAGCTAGTAGCATACAATGCCTAAAGCCACTATTACGCAAAGCGTTTCGGCATGAAAAACATTAATGAGTAAAGCTTAATACTAATTGATTATAAGAATAAATGTTTTGAGAACAATATAAAAATAGAGAAAAAAAGGGGCGAACATGGCTGAAAAAAGCAGCACAAATAAATTATGCGACAAACAGCGTTGTTTAAAAAAAAACCAGACATTGGTTGACAATAGGGGTAAGGTAGGTTATAGAGAATTTATTAGGTAGTGCTTCGTTTTTCTCTAAACCTGGTTGAGAGAGGTACAGTCTTTAACATGGTAAGGAAGGTCATTCCACATTCTTGGTCGCTTGATTTGTAGAGCATTTCTATTTGATTAGACGTACGCTTGGAATATCAAAACCTGTATTTATTCTGGTGTGGTGCTCATGGGTTCTGGTACAACCTTCAATGAAGCTTTTGAGGTCAGGATTGGCTTTACACTTCAGCGTTTTATATATGTATAATACACATGAGAGAATGTGCAGTGAATTAATATCTAACATATTGAGAGATTTGAGTAGGGTACCGAGTGATGTCTGGGGCCAGAGTTGGATATTGTCCTAATAGCAGCTTTGTGTTGAGTATTAGAGGGACGTAATGATTTTGGGTAGTAGAACCCTCAAGCACAAATACCATAGGGTTAAGAGGCACATAATGGGCTCAGGGGACTGAACCCCAATTCATTTAGCTAAGCAAGTTACAATCTTGATGGTCTAGTTACAAAATTCAGTATTAGTCGTCACATCAACAAGGGTTCGAGATCGACCACAATACAGTTTCTAAATTAAGAATGTGGGAATCATCGCGATACCTAAATTATTGTTTTGCATATTATTTATTCAATTATTAGTTTCATAAAAACAGAACAAATACGTTTGCAGATATTAGACTATATCACACAGGTTTATATAAGTAAGTATCTGCATGTTTCTGTTCACCATAAGACCCAAGTTGATATGATGATTAAAAGTAACGATGAGGTGGGTGCCACAGCAGCCAGCCACCATTCCACCACTTGATCCACCCTTAAAAACTCCTCACTCACCAATATCCTCCTCCCACCATACTGTTTTGCTTTTATTCACTATATACAGACGTTGATATATAAGTATCGACATGTTTATTCACCATAACTGTTCATCTAAGCTGGCATAGTGCACAAAGAGCATAGTGCCCTTACACATCTGCCCTTACACATCTGCCCTTACACATCTGCCCTTAGTGCCCTTACACATATGCCCAAGAGCAAAGAGCCTTACACATCTTCATGACAGGCCTGGAAGATGATGCCACCTCCGTCACCAAAATGGCTTCTCCCAACACTCCTTTTTGCTGTATTCACACTATATGTACAAGCTATATATAAGTACAGTATCAATTTGTGTTCACCATAACATCCACTAAGTTGGTATGCTGAGTTAAAAAGCAGCAAGGAGTGGCCGCCACTTCCTCCCTCACTTATCTCACTCGCCAACACTCTCCTCCACCATAGTGTTTTTGCTTTTATTCAGTACTAGCTGTACCCGCCACGTGTTGCTGTGGCTCAACAAGCTGCGCATTGTTGAGACAAAGCACCCTCCCCTGTCCCCCTTCCTTCCCACCACTCCCCTCTCCCCCATCTTCTCGTCCTCCTCCACCATTCCCCACTCCCCCTCCCCTAGTCATCCTCCTCACAATGCCACACTTTGTCACCACGTCCTCTCCACCATTACCCCCCCCACTCCCCCGTCCTCGTCCTCCCCACATTACCCCCTCCCCCTCCCCCCCCCCGTCTTCCCATCATCCCCCATTCATGTCCCCTTGTTCTCCCCACCATCCCTTCTCCCGTCCCCATCGTCCTCCCCACTGTTCCTGCTCCTCGTCCGATGCATTCCCAAATGATCGTATCCATCCAATAACCTGATCACCAGGCTGTGACTCATACGTCAGGCTGTAGCAGCCGCGTCCAACAGCCTGGTTGATCAGTCCAGCAACCAGGAGGCCTGGTCGATGACCGGGCCGCGGGGACGCTAAGCCCCGGAAGCACCTCAATGGTATCACTATAAAATAATTAGAACAGTTTAAAAAACGAAATGAACAGTATGGTAAACAACACAGCTGAATTCCAATGCAATGTCACACAAAATAATTAAATAAAAATTAAATTAAATTGAATCTACGAAAATTAATTATCATGCAATCGGAAACATTGAAATTAATTGTAACCATATTTAGTATAGTGTGTTGCTATTACGAGCAACAGATGGCATGTTTTTCGAAAAAGCCTGTTTTTACCTGTCACAAGTGTGGCATCTATATAATAGGTATATAAAAAACACGCGCTATTCAAATGGAACGTTGTGTCAAAATTTCAAAGCAATCGGCAAGGAACTTTCGGAGATTATCGATTTTGAACAAAGGAACATTTCCATTTTTATTTATATAGATATACAGACGTTATATGTAAGTATCTACATGTTTTGGTCACTATAGCAAGCCACTAAGTAAATTTTTTTTATTTTGCCCGAGGGATGGGTTTATTGGGCAGCGCCACTCATCCTGTGAGTGGACACACCGCCATAGCAGCATGTACAAACACCACTCCAATAGGAAGAAAACCGCTGGGTTGTTCATCCTGTCACTTGTACCAGACACAGCTGGGACTTGCTTAAACTGTCTCAAGTGAACAGCTCCTCAAACAAGAAGATTAACATCTGTCAATCCTTAAAATCTTATGTTATCTTGAGGGGTGCAAAAATGGGTGAATCTTTTAAGAACAGTATCTGTTATGATAATGTTACTTGCTATGGGAAGGTGGTATTGAGAGGGCCTAAGGGAAAACTAGGAGTTCCTAAAACAGTGGAGATCAGATAGGCCCAGCTCCAATAAGAACATAAAACAATATTAAATTAGTGGCTAAAGTAAGTACGTCAGTCTAGGGTTGATCACTTTCCCCTTCACAGGAAGAATGGATACTCCTTTAATAGTACTTATTATTAAACCCTCTTATAACCCCCATATACATTAATAACAATAACTACTTTACCACACTATCTTACGTTAACTACCTTGGTCCACATAGACAGGATACAAGG
>WNGS01167840.1:13362054-13364554 GCA_020271785.1 Procambarus virginalis | reverse complement strand
AATGGGTTCGTAACTGTGCACTGCGTCAGAAATGTACCAGAGGTCTGTCGGGCATTTCTCCACAGTGTTGATATTCTCTCATCTTCCGGAACCTGTAAGCCTATTTCCCATGCACATGGGTATCCAAGCCTGATGCGATGTAAGTGTACTTCTGTTGCCCTGCTGCTCCCCTTCATTACATAAGTGCTTCGTAGTTGGTTGAATCCCTGTACCAACCTGCAGATCGAGATGTTGCAAACAGCTGAGGTGTGGTCATGTACAACTTTTGCATTGCTCTGGTTCTAATTACTGTCTTAATCTGGGACAGACTCTGTGGTATGCAAATGTCTACAGTTTCTTCTCTTAGTTGCAAGTTTTGCAGCTTCGTCTGCAATGTCATTCCCAACGATACCCACATGACTTGGCACCCAGTTGAGAAGGACCCGCCGGCCTTGACGTTGGAGTGTTTGCATTAATGATAGGACAGTTGTGATCAGATGTATGTTATCACATATGCGGTCTTGTTGCAAGGTTTCAATGGTGGTTCTCGAATCTGTATGTATGATAACATGTTGTCGGTGTTAACACTTAGACTAAAACTTAATAGTAATTGAGCTTAAAGTATAAATTGCGTTGAAAGAAAAAAAATAATACAAGATTAAAAAAGGGGGAACATGGTAGAAAATAGCCAATATACAAGTTGGTCAACAAACAGCATTTTTTTAAATAGTAAGACATGGGTTGACATTTAGAAGTAAGGTAGGTTACATGGAGTTAATTAGGTAGTACTCAGTTTCATATTAAACTGGTTGAGAGAGGTACAATCTTTGACATGATTGGAAGGTCATTCCACATTCTGGGTCCCTTGATTTGTAGAGCATTCCTAGTTTGATTAAGTCGTACTCTTGGAATATCAAATAGGTATTTGTTTCTGGTGTGGTGCTCATGAGTTCTGTTACAACCTTCTAGGAAGCGTTGAAGGTCAGGAAAACATAACACACAGAAACATACTGGAGTCTGTCAGTAAGGTAAGACTTAAGGTATTGCAGGGAGTGACCTCTGACTCCATAATGATGTAATTTAAGAAGAAGGTTTTGGTGGTTGACAGTGTCAAAATCCTTACGTAGGTCCACAAATAACCAAACAGTCCTATAGCCTATTCCTAGACAATAACCCTAGTCTCTTGTCTAGGAATAGGCCAAGAATCTTTCCATCATTTCTATTGCTAATGTTTAAATTGTCTATCTGAAGCTGAATTGCATTTGTAGATTTGCTTAATTCAGTATGCAGCCACAACAGCAAGGGTTGCTAGTTAGCTGTTGGTTATAGTGCCACTGGAGGGACATTAACGTAAATGTAAACTCGATAATGTAGTAGTAGTCTAGTCTCTTGTTATTAAAATTGTTTAATTTTGTTAAACGGTCTTTGATGTCAACCTTCAACTATTTGTGCCACACCCATGTTCTGATATTTGATATTGTTGTTTTGATCTTTGATATGACGGCTGTGCTCTTGGGAATTCGAATTCCAATTCATAGCGCCACAAAAAATATAAAATTGATTGTGAGAACCCGTCGGTTACCCTTTATTGGTTTTAACGTCATGTTTAACTAGGAGGAACCAGCGGCCTATTGTGGACAGGTTTTCACCCCTGTGGTGGAAGCCTGGCGGTTTGCTCCCGCTTCTCCTTTTTCTACTGGACTCATGCTTAACTGCCAAGAGCAGCCTTTAAACTTGTAGTCCACCTCCTAAGGGAGGTAGGCGTAGAGAAAAATCTCACAGCTGGCGCCCAACATGGGGCTATGCAACTTGGGTTCGAGCCCATGCAGGGCAGTCTCATTGATTTTTAAAGTAACATAAAAGCTATCATTACAGAACAATGTGTGGCCAGGATGGTTGAAGGTATGTTTTGTGCACGGTTGTCACACACAGGTAACACACACCACACACACTGTAGGAAGAGGTATTTCATGGTAAATATGGTGAAATCTGTCTGGCTTTTCGTGGCTGCTAGCTAGGGGACATTGACACACTCGTGAGTGACTGGGGTCAGCTCAGCAGCAGGTGTCGTGGACACCAAGCCAGCGTGCAAGAGTGGTTGCAAGGGGTGCACTCAGGATATGCCTGAGGTGCAAGACACCACCTACCTGAGGGTAGACGAAGCTTCTAGAGTGACCTCAAGCGTGAGAGGTCTCATTGGACGACAGTGTAGTTGTCAAGGGTGTCATAAGAGTGTAGTTGTTAGATACACCTTAGGATCTTAGTGGGAGGTCGCGCCACCAGCTAAGGATCCGAGTTGACTTCTTTAGAGAAAGGAGGGTAATTATCTGTAGTTAGAAGGTGAGGGAATTCTTGCCAGAGTGGGGACTGTACAACCCCAGGAAGAATTCATGGTAGTCACTTGAGAGGTTGAGCAGAGGCTCCCATTTCAGAGGTGACAGCAAGGCGAGTTCGAGCCTGATGGTGAGAGCGCAGCAAGTCAGTGCTGGCTCAAGAGCAGATTGCAAGGGGGCAATCTCAC
>WNGS01167840.1:13297546-13318830 GCA_020271785.1 Procambarus virginalis | reverse complement strand
ACCAGAACCTGGCCCCTTCAGAGAGGTTTCAGGGAGCAATGGCCCTGGAAAACCCCATATGGTTGGGGTTTTCCTATCTGCCATCGACCGGGGTTAGACACCCAGAAAGGTAGGCGTAACAAAACAAACCCCACATGGTAAGAAACTACAACAAAAACCGAACAGAGAAGTAGAAACTCCCTACAATCCCAATGAAAACAGTCAAACAATCAATTTACTGCCACACCGGTCGTCTGCACAGCCCTCCCCTCCCCGGGAGGGGGAGAGGGGCCCTGGACCTCACCATGCCGGCTGCCTTCAGTTCGCAAGCTAGTGTCAACCGGGATAGACGCTTCTCTGGCCTCAAATTCCTGGGCGGTGTTTGCCTCGTGTGGTGTTCTCAGCTGTTTTTGTGTGGTGTGCGGTGGCCAGGAGTACTTCATCAGTGCCGGGGCTGCATGCACTTAGGGGCTTCCTTCCCTAGGCGCCCTGTGAGTACTGCCCTTGTGTGTCAGGGTTATCATCTCTGGGGCGTTCAGGAACCTCTCCCGTAGGGGTTCTTGCTGCTCGGCATTTGCCTCGCCTTGGGGCCAGCTGGGGCTTGGGCCTTGTTTGGCCTTGGGTAGGGAGTGGTGTATTGTGTGGTTAGGGCGTCAAGGTGTTGCGTGGCCTGCCACCTAAGCGGCGACCGGTTCCTGTTGCCTCTGGGGACGGTGTACTTGTCGGTTTTTCTTTTTTTGTCTTTGTTTGCCTGGTGGAGGTTCTGCCTCGTGGGTCTATAGTTCCCTGGTATTGTTTTGGTGCCCTCTGCTAGGCCCCGTGCTTGTACACGTCCCAGGGTTTTCAGTATTATCATTTACCCCTTGTTTTGTTTGGGTTTCTTAACCGGTTAGCAACACCTTGCCCGGGCTTCCCGTAGTTGCTAACTACGGGCCCTGGAAACCCTGTCGGGCTCCGGGGACCCATGGATGTGTCTCCGAGTTCCAACCTGCCTTGTGCGGGTTTGAAGGTTGCAGTGTGCCCTTGTCTCAGGGTGACAGTCACCTGTTTTGCCTCCGTCATGCTGCCTGTTGGGTCAATGACACCTTTGACCCGGAGTCTTGCGAGTATGTTCTCTGCTTGTGCTCCAGTTTTACTCTGAGGATGTTCCTGTTAGGGTACAGGCAGCATCAGCGTTGCATGTTAGGTTTAGGTTATTGCAACGCGCTAGGTTGGTTTCCCACCTGGATGCCCCGAGGCTGCCCCGTTTTGGTTTTAGGGACCCTGACCTGGGGGTGTTAGTCGCTTGGCTTTGGCTCCTGCCGTGCCCCCTGGACCTTCCCCTGTGGTTCTTCCTGCACCTCCCCTCTGTGTCCGGCTCCAAAACGTCTGAGGGTTTCGGCCTCGGCACAGGGTTTAGTTAGTAATGAGACTCGGGCGGCCTCGGGGCTGCCCCATCCGGGTCGGGGACGGAGACATTTGAGCTAGTTCCTCCTGCCGAGGCTTCTGGGTCCACCAGCAGACCCCCTTCTTGTCTGCTTTCCTTTGGACTCTGCCTTTTCTTCAGGGGTAGAGGGTTTGGAGGACGGCTCTGCCCGGGTCCCGACGTGGGGGATCCTGGGGCTGGGGAGGAGTCAACCTGGGGGCCTTGGGCCCCCTGTGACCCGCTTGGGTGCTTTTGCCTTCCTCACGGGACTTATTGTTGCAGGGGGAGGGATTTTCTTACCCCCCTTCCCTGTATGAGTATGATTTGGGTTCGGCTCCTCCCCGGGTTCGGTTCCAGGTGCCTTTGGGTACCTCAGATTCGTCTTTCCAGAGGTTTTTTTCCCGTATCTCCGCAAAGGTGGCTCGGGAAGCTCTTGCTGCATACCTCTTGCGAGTCCCGGGTTATGCTTTTGCAATGGATCCGTCCTCGTTTGAGTTCGGTTCTTCTTCCCATTTTTGGGTGCGTTTGGAGGTTCCGGAGTCTTCCTGGCTGGCAGACTGCCCTTTCTTTTCGTTGGGGGCGTGGCATGAGTTTTGTCAGACCAGCATGCTTGATTGGCGGGAAACTTCTACTTTTATGCAGGTTTACCTGGGGGGGGGGGAGTTTGAGCACCTTAATGCGTGCTTGTTCGCTCCCGTGCTTTCTTGGGATGTTGGCCTTTCCAGCTTCACGTGCAGGTTCCTCAGCTTTCAGCTTCATTGGTTGCGGAGGAGTCGCGTTCCCGTGGGCATTTGGCTTCGGTCTTGCGTTTCTTTTCCCTTCTCGAGCTGTCTTCTGCTTGGCTTGAGGAGGATGTAGGAGCGTTGAGTGAAGGGCCTTCGTCTGGGGCGCTGACTTCTGCAGCTAGGGCGTCAACTGCACTGTTGACGCTCTTTGCGCCCATCCTGAAGGAAGCGGTGTCTGTGTTTTTTGCTTCTCGCGTCGCGCCCTGTCAGGCGGTGCTCACCCTCTCTTTGGAATCCGCTTGGGCAAGACTCTTAGGTTTTCATCTCCGTTTTGTCCGTTGCTGTTTGCAGAGACTGCGGCCTCAGTTTCTGCATGCGGCTTCGTCTAGTTGTCGTCCTATGGTGGACTTGTTGATTCTCCGAAGTGGTCGTTCTCGGCAGTTTCGGAGGGGTCGTGCCAGGGTTCCGGCTTCCGCTGGTCGAGGTGAGCCATTGGTGCCAGTTTCTGAGCCGTTGTTCTCTTCGGGACCAGTGTCATCTGGTCGGCGCAGTGATAGCCCTGTTCGACGGTTGAGTTCTCGTAAGGGGCGTCGGACCTTTCGCGGTTTGCCCCGTTGATGGGGCAATAGGGGGGAGGCTCGCTCTGTTTGCCCACGCTTGGTCCCATGATTTGTGGGCCTTTTTCGGTCGTGTCATCCGGCTTGCGGTGGCATTGGGCGACTCGACTTCCTTTCGGGGGTTCGGGGCTAACAGGGCAGGTTTCTTCTCCTGCGCTTCGTCAAGTTGTCTTGGAGTGGGTGCGCTTGGGCGTGGTCGAAACGACTACGTCCCTCAGGTGGGTTTCCCGTCTGTTTCCAGTGCCGAAACGGGACTGTGCGGATCTGAGGTTCATTCTGGACTTGTCCCGTCTGAACTCCCTCCTTTTGGATGACTACTCGGTCTCAGGTCCGGTTTCTGTTGGAGCCGGATACCTGGATGGTGTCCCTGGACCTCAAGGACACCTATTGGCACATTCCTATTCATCCGGGGTTCAGGGACTGGTTAGGTTTCGTGGTGGGGCGTCACGCTTACCGTTTTCGATGCCTACCTTTTTGCTTGAACCTGGCATCTCGCGTTTTCACGCATCTGACCCGGGTTGTGGTGACCCGTCTGCGTCTTCTAGGGATTCGGATTTTGGCCTACCTCGACGACTGGCTGGTGTGGGCTCCCAGTCGGTCAGCTTGTCTGCTCGCCAGGGATATGGTTCTTTCCCAGCTCGCCAGGTTCGGGTTCCTGGTGAACTGTAGGAAGTCCCATCTGGTTCCGTCCCAGGTCCGGACCTGACTGGGTCTTGTTTGGGATTCTCGGACCGCTTCCTTGTCTCTCCCTTCAGAGGCATTGCGGCAGCTGCGGGACCGCCGTCGGCTGTTTCTGGGGGGTCCCGGGTCACTCGGCGGTTGCTCGAGCGGTTGTGCGGGCGTCTGAACTTCGTCGTGCTAGTCTACTCGCCGGGTCAGGTTTGGCTTCGGCGTCTGTTTTGGTTCCTTCAGGGACGTCCTTTCCGCCTCTCTTGCGATCGTTGGGTTCGTCCTCCGGGGTCTTGTGTCGGTTGCTGCATCACTGGCTTCCTCTTCAGAGTTTTCGGGGTTCGGTGCCTTGGCGCCTTCCCGAGCGCTCGCTCGATGTGTTCACAGACGCGTCGTCTCTCGGCTGGGGCTTTGTGACCAGTGCTCACCAGGCAGGCCAGGGACGGTGGGGGGGGTCCGTCCTTCCGTCGGGCTCACAGCACGGTTCAGGAGTTCGCGGCAGTCTGGTTCGCGCTTCGGAGGATTCGGGTTGCTCGGGGATCTACCATTCGCCTCCATTTGGACTGTTCTCCAGTGGTTCATTGCCTGAACTGCGGGGGTTCTCTTTGATGCTTGGCTCTTTAGGGTTGGTCCCTTCGAGTGGTTCGTCTGCTGGATTCTCGGGGTTTGCCTTTCTGTGTGGTTCATGTCCGGGGAGTGTCCAACGTTCTGGCGGAAGGTCTGTCTCGCTTCCATCCCCTGTCCACGGAGTGGACGGTCGACGATGACTCGTTTCGTTGGATCTGCCAGATGTACGGTCTCCCAGATGTGGACCTCTTCGCGTCAGCGTGGTTTCGGCGTCTCCTAATAAATGTGACGCCCTTCCCCGACTGCGAAGCGTACGCTGTGGATGCCTATTGGCAGGACTGGTCGAGGTGGGGTTACCTGTACCTCTTTCCCCCGGTCCAGCTGTTGCTTCGGGTTCTAGGTCGGTTGGAGACATACCCAGGGAGAGTAGTCCTTGTGGCCCCTTGGTGGCCTGCCCAGCCTTGGTTTCCGGTGCTATTGGCTCGGTGCCCGATCCCGGGACGTTTCCCGCGGCTCCGCCTCTTTCAGCAGGTCGGTCCGATCCGGTACAGGGCTGGTTCGACCTCCTCTGCTCTTCGTGTCTGGTCTTTTTGTCGGGGTGTATCACCATTTCTATGGTGATCGGGTGACTTCGTTGATGGTGTCCCACCTGAGAGCTTCGTCTCAGCGACAGTATGAAGTTTCCTGGCGTTCTTTTTGCCATTTTCTTGCTGTTTGTAGGTTGTCTAATCTTTCAATCGGGTTGTCTTGGCCTTTCTTGGCTTTTTCAGGACCGTCATTTGATGCCTAATACTGTCGCCTCGTATCGCGCGGCGCTGGCGGAGCCTCTCAAGCTAGCGTTTGGGGTGGACGTCACATTCGCCTCGTTCCATAAGCTTTCTCGTGCTATGTTTCACCTCTGGCCTGCTCATGTGCCTCCTGAGCCGTCCTGGTCCTTGGACAGGGTGCTCTCCTATCTTTCCTCTCCTTGGTTTGTGGTGGCCCCTTCAGTTCTAGATTGTTTTTGTTGGCATTGGCCTCTGAGGGCCGGGTAGGGGAGTTTCATGCTCTCCTCCGACGCAGGGGTTTCTGCTCTTTTGGTCCTGGGGGTAGGTTTGTCAGTTTGCAGTCTTCTCCACCTTTTCTGGCGAGGAACGAGACAGCTGCTTTCCGGATGGGTCTGTGGGTCATTGATGCTTGGTTGGTTCGGCCAGGGGGCATCATGTGTTGTGTCCGGTTGCGGCTCTTCGCCGTTACCTGCGCGCTTCAGCTGGGGTGGCTGGGGATGCGCTTTGGGTTGATCCGGTTTCCCTTGTTCCCTGTTCCAGGGCACGGGTCTCCCAGGTTGTCCACAGGGTTATTAATTAAGTCTAGCCAGCCTGCGGTCTATCCTCGCGCCCATGACGTTCGGAAGTTTGCAGCTATGGCTGCCGTGTTCGGTAACATGTCTTGGGCTCATATTCAGGCGCATGGATTTTGGAAGTCGAACAGGGTCCTGGCTGCCCGTTATTTGGTGAATTACCTGCTCCTTGGCGTTCTTGTGTTGCTTTGGGTCGCAGGATGCAGCCAGTTGTCTCGACTAAGCGTTGAGGAGTTTGTGGCCGCCGCCTCCCAGGTAAGTCCCTATTTTCCTTCTCTTTGGGTATGTAGCTCCAGGGAGCCGTAGGGGCTCCCCACAGAAAACCAGCGTTGAATGTAATGAAACGCCATTTTCTGAGTGAGCCCCGGAGGCTCCCTGGCTACCCTCCCTCCCATCCGGTTGGCGTTTTTTTTTCATGTTGGTTGAAGCCTAGTTTCCGAACTGAAGGCAGCCGGCGCTGTGAGGTCCGGAGCCCCCCCTCCCCCTCTCAGGGAGGGGAGGGCTGCGGGGACGACCGGCGTGGTAGTAAATTATGATAATTGCTTGTTTGCTTGTTTTCTTGGGATTGTAGGGAGTTTCTACCTCTCTGTTCGGTTTTTTGTTTTAGTTTCTTACCGTGTGGGGTTTGTTTTGTTATGCCTACCTTTCTGGGTGCCTAACCTCGGTCGATGGCATATAAGGAAAACCTCCAACCACAATGGGATTTTCCAGGGCCATTGCTCCCTGAAACCTCTCTGAAGGGGTCAGGTTCTGGCGCTGGTCCCTGGTAGGTCTGAACTCCTTAGCTAATGTCCCGGTCTAACATAACATACATTAGCCCGATAAGCTCCAGGGAGCCTCCGGGGCTTACCCAGAAAATGGCGTTTCATTATATTCAACGCTGGTTTTTATTATTATTATTATTATTATTATTATTATTATTATTATTATTATTATTATTATTATTGGCTTTGCATTTTCAGTGGGGAATCTGCCTTTCATACCCTAATGGCTGGGTTTGGTTGGGCCAAGTATCCCATGATCCAGCGCATGGACTCTCTTAGGAAAGGAATGCCCATGACGTTGATTTATGGATCGAGATCATGGGTGGATCATGATCCAGGTTTTCAAATCAAATATATGAGGAAGGATTCATATGTAGATGTGCAGGTAAATTACTAATTCTCTCCTTTTTGTTTGTACCCCCACCACTAACAAGAATATCACTGTCACCAATGTTTATCTAAGATTCACTAAATCCAGAAAAGCATGTATTTTCATCTGATATAAACTTTTGTTCAATGTCCTGGTCAATATTGTTCAATGTCCTGGTCAATATCTTCCTCCACATCAGTCAGAAGTGGGGGGGATGCTACACCTCTCATTCCTCCATCCAAACTGCTATGGTGTGCACATTGTTTCTTACTGCCACTGATCCTTTCTTGGGGGAGCCATTTCGGCTCCCTGGAGCTATCCAGGCTGTTATGTATATCATTAGACTTTGGCATCACTCATTGTAAATAGGGTTCTAGGCCTACCGGGGACCACAAGCCAGAACCTGGCCCCCTCAGAGAGGCACGAGGAGCAATGGCCTATAGAAATGCACATGGAATTTGGAACATTTTATATCTGCCATCAACCAGGGCTTGGGGTTATATTCCACAAGTCATCTTGGGGTCTACCTCTGTTGGTCTTTTGCTGCTCGATGATTGACCGCCCTGAGTGTGTTGGGGGGTTTCCTCCCTAGTTTACCTTGGGGTAAGTGGTAGTTATTGCACTGGTAGGAGCGCGGGGTACTGCGTAGCTAGTTTTCACCTATAACAGTGGCCGGCTCTGGTCCTCCTGCATACATTGTCCTCTTGCGGGGATTTTCTTTTTCCTTTTTTTTTTTTTTTTTTTTTTTTTGCTTGGTGGGGGGTCCTGCCTTTGTCCCTACCCCCAGTTATATTAGGGTTTGACCACCTGATTTCGGTGGTACCCCCTGCTTCGCCCCCGTAAGTGGACACGTCCCGATGGGGTTCAGCTTTAGTAGTGTGTTTGGTAGTATTGGGCGCCAGTTAGCAATACCCTGCCTGGGCTTAACCTTAGCAAAAAAGTCCAAGTGCCCTGGGAAACCCCGCGGAGGCACACGAGGTTTGATGGATGCGACCTCTGGGTCCCCTCTCACCTTGTGCGAGTCTGAGGGTTGCTCTGTCCCCTTGTCTCAGGGCAATGCTCATGGTTTTTAGGGAATGCTCCTACAGCTCCCCGGGGCTATCCAGGCTGATACGGATATCCCTAGCTTTGGCACCAGTCTATAGGTGGAGTTCCTGGCCTACTGGGGACCACGAGCCAGAACCTGGCCCCCTTAGAGAGGCAAGGGGAGCAATGGCCTATAGAAGCCCCCATGTGGTTGGAAGCATTTTATGTCTGCCATCGACCGGGTCAGGCACCCAGAAAGGTAAACATTCCAAAACAAACCCCTATTCTGCTGAAAATATTGCGTCCAAAAGCCAAACAAGTGGATAGAACTCCCCAAACAAAAACGAGCAAACTAGTGTGACGTCACCCGTTGCCGCGCCACTGTCTGCGCAGCTTCCCCTTCTCTGGGAGGGGGAAGGGGGAATCCCAGACATACTGTGCTGACAATCCACACCCCAGTTCTTGAGGCTGATGCTATAGGCAGCGGTTGTGTGCTCTGGCTCCAGACTTTTTCGGCGCTGTGCCTTGTGTGTGGCGGCTGTTCTCCAGGGGTGCGAGAGCTAGGAGTTACTCCTCAGTACTCGGGTTGCATGCGCCTAGGGTTCCCTTCCCTAGGTGCCTTGTAAGTACTGCCCTTGGAGCTTGGGGTTACCTTCCACAGGTTCCTTGGGACCTGCTCTGTGGGTCTGTTTTAACTGCTCGGTTTTTGGGCCGCCCTTTGGGTACTTGGGTGTTTTGTCTCCCTAGTTTACCTTAGGGTAGGAGGCAGTTTTGCACTGGTAAGGGGCGCAGGATGCTGTGCAGCTTGTTGTCACCTATCACAGCGGCCGGCTCTGTTCCTTGGGGTACGTTGTCCCCTTGCGTTTTTTTTTGTTTTGTTTTTTGTTTTTGCCTTGGTTGGGGGTTCTGCCCTACTTGCCACTGGTGTTTGGCCTCATCCTGATACTTGGTGGTGCCCCCTGCTAGGTTCCCGTGAGCGTACACGTCCCTGGGGTTCAGCTGTAGACAGTTTGTTTGGTAGTTTTGGGCGCCGGTTAGCAGTACCCTGCCGGGTTTACCTGAGCACGAGTCCTATTATAGTAAACGCTCAGGACCCTGGGAATCCCCTAGGAGACATGTGGGTCCGATGGATATGACCCCGGGGTCCCCTCTCGCTTCATGCGAGTTTGAGGGTTGTTCGGTCCCCTTGTCTCAGGGCGACCCTCACAGTTTTTGCCTCCGTCACACTGCCTGTTTGGTCAGTGACACTTTCGACCCTGAATCCTGTTAGTTTTGCTGCTTGCTGGTGACTCAATTTACCCAATCTGTGGATGATCTTCTTCCAGTACAGGCTGCACAGGCATTGCATTCTAAGTTTCGTTTGTTGCAATGTGCTCTGTTGGTTGCTCACCTTGTTGCCCCACGGCTGCCCCGTTTTGCTTATAGGGGCCCGGATTTGGGGGTGAGGGTCGCCTTGACCCTGGTTCAGTCTGCACCTCCTTGTCTTTTCCCTCCTGTTGTTCGTTCAGGTCCCCCTTCCCTGCTTCTGGCCCCGAAACGTCTGAGAGTTTCGGAGTTGGGGCAGGGGTTAGTTGGTCTTGAGACTCTGGCAGCCTCGGGGGATGCCCCTTCCAGTGTGGCGATGTAGGCATTCGAGTCTACTCCCCCGGCCGAAGCCTCTGGGTCTGACCAGTGGGCTCCCTTCTGTCCGATTTCTACGGCTGCGCCGGCCTTGTCTGGTGGGGTTGGTGCTTGTGGGGAGGACTCGGCCCTTGGTCCTGCAGAGGAGGACCTTGGGAACCTTGGGGCTGGGGAGGGGCTGACTTGGGGGCCTTGAGCCCCGCTGGACCCCGCCTGGGTTTTTCAGCCCTCTGAGCAGGGCTCACTGTTACAAGGAGTGGGGTTTTCTTTTCCCCCCACTGCGTACGAGTTGGACTTGGTGTCTGCCTCTCCCCTGGTTCAGTTCCGTGTTCCCCCAGGTGCTTCGATTCCGTTTTTCCGGAGGTTTTCGGCTTATTGCATCCAACCTGCTGCGATGCGGGCGGCCCTTGTGGTAAACCTCCTGTGTGACCCGGATTATGCCTCGGCAATGGATCCCTCAGCTTTCAGGTTTGGGACTTCGTTCCCTTTCTGGCTCTGTTACGAGGTTCTGGAGTTGTCTTGGCTGGCGGACAGTTCTGTCTTTACCTTTGTAGGCCTGGCACTCCTTCTGCCATTCCTGCACGCTTGAGTGGTGAGAGGCTTCGATAGTGCTGCAGGTTTCCCTGGGGGTGACCTAGAGCACCTCATTGAGTACTTGTTTGTTCCTGCTCTTCCCCGGGATGTTGGTGTCATTCAGCTCCATGTACAGGTTCCCTCCCTTTCAGCGGCGCTAAGTAATTACCTAAGTGTAGTTACAAGATGAGAGCTACGCTCCTGGTGTCCCATCTTCCCAGCACTCTTTGTCATATAATGCTTTGAAACTACTGACAGTCTTGGCCTCCACCACCTTCTCACGTAACTTGTTCCAACCATCTACCACTCTGTTTGCGAAAGTGAATTTTCTTATATTTCTTCGGCATCTGTGTTTAGCTAGTTTAAATCTATGACCTCTTGTTCTTAAAGTTCCAGGTCTCAGGAAATCTTCCCTATCGATTTTATCAATTCCTTTTACTATTTTGTATGTAGTGATCATATTACCTCTTTTTCTTCTGTCTTCTAGTTTTTGCATATTTAATGCCTCTAACCTCTCCTCATAGCTCTTGCCCTTCAGTTCTGGGAGCCACTTAGTAGCATATCTTTGCACCTTTTCCAGTTTGTTGATGTGCTTCTTAAGATATGGGCACCACACAACCGCTGCATATATGCTTTGGCCTAACAAAAGTTGTGAACAATTTCTTTGTGATTGAGGGCTTGTGTGCTCGGGGCCTTTTAGCTTCAGCTTTGAGTTTCTTTTCTCTCCTCGAGCTGTCTTCTGACTGGCTCTCGGAGGATGTGGGGATGCTTTGGTTCTGGCGCCTTGGCCTCAGTGGCTCGCTCGTCGGCTGCCTTGCTGAAGCTTTTCGCGCAGATCTTGCGTGATGTGGTTGCGCTGTTTTATGCTTCCCGGCTCGTGTGTCTGCAGGCGGTGCTTGCCTCTTCTGTGGAATCCACTTGGGCCTTGGCTCTTAGGATGTCTTCGCTCTTTTCTCCTCTCCTGCTTGAAGCTTCAGCCATTGCTCAGTATATTCAGGCTGCTTCGGCTTCTTGCCGTCCTATGTCGGACTTGCTGGTTCTCTGGGGGGTCCCGTGGTGAGCCTTCCTGGTAGGGTCGTGCCAAGGCTCGGGGTTCCTCTCGTCGCGATAGGCCATTGGTGCTGGGTTCGGGTTCGGCTCCTCCTTCGGACTCGCCTTCGTCTGGTCGGTGTGGTGTTTGCTCTGTGCGAAGTTCTGGGTCTCATAATGGGCGCCGGCCCTTTTGCGGTTCGTCCCATTGACGGGGCGATGGGGGGGAGGGGAGGCTTGTGCTGTTCACTCACGCCTGGTCCCACGATTCATAGGCATTTTGGGCCGTTTCGTGCTGCCTCCATTGGCGTTGGATAGTCCCCCTTCAGGGGGTTCGGGGCTGGTAGGGCAGGCCTCTTCCCCTGCGCTCTGTCAGGTCATCTTTGAGTGGGTTCGCTTGGGCGTGATCGAAATGATGACGTTCCTCAGATGGGTTTCCCGTCTGTTTCCAGTCCCGAAACGGGACTGCGCGGACCTGCGGTTCATTCAGGACTTATCTCGTCTGAAACCCTGGGTTCATTGCCCCTTCTTTTGGATGACTATGCTGTCCCAGGTTCAGCTCCTGTTGGAGCCGGGCACTTGAATGATATCCTTGGACCTCCGGGACGCTTATTGGCACTTCCCGATTCATCTGGGGTTCAGGGACTGGCTCGGTTTTGTTGTGGGGCGTCAAGGTTACCGCTTTCATTGTCTCCCGTTCGGGCTGAACCTGGCACCTCGCGTGTTTACGCACCTCACATGGGTCGTGGTGGCCCGTCTGCGTCTGTTAGGTGTTCAGGTGTTGGCCTACCTTGACAACTGGCTGGTTTGGGCTCCCAGCTGGTCCTCTTGTCTGCTGGCCAGGGATTTGGTTATTTCTCAGCTCGCCGGGTTCGGGTTCTTGGTGAACTGGAAGAAGTCCCATCTGGTTCCTTCCCAGGTTCGGACATGGCTGGGCCATGTGTGGGACTCTCGGACCGCTTCCCGTCTCTTCCTCCGGAGTCTCTCCTGCGGCTGCAGTCCCACATGCACCTGTTTCTGGGGGCTCCCGGATCACCCGGCAGTTGCTCGAGGGTCTGTGCAGGAGCTTGAACTTCGAGATGCTGGTCTTCCTTCCAGGGTCGGGTTTGGCTTCGTCGGCTGTTCTGGTTCCTTCAGGGACGTCCCCTCTGCCTCTCTCACGGCTGCTGGGTTTGGACCCCGGGGGCTTTGCATCGGTTGCTGCGTCTCCAGCTTCCTCTTCGGGTTTTTCGGGATTCTGTGCCTTGGCGCCTACCCGAGCCCTCGCTCGATGTGTTTACGACACGTCGTCTCTTGGCTGGGGCTTTGTGACCAGTGCTCACCAAGCCAGCCAGGGACAGTTAGTCCGTCCTTCTATCGAGCCCACAGCACGATGCAGGAATTCGCTGCGGTGTGGTTTGCTCTTCAGGGGCTTCAGGTTGCCCCGCAGGTCAATGATCCGGCTCCATTCGGACTGCTCCTCGGTGGTTCATTGTCTGAACCGGGGGCTTCGATGCGGCCCTTGGCTCTTTGGCGCTGGTCGCTTCAGGTGACTTGTCTGCCGAGTTCTCGGGGGTTTGGCTCTCCGGGCAGTTCACATACAGGGATTTCCAACGTCTTGGCCGACGGCCTGTCTCGTTTCGTTCCCCTCTCCACGGAATAGACGGTCGACGCCGACTCGTTACATTGGCTTTTCCAGACGTTCGGACGTCCCGAGGTGGACCTCTGCCCGTCTGCATGATCACGTTGCCTTCCCAGTATGTGGCGCCCTTCCACGACTGTGAGGTCGTCGGGGTCGATGCCTTTCGGCAGGACTGGTCGAGGTAGGGGTTCCGTTGTTGCTCCACATCTTGACTTGCTTGGAGGCTTACCAGGAAAGAGTTGCCCTCTTGGCCCCATGGTGGCCAGCCCAGCCGTGGTTTCGGGCGCTGCTTGCTCTGTATCTGAACCCGGAGGTTTTCCCGCGGCTCCGCCTCTTCCAGCAGATCGGCCTGGTGTGTCACAAGGCTGGTTCGATCTTCTCGAGTCTTTGCATATGGCATTTTTGACTCGAGTTTATCATCATCTCTATGATGATCTGGTGGCTTCTGTGTTAGTGTCCCACCTGCGGGCTTCGTCTCGGCGGCAGTGTGAAGTTTCCTGGCGGTCCTTCTGGTTCTTTTTACATCTTCATCGTTGTACTTCACTTTCGGTTAGGGTTGTGTTGTCCTTTCTCTGTTAGTTGTTCCAGGACCGTCTCCTTATGCCTAACACTATCGCCTCGTATCGTGCGGCGCTGGTGGAGCCGCTTCAGCTTGCTTTCGGTATTGATGTTACGTCTGCGCCGTTTTGCAAGCTGTCTCGGGCGTTCTTTCACCTCCGGCCTGCTTATGCGTTGCCCGAGCCGTCCTGGTCATTGAACAGAGTGCTCTCTTATCTTTCTTATCCTCGGTTTGTTGTGGCCCCTTCAGTTCAGGACTGTTTCCCCAAAGCTCTTTTTCTGTTGGCATTGGGCTCCGGGGGTTGGGTTGGTGAGCTTCATGCTCTCCTCCGGCATGGATTTTCTGCTCTTTTGGTTAGGGCGATAGGTTTGTTCGTCTGCAGCCTTCTCCTTCTTTTCTGACGAAGAATGAGACTGCTGCTTTCCGGAGGGGTCCTTGGGTTGTTGATGCTTGGATGGTTCGGCCAGGGGTGCATCATGTTTTGTGTCCGGTTGCGGCTCTCCACTGTTATTTGCATGCCACGGCTTCTGTGTCCGTGGACATGCTTTGGGTTGATCCGGTTTCCCTTCTTCCCTGTTCGAGGGTGCGGGTTTCCCAGGTCGTCCGCAGGTTTATTAAGGCTAGCCAGCCTGTGGTCTATCCCCATGGCGTTCGCAAGTTCGTGGCTCTTTGATGGGGTTCGTCTTTGGCAATATGTCCTGGGCTGACATTCGGGCATACGGATTTTGGCGGTCGAACAGTGTCCTGGCTGCTCATTACCTTGTTAACACTATCGCGCACCATTTGTGCGCGCCACAGAAATGACGTCGTGCTCCATTCGGTGCAGGCGAGCATGCAGCGACTCCGAAAAGTGTATACTTGTTTCAGTTTTCTTGCCTTAATTCTTGTGCTTTGGTATCATTGTGTTCGCAATAGAATTCCCTACAGGGGTATATGCATATAAGGTCCAAAAGCCCGCCATGACTCCTCACAGCAAAGCCTAAAGTCGGCAATGTTACCCATGAGCGCGCAATTCAGTAAATTGTGTATACTCGTTTCAGTTTTCTCACCTTATTTCTTGTGCTACGTCGTTCGTTTTGGTATCATTTTTTTCGCAATAGAATTCTCTACAGGAGGTATATGCATATAAAGTCTAAAAGCCCAGTGTGAATCCCCACAGCAAAGCCTAAACTCTGCCAAGTTACCAGTGAACGAGCACGAATTCGCACACCTGCAGACTAATGTATATACTCGTTCAGTTTGATAACATAAATTTTTGTGTTACGTGTTTCATTTTGGTATCAAATTGTTCGCAAATAAAGGAAAGTATTTTAAAACTAATCCCATAATAATAGAACAATAAATGGAATTTTAACAAATATTTTAACTTTTGGACACACATTACCACAAAATTATTTATATATTTCCAGTGTTCTGACACCAATTTTCGTGTTACATCTTTTATTTTGGTATCAAATTGTTCACAATATAAAGGCACATATTTTAAAACTAGTCCCATAGCAATAGAACAATAAATGGAATTTTAGCAAATATTTTAAAATTTGGACCACAAAATTATTTATTATCTTTCCAGTGTTCTGACACTGGATCAATTTTCGCGTCATGTCTTTCATTTTGGTATAAAATTGTTCGCAATATAAAAGAGCGTATTTTAAAACTAGTCCCATAATAATAGAACAATAAATGGAATTTTAACAAATATTTTAACTTTTGGATACTTATGAACGCTCATCAGCGCAAAATTATTTATATCTTTCCAGTATTCTGACATCAATTTTCGTGTTACGCTTTTATTTTGGTATCAAATTGTGCGCAATCTAAAGGCGCTCATTTTGAAACCACTCCCACATTGATCGGATAAAATTTAAATTTTTAACAAATATTTTAACCCTTGGGCCGCTAAGGGCCATAATGGCTTCAACACCCACAGGCGCAACAAAAAAAAAATTCCAAAAAATTCTTTCGTCTTATAAAAGTGTTCATTTCTGTTCCTTGATCACGGAAAAAATAACAAAAAAATCGTAGGTAGCATATTTTAGCCACAATAGGGTAGGAAAGTCTGGCAAACAAGGGGCGTTGACAGAGCCTTCACCAGATGAAGTCTACTCCGCCTGAGCTGTCAGGCGGCAGTTGCCACAAATATATTATTACCTAATTATTTCAATGTCGCTGATTTTTTTATTCTTTTTTTGCAGTAATATTATTCAATAGTGTGTATTGTGATATATTTATATAACAAAATGTGTGAACCATCACTATACTCAAAATTATGGTGTGTATATTAGTGATTCAATTATGTTCATAAAACAATAAACAAATAGTTTTGCTGTTATTACACTATATACATAGGTTATATAGAAGTATCTGCATGTTTTGCTCACCATAACGAACCACTAAGTTGGTATTGTGAGTCAAAATGCAACAAGGAGTGACCGGCACACACCAGCCAGCCACTCGCTGCAACTCATTCCCTCCCTCAACAACACCTCACTCGCCCTCATTCTCATCCCACAATACTGGTTTTGCATTTATTCACTATACACAGACCTTATATATACGTATTTACATGTTTTGTTCACCATAACTGTCCATCTAAGCTTGTATGGTGAGTAAAGGCAATAAGACGTGGCTACTCACAGTCAGCTGGTGGCGGCCGCCCTCAAGGCCAGACGCACTAAAATTTCTCCTCCAACAATATTGTTTGTGGTGTTATTATGCTATATACACACATTATATATAAGTATACCTGCTTGATGGGGTTCTTAGAGTTCTACTACTCCCCAATCCTGGCCCGAGGCCAGACTTGACTTGTGAGAGTTTGGTCCACCAGGCTGTTGCTTGGAGCAGTCCGCAGGCCCACATACCCATCACAGCCCGGTTGGTCCGGCACTCCTTGAAGAAAACAATCTAGTTTCCTCTTGAAGATGTCCACGGTTGTTCCGGCAGTATTTCTGATGCTCGCTGGTAGGACGTTGAACAACCATGGACCTCTGATGTTCATACAGTGTTCTCTGATTGTGCCCATGGCACACCTGCTCTTCACTGGTTCTATTTTGCATTTTCTTCCATGTCGTTCACTCCAGTATGTTGTTATTTTACTGTGCAGATTTGGGACCTGTCCCTCCAGTATTTTCCATGTGTATATTATTTGGTATCTCTCTCATCTCCTTTCTAGTGAGTACATTTGGAGAGCTTTGAGACGATCCCAATAATTTAGGTGCTTTATCTCGTCTATTCGTGCCGTATATGTTCTCCGTATTCCCTCAAATTTAGCAATCTCTCGTGCTCTGAAGGGGGCAGTGAGTACTGAGCAGTACTCAAGACGGGGATAACACAAGTGATTTGAAGAATACAACCATTGTGATGGGATCTCTGGACTTGAAGGTTCTCGTAATCCATCCTATCACTTTTCTGGCTGACGCAATACTTGCTTCGTTATGCTCCATAAACGTTAGGTCGTCGGACATCATTATTCCCAAATCCTTGACTTGCTGTTTTCCTACTATGGGCAGATTCGATTGTGTTTTGTACCCTGTATTATGTTTCAGATCCTCATTTTTGCCGTATCTGAGTACCTGGAATTTATCACCGTTAAACATCATGTTATTTTCTGCTGCCCAATCGAAAACTTTGTTAATAGCTGTTTGTAGTTTATCAATGTCTTCAGCAGAGGTAATTTTCATGCAAATTTTTGTATCATCTGCAAAGGATGACACAAATCTACCTGTTTTATTCACCATTCCTGTACAAATAAGCTGGTATGGTGCCCAAAGACCATAGTGGCCACCAGTAAACAACATGACAAGTCATGCTGACGACGCACCTCCCCCTTTCCAAAATGGCGGCTCCCAACCTAATCCTATTGCTCTTATTACACTATACACACGTTATATATAAGTATCTACGTTTGTGTTTACCATAGCGAACCACTAAGCTGGTATGCTGAGTGCATTCAATAAAAGGTGGCCACACACAGTCAGAAGACGACGCCACCACCCTCCCTCCTACAGCATTACTCCTCCCGCCATGGAGCACAGCGCTAAATATCACCACAGTCCTGCTATTATCAGAATCCTGGTCAGTTTTATCGCAGTCAGGGGTCTTCTGTAATACTATCATCGCTAAATAATAGCATGAACATATATATTTTGACATTTTTAGGCGATGCAGTGGTCACAAGCTGAACAGCAGTGCTGAGTGTTGTGTGCTCATGGTGTGTGTGTCAGCCTTGGTGGCTCGCTCAATACTGAAGCTCTCGCACCCAGGAATGCTGGCCACAATTTTTTTTCTAGGTGGCGTCTGTCAACTATCGGTCGTGGCTGCACTATAGCTGCCCCTCACCTAATTGTGCTTACGGGGGTTGAGCTCTGGCTCTTTAGTCCCACCTCTCAACCGTCAATCAACAGGTGTACAGGTTCCTGAGCCTTCCTATCATATCTATCCCATATCTTCCATATCTTCCTTCCATATCTACCCATATCTTCCCATATCTTCCCATATCTATCCATATCTTCCTATCATATCTATCATATGAGTTCCTATTATATCTACATTTGAAACTGTGTATGGAGTCAGCCTCCACCACTTCACTTCCTAATGCATTCCATTTGTCAACCACTCTGACACTAAAAAAGTTCTTTCTAATATCTCTGTGGCTCATTTGGGTACTTAGTTTCCACCTGTGTAATTACCTAAGTGTAATTACCTAAGTGTAGTTACAGGATGAGAGAGATGCTCGTGGTGTCCCGTCTTCCCAGCACTCTGTCATATAATGAGACGAGAGAGATACCAAATAATATACACATGGAAAATACTGGAGGGTCAGGTCCCAAATCTACACAGTAAAATAACAACGTACTAGAGTGAACAATATGGAAGAAAATGCAAGATTGAACCAGTGAAGAGCAGAGGTGCCATAGGCACAATCAGAGAGCACTGTATAAACATCAGAGGTCCGCGGTTGTTCAACGTCCTCCTAGCGACTATAAGAAATATTGCCAGAACAACCGTGGACATCTTCAAGAGAAAACTGGACGGTTTTCTAAGAGAAGTTCCGGATCAGCCGGGCTGTGGTGGGTATGTGGCCCTGCGGGCCGCTCCAAGCAACAGCCTGGTGGACCAAACTCTCACAAGTCAAGCTTGGCCTCGGGCCGGGCTTGGGGAGTAGAAGAACTCCCAGAACCCCATCAACCAGGTATCAACCAGGTAACGTTTTGAAACTACTGACGGTCTTGGCCTCCACCACCTTCTCACCTAACTTGTTCCAACCGTCTACCACTCTGTTTTCAAAAGTGAATTTTCTTATATTTCTTCGGCATCTGTGTTTGTGCCGTGTCCCCTAGTGCATGTGCCCCTTGTGTTAAATAGCCTGTCTTTATCTACCCTATCAATTCCCTTGAGAATCTTGAATGTGGTGATCATGTCCCCCCTAACTCTTCTGTCTTCCAGCAAAGTGAGGTTTAATTCCCGTAGCCTCTCCTCGTAGCTCATAACTCTCAGCTGGGGGTACTAGTCTGGTGGCAAACCTTTGAACCTTTTCCAGTTTGGTCTTATCTTTGACTAGATATGGACTCCATGCTGGGGCTGCATTCTTCAGGATTGGCCTGACATATGTGGTATACAAAGTTCTGAATGATTCCTTACACAAGTTTCTGAATGCCGTTCTTATGTTGGCCAGCCTGGCATGTGCCACTGATGTTATCCTCTTGATATGGGCTGCAGGGGACAGGTCTGGCGTGATGTCAACCCCCAAGTCTTTCTCTCTCTGACTCATGAAGAATTTCATCTCCCAGATGATACCTAGTATCTGGTCTCCTGCTCCCTATGCTTATCTTCATTACATTACATTTGCTTGGGTTAAGCTCTAACAATCATTTGTTCGACCGTTCCTTCAGCTTGTCTAGGTCTTCTTGAAGCCTTAAGCAGTCCTCCTCTGTCTTAATCCTTCTCATAATCCCCTGGCCCAAGCAAGGAATTTAAATTAAGGCGCTAGATATTAAACAGCTATTAATGTATTGCGCAGTTCCGGTTTTGTTTCTCAAATCATCTACATATGTATTCCGCGGTTCAAGGGTTAATGAGTGACTCCGGACCTCGTCATCCGAGATGACTCAAGAGAAAAATGAGTGACGACGGGTGTAGGCAACGGAGTGTGACAATGTTATCATCCCTGGGCCCAGTCAGGCCTGGGTCTCTTTGGGTCGGTGGATGCAGCCAGTTGTCTCAACTTCGGGTTGAGGAGTGAGCAGCAACGACCTCCCAGGTAAGTCCCTCTTTTTTACTCTGTGGGTAGTTAAATCCGGGGAGCCATAGGGGCTCCCCCCAGAAAACCAGCGTTGAATGTAATGAAACGCCATTTTCTAGGTGAGACCTGGAGGCTCCCCGGTATCTCTCCCTCCCTCCCTCCAGTCAGCATTTTTTGGCATGTTTTGACATCCAGCCTCAGAACTGGGGTGTGGCTCGCCGGTACGGTAGGTCTGGGGCTCCCCCTTCACCTCCAGGGGAGGGGGGAGCTGCCACAGACGCGCTGCGGCAACGGGTGACAGTCACACTAGTGTGCTCGCTTTTGTTTGGGGGTTCGAATACCACTTGTCGCTTTGGACGCAATATTTTCACCAGAATAGGGTTTGTTTGGATGCTTACCTTCTGGGTGCCTGACCGGTTGATGGCAGACATAGAGATTCTTCCAACCACACGGGGGCTTAAATAGGCCATTGCTTCCCTTCCTCTCTGAGGGGGCCAGTTCTGGCTGTGGTCCCTCGGTAGGCCCAAAGAACTCCATACCATGACTGATGCCAAGTCTGACATTAGGCATATCAACCTGGATAGCTCCGAGGAGCATCCGGTCTCACCCAGGAATGGCGTTACAGTACAACCTCGATTCAACATACTATTTGGGACCAACCCCAGTCGTTGGAGCGTGTGATTCGTTGCAAGAGGTGACCTTCAGGAGGCGTTGTGTCAGTGTCTTTTTTTTTTCTGTGTACACATAAAAAATGCATTATCATAGTACATACTATACCTATATATTACTTCTCTAGCCTAAAGAAAATACTGTATTCATAATTTACCTTATTGTTGAAGTTATGTCCAACTTGAAGTCTCATGGAGTTGTGAATGCTCTACAGTAAATACGTACTGCAGTGCTTTATGCCGTTAGCACTGTGTAGATTAAAAGTAGTTCTGCTGAATGTTGAGTACTACAATACAGTTTTCATAAACTCTTTTACACTAAAATTACTGTAATGCAACCTTAATTTTAACACTGAGTACACACTTAATTTAACACTTGTTCTAACTGTTTCAGGCTGCACACGATGTTTTTAGATGTTTGCCTCAGCTTGCGGGTGCGCGCTGCTGCTGTGAGTTCAGCTGCTTCTGAGCTGGTGCTGGCTGCTGTTGTACCAGTGCAGGGTACAACTGGGCTTGTGCTGGGTACGGCTGTTGTACCAGTGCTGTTTACACTGTTCTCTTGCTGGGTCCGGCTGTTCTTGTGCTGGGTACGGCTGTGCTCGTGCTGGGTTACGGCTCTGCCTGTTTATCTCCGTGCTTTGGTATGGCTAGTACTCTTCCGCTTGGGTACGCTGTTCTCGTGCTTGGTATAGCTGTTCCCTTGACTGGGTACGGCTGGTGTCGCGTAGCTGGGTACGGCTCATCTCGGGTTGGGTACGGCTGTTCTCGTGCTGGTGATTTTCGGCTACTAGTTCTTGCAAAATATTGGCTCATTTTGGGCATTAATAAGGCACTGTTAGTAAGCCCCTGAGACATTTGGTTTTATAACCAAAGAGCTGTAGTAAAAAACATGGTCATTCCACAATTATTCTTCCATCGGACGGATAAATCCTGGTACGTCAATCGTCAGACAAAGCTAAGGGCACTCGGGTGCTACGTGTACGAACGCGGCTAAGTCTATCCGAACCCCCTTCAGTTGGCTGTTGTTTAAGCCTGATCCAGTAGCATAATTTTTCTTATATATTCGATTTACATCAAATATATTATTTTTGGTGTTTATAGTATTTAGTTTAGGCAACATTATTACGATAATAAGAGCTATAAACATACATACTTATTTTGAAACTGATTTATTTTATTTCATTATTTCGCAGCATAGGTCACTGAACTGTGGGCTCGAAATCGAAAAAAACACCGCCTGGTGTTGTGTTCGATTGCCAGTAACATATATTTCTCTAAAATATTCAATTTACATCAAATTATATATTTTTTGGGTTACATATTGAGTTTAGCAACCTGATTTCGGTAATACGAGCTATAAAAAATACCTGACTTTTGGAACTAATTTATTAATTGTATTATTTCGAAGCCGTAGATAGATCGCCTGAACTGGAGCGACGGAAATCGACACAACACAAACAAGCATGGTGTATGGACAGGGATTAGACCCTACTCGTGCTGGAGTTGTGG
>WNGS01167840.1:13272534-13283900 GCA_020271785.1 Procambarus virginalis | reverse complement strand
GACTTAATCAAACTAGAAATGCTCTTCAAATCAAGGGACCCAGAATGTGGAATGACCTTCCCAATCATGCTAAAGACTGTACCTCTCTTAACCAGTTTAAGATAATAACTAAGCACTACCTAATTACTCCCTGTAACCTACCTTACCCCTATAATGTCAACCGATGTCTGTTATTTTTAAACAATGCTGTTTGTCGACCAAATTATATTTTTACTGTTTTCCTGCCATGTTCTCCCCTTTTTTATTTTATATTTTCTCAACACATTTTATACTTTAATCTCAATTAATATTAAGTTTTAGTCTTTAGCGTTTTTTCCTGCCCAAAACGCTTTGCGTAATAGTGGCAATTTAGGCATTGTATGTACTAGCTCTATCTATAAATTCCTTAATATCTGTATCACCCTTGTATGTTGTATGTATGTATGTATGTATGTATGTATGTATGTATGTATGTATGTATGTATGTATATGTATGTATCTATGGATGTATGTACTTTACCTAAATAAAAATTTGAATTTGTATGCCAAGGATTGTTTAGCCTTTTAGTTGTGACTTGTTTCGTTAGCATAGGACAGGGGGTGTTATAAAGGCTGAGAGTTTTTTGAAGAAATGTTTGCACTGCTAGGTTGATGTCCCTATGTTACCTAATTCGGACTCCCAATTGACATTAGCAGCAGCACCTATAAAATTGCCTATAGCAGTTTCATTGTGCAGCCTAAAGCTTATCTCCCTGTCTCTAGAGTTGTTTGTTAATGTTAGTTAGAAGAAATGTGGGGTAATGGTCTGTAGTGCTATCGATGATTATCCTGAAGTTAAGGTGAGAGGTTGTTGGTCCAGATGTGATCAAGAGTCGTGGCAGTATCAGTGAATTTAGTAGGTCTAGTTATTATTGGTATGATGACAGTTTCCGTGTGTAGTGGTAAGACACTCGCCTGGCGTTCCGCGAGCGCTTTGTCATGGGTTCGTATCCTGGCGGGGAGGATTTACTGGGCGCAATTCCTTAACTGTAGCCTCTGTTTAACGCAACAGTAAAATGTGTACAGTACTTGGATGAAAAAAACAATTCTTCGCGGCAGGGGATCGTATTCCAGGGACCTGCCCGAAACGCTACGCGTACTAGTGGCTGTACAAGAATGTAACAACTCTTGTATATATCTCAAAAAAAAAAAAGGAAGCAGGAATTCATACAGTTGAGAAAACTAGCAGCAGTAGGGTTGTCATGCTCGCAGAGGTCAATATTAAAGTCCCCTGCGATAATTAGATGGTTTTTTTTCAGTCTGTTATGTAGTATTAGATTTTTAAGGTTAGAGTTGAATTCAGACACATCAGTGTTAGGAATTCTATAGACTGCTCCCACAGTCAGGACAGACTCAACACCTTTGACTCTGCTGACTAATCTTGATTCTACACTCTCGAGAGTCGTGTTTCTTACCACAGTACTGACACTTGGGGCCAAACTGGCATTTCCAAGCCATATGTTCCCAACGAGAACACTTCATGGATAATATGGGCTCCTCAATGTATTTTGCCACTTTCCTGTAGCCTAGTCCTTGCACAAAAATTCTTTCTGGAGCCTCACCCTTTACCAAGGCAACAACCTGGCTTTGTTTGTCACCAGGAACAATGTTCCTCTTTGCCCAAACAACACTATCATTGTTGAGAAGAAGATAATCAGGATACAAATAAGTTGGATATTTAAAAACTATGACCTTGGTGTGCATCATATACCTTCTTCTGGAATAACCATCACAATATTCTCAAACCCATCCGTCGTTAGGTGTTCCACGGCCTCCTCTGTCCCAACTGTTATGTAGAGCCGGTGAACACCCTCCTTGAATAGTGGTTCATATTAAAAAAAAAACTCCTTAGCCAAACGAACTGTCCACTCCAGCTTTTGATGGAAGTTCAGTTGGCATGCTGAAGGGAACAACAGCCTCTTCCTTCTATTAAATTACTTCTCTTGCGTCCTGCTGAGTAGGGTCTCATTTTTTGGTCTCTTTGTTATTTCATCTTCACTCTCATTGTCTCGCTGTCTGTGAATATTTCGCCGTTTATTTCTGTTCGTTACTACTTCAAACGGCCTGTTATTATCTTGTCTGTCCTCATCACCATCACATAGGCATACCGCCTCAGCCATCGACACTCAAAGGCACTGTCAACAATTAATAACAAATTCACAATATCCAGCTGTAGCAGCCACGTGCAAAAACGAAGTGTGGAGCAATACGTCCAACTCCCACCAAGCAGCGGACGCCACTGTCTCATCTATCCTTATCTCAAATTATGGTATTTGTGCTTGGGGTAACTACTACTAAAAATCTAGCTACTACACAAAATCATTTACGCCCTCTAATTATTCAACACAAAGCTGCTATTAGAACAATATATCTAACTCTGGCCCCAGACAGCACTCAGTACCCTTGCTCAAATCTTTGAATATGATATTAAGTCACTGCACATCCTCTCATGCGTACTCTATATATTTAAAATTCTGAACTACAATGTCAATCCTGAACTTAGAAGCTTCCTAGAAGGTTGTAACAAAACTCATGGGCATCACACCAGAAACAAATACCTATTTGATATTCCAAGAGTGCGACTTAACCAAACTAGAAATGCTCTACAATTCAAGGGACCCAGAATGTGGAATGACCTCCCCAATTATGTCAAAGGCTGTACCTCTTTCAACCAGTTTAAGAGTAAAACCAAGTACTACCTAATTAACTCCATGTAACCTACCTTACCCCCTAAATGTCAACCCATGTCTTGCTATTTTTTTAAACAATGCTGTTTGTTCACCAACTTGTACAATTGCTGATTTCTGCCATGTCCCCACCCTTTTATCTTTTATTCCTCTTTTCAATACAATTTATACCTAATCCCAATTAGTTTTAGGTTTTAATCTATTTTTTCCCCCACACCATGCCCGAAACGCTATGCTAACTAACTAACTCGCTTTATCTATAAATCCAACATTATGTTTGTAAATCAACTATGTATGTACATTCCTGAATAAAATTTACTTTACTTTACTTGCCTTTACTTTACTTAACTTGCAATGTTAAATGGGATTCTTGTGATTAGTGTATCTGTACTCACTTAATTTGTGCGCCCCGTGAGGGACTTGAAATAGAGGGGGGGGGGTTGAAATAGCCTAAGCTACTCTATCCTTTTGAGATATATATATTTTTTCTTGTCTCAATAAACATATTTGAACTTGAACCTGGTTAGTCATACATGGAATCAGGGGAGCAAATTGAAGTGTCTGGCAACGCTTTACGTTTGGCGCCTTTTTGTTGTCAACAATAATTTGGCGGGAAAAGTCACGGGCTGACGGGCAGTGGTGTCTCCCGGGGTTGTGGTCGTCTGTGTCCTCAAGTTCACCCATATTTACACGGTAATGTATCTATGGCTCCTGGAAATGTTACTGGTCAATATAGTACAGAATATTGTGTTACTTTAATCAGAAGTCAAGTAGGTGTAGGAATAGTACAGGAGTCAACAACCAATTGGTTATCAGGACCTGTTGCCCCAGGTTCCTAAAACTAATCACTGGTGAGCAGGCCATCTCATACAGACCAGCACTGAAGTATTTGGAGCTTTTATAATTGACAGATTTTGGTTGAGTTCTGTGCAGACATAAGTTCTGTGCTTCAGTACTGTAATTTGGATGAATAGGTCAGATTGTACATAAGTTGATTTACCCACAGATCTTAATACTGTACTTACCTAACCATACCCAGCATAACCAAGTCTAATATAAGCTAATACATCCTTACCATAACTATATAAGGTTTTCAAAAATTGGAATGTCAAGTGTCATTTGGATACAATAATAATAATAATGTATTTGCAAGAAGGTACAATGGGTTGTTGAGATTACATAAGATTGGTATTTTTATATTCATGTAAGGTCACTAACACACTCCAAGTATGCAGGTATGCATAGTGTTTTGGGCAGACAAGGAAAGGACCAGGTTACAGGAAATGTAACTAGAATTACATGTAGTTATAATTTTTCTTACTTATCCAAGTAATTAAGTCCATCATCACCCAGCAGAAATCTGCTATCAGAATAATAACAAACTCTGCTTTCAGACAACACTCGGCTCCCTTGTTTAACTCCCTTAACATGCTAAACATAAACTCACTCCACACATTCTCATATGTCAACTACATTTACAAAACCCTGTTTCTAATTGCAAATCCTGGTCTGAAACTCTCCCTGGACAGATGTAATAGGACCCATTATCACCACACCAGAAATAAATATCTCTTTGATATTCCCAGAGTCAAACTTAATCTGTGTAAACACTCTATGCAAATAAAGGGACCTAGTCTATGGAACTCACTCTCTAATGAATTGAAAAGCTGTCCAACTTTTGCATCGTTCAAAAAAAAAAACTAAAAAGTACCTAATTTCATCTTCATAGTTTCCTACCTTGTGCTTTAAAATTGCACTGTATCTAGTGCTACCCAATCTCCCAATCTTTATGTACCTAATCCAAACAACTTTACCATTGTGATCATTGCTGTCTTCTTATACTGTATGTGCTATCAATGTGCTGTATGGTGCCTATTAATCCTACTTAAATTACCAATCAAGCTGTCAGTGCAATCAATCTGAGCTACCAATGTGCTTTAATATACCTATTAATCTCTCCCATCTCATTGTTCTTTTTCCTTGCAATGTATCTGTTATCATTTTATTAATTCTGCTAGAATTTACCTTCTTAAAATTATCTGTTAGATTAAGGACCTGCCCGAAACGCTGCGCGTACTAGTGGCTTTACAAGATTGTAAATACCATGCTATATATCCTCACAAACCTAATGTACCTTATTGTATACAAATAAATAATTCAATTTCGTATTCAAAATAATGTGTGTACAAAGAACATAGGAGTAATGTACAATTGTGGGGACAGGAGTTACACAAACTATTGAAGGCACTATTACACAAAGCATTTCTCGCAAAACCTAAAATAATTTGAAAAAATTAATAAAAAGTGTGAATGGGTAAATACCTAATATTAAAAGAGAATTAGCTAACACATTGAAAAAGTTCAAGAAAAAACAACAGATGGCTACAATAAACAGGCAATTCATAACTATGCCAGGCATAAAGTCATACCCTCATAGAGTTTGAGGGTTCCCGGTAGTACAATCGGTTCATTCTCGACGCACAGTTGAGAATTTCAGGTTTGAATCCCAGGCGGGACAGAAAAGATTGGGCACATTTCCTTTCACCTAGCAGTGAGTAAGTACTCAGGAGTTCACTCAGCTTGTTGTGGGGGTTGCATCCTGGGCGGGGTCAGTAATTTGGCCTGGGGATGGGGGGGTACCTCGATAAAAGCCAAACATGTATGAATACATTCTAGCTACCTGTTCCCTGATACAGTGAATTATATATTATGGAGTCAGTATGTCTAGCAACAGTTCAGTAGTTTATTTACATTAATAACAATGTAATTACTAAGGAGTAATTTAGAAAAGCAACTGGAACATAACATAGAGTAATAAAATCCACAAGGGCCGAGACGAGATTCGAACCTGCGTCCAGGTTCAAACGCAGGTTCGAACGCAGGTTTTGTTCATTTGATGCATCACGTTATTGTGATTTATGTGTGTAATAGAGTAATAAAGTATAAATTAAGTTTAATGAGGCCAGCACTTCAAAATTAACAAGGATAAAAAAGGACATGAGTTTACTTTATAAGTGAAATGCACACATTTGATGACAATGAAGAAAGGACATTTATTAGTAAATAAAATTTAAGAAAGATTTAACAAAAAAAAAATAAAAAATAGGGAACATGTGAGAGAAATTAGTTAGACGATGTTAATAGCATTCAGTGAGCCAGTAGCCAACTTATCAATAGTCTTGGAGTAAGACTTCATTCAGGTATTTGTAAAATTACTCCTAACCGAGAAATTTGTGCTTTCTCTAACACTGTCCACTTTCCACTGATGGACAGAGCAATGTCACAGTTTCCATGATACTATGGCAGCAGAGAATCTTTTTCATAATTAGTGGCATTGCCAAAATTATGACACTGTTAATGTTAACAGTTAACAACTGTTAATCATTACGTTAGTGGAGATATTATAAGCTCTGTGGTTAAATTGTACTACAATAATAGCACGAGCCACTACTTTCATGGTACAAGGAGTTGATAATATATGAGCACTAATGTTTTGTTTTCTTACTGGACGAAAGTATAAAACAGTTTGGAGTATAGTTAGGTTAGGTGTTATTTCCTTGTAATATGGTATTGGTTGGAGCTATTCACATAAGTGTATACATACAATAGAATAATAGAAACTGCATAAAGCCTTTTAGTCAATATGAGTGGTCCTGTTTATACACAACCAAATGCATTAGTGATGCCACACTTATAGTCTTCCCTGGTAATTTAGTTGATAAATCTACAAGATTCAATTTCATTTTGCCAGAAGCGCTGTACATAGGCATAGGCATCAGCTTTAGGCATAGTATATACTGTACTTTATCTAGAAATCCAACATTTTTTTTTATTTTTTTTTTACTTATATATATACAAGAAGGTACATTGGGATTGTGAGGATACATAGCATAGTAATTACATTCTTGTAAAGCCACTAGTACGTGCAGCGTTTCAGGCAGGTCCTTAATCTAAGAAAATTTTAAGTAGGTAAATACTAGCAAAATTTATAAAAATGATAAGTTACATAGCAAGAAAAAAATAAAAGATGAGAGAAAATTGTAGGTATATTAAAGCACATAGGTAGCTCAGATTGATTGCAATGACAGCTTGAATGGTAGTTTAACAAAAATTAGTAGGCACAATACAGCATATGGCTAGCACTTAAAAGAAGACAGAATGAACACAATGATAAAGTTGTTTGGATTAAGTACCTGGTTAAGTTAATATTGCCTGTAACTCATTTTGTATTTCTGTACTTTTCCCTAAATCAGAAATTAGCTTATTATACATTAACCACTGCACTGCACAAAGCGCCTTTATGCACTCTGAGAGTTGTGCTTTTTTTTTTAATTAGACTATATTTTAATGTTTTTTTAAATATGGCCTTGACAATTGCACTAAGAAGTTTTTGCAGAAACCAGGTGCTTAGTGCAGTGGTTAATCTGCTATCAGTTCTATAACAAACTCCGTCTTCAAGCAACACACACAGCCCCTCTGTTTATACTCACTCCACACTAATCATGGGCTATTTACATGTATAAAACATGTATATATATACATGTATAATGTTCCTAAATGCTAATCCTGATCTGAAACTTTTCCTTGATAGGTGTAATAGAACCCATGAGCACCACACCAGAAATAATTTTCTGTGCAGGAGGAAAAACTCATGCTTAGAATGGTGGTATTTATTTATTAAATATAATTGTTTTAAATATTAGGTTTGTAAGTAAATATTACAAACGTAAATATTCAATGTTCTGTATAACTAAATGTATATGTACTGTACTGTATAAGTATAATGTAAGCTAAGTATTACATAAGTATAAATGTAATTATTTCCATTTTTCTCTGGTTAAATGAGAGAAATTAATTGTGCCTTTACTATTACATTTATGAATAGATGAATTAAACATTGTTAATTACAATTTGCATTTTCCACATCAATCGTACATTCTTGCTGTAACTCATTTGAGCAGTGTAAATTTATGCTTGGTAACATTAAACATGTTCTTGAATAATTATATACTAGATGAGACACAGCAGCTAGAAAATAGCATATCACTTTGGGGTTTCCGGCGGAGCACCCCTCCTATGTGACAAGGGTGTAGCAAGGGAGTGGTATGTCCAAAGTGTACCCTGTGTTTGCCAGTTGGCGCCCCTGCTTATAGATATAATGAAAAGCTGAGGTCTCTGGGAGGCAGGTGGGATTTTTGCTTGTGGAGCAGGCAGTGACTGAAGGTGAACAGCGGCCATGACCTCCGCTGCCCGCGTTTTAAGTATCCCTACTTGTTGCGCGCGCAGTGCTTGATGCGAACCGCTGAATATATGTTTTTCTTCCCCCAGCAATTTCTTTGCTTTCTTTCAAGTAATGACCATATCGCTTTGATATCCCTAGAATCAAACTAAATCTGTGCAAACACTCCATACAAATAAAATGACTCGGTCTTTGGAACTCGCTCTCTGAAGAATTAAAAAATTGTCCAAGCCATACCCTATTCAAAAGTAAAACCAAAAAGTATCTAATTTCATCCTCATACAGTAGTTTCCTACCTTGTGCTTCAAACTCATTCTGTATCTTGTACTACCCAATTCCCCAATATTAGTACTTAAGACATACTGTATATCTTTACCAGTGTAATCGCCTCTGTCAATTTATATGTTAGTTATTTGTTGATAATAAACCTTTCTACAATGTACCTTTTTATCTTGCCTGATATGTTAGATTGAGGACCTGCCTGAAATGCTGTGTGTGAGAGTAGCTTTGGAAGAATGTACAAATACCAATCTTATGTAATCTCACCAACCCATTGTATCTTCTTGTGAATAAATTACTGTATTATTTTTATTTATTATTATTATTATTATTATTATTATTATTATTATTATTATTATTGTTATTATTATTACTGTTATTATTATTATTACTGTATCTAATTACAATCCAATTCCAAAGCCAGTATGTATTAAGACCTTTTATAAATCTAAACTTATGCGATTTCTGCCCATTGTTTTGTGCTGATATATTTGCCAGTCTATTAATATCCCCTATTATATAACCTTTCTTCCATTTGTATACTTTAATCAAGTCTTTGCTTTTCAAAAGAATGTAAATTAAGCTTCTATTTAAAACAAAGAAAACAAAGGGTCTTGCTAAATGGGTATGAATCTGATTGAGGAAATGTGGTAAGTGGGGTGCCACAGGGACCCATTCTGGGGCCAACCCCTGTTGTCATACACATCAGTGACATAGATGCGAATATTACAAACCACATCATCAAATTTGCAGATGACACTAAGATCTATGGTAAAGTGGGGAGTGAAAATGATTTTGAGACCTTACAAAGAGATCCACATGAACTCCACAAATGATTAGAAGACTGACAAATGTTTTTGAATATCGATAAATGCAAGACCTTATATGTGGAACATAACTATCTATGTCACAACTACCAATTCAACAGCATTACCTTGCAGCAGATTGATGAAGAAAAGGACCTTGGAGTCAGAAACCATCATTCATTGAAAGTTGCATAAGTGGGAGCGGCAGTGAAAAATGCTAACCAAACCCTGGAAATAATGAAGCGTACCCTTTACCTTTAAGGAAAAGAAGGTAGTCATTCATTTGTATGAGTCTCTGGTGCATTACTTGGATTATTGCATCCAGGCATGGAGACCTCATCTTCAAAAAGATATACTGTAGCTGCTCAGGAGAAGGTGCAACACCAGGCAACAAAAATCATTACAGAGCCAACTTATCTCTCGTATCGGGAACAGTTGAGGGCCACTGGGCTAACAACACTGCAAACCAGGCATGACAGGACGGATCTCATCGAAACCTTTAAAATACAGTACTGAACAATTTGGAGGATGTTGATCCGGACAATTGCTTCAAAAGGTCAGATGTAACACAAATGAGGAGCAACGGTTTCAAGCTCAACAAGCCACAATATAGGACTGAGAACAGGAGATGCTTTTTCACCGATAGGATTATAAACCCATGGGCCCGCATACCCACCAAAGGCGTAAATGCCAAAACTCTGTTGTGTTGTAGAATACAACTGGAAAAGATTATCAGGGCAAATGGGGGGACTTTTGACAAGCTGCCTGCATCCTGTCCTCATCAAGGCCACTAGTATTAGTGACCCTCAGGTAAATTCTCTCTTCATACAAGAGGTTTCTAATTCCTAGGATTAACTGCCATCCTTTCGCACTTGAGCTGGACGGTACAGCGACGGTCTCGCCTCATGCAGGTTGCTGTTCAATCCCCGACAGTCCAAGTGGTTGGGTACCATTCCTTCCCATCGTCCCGTCCCGAAATCCTTATTCTGATCCTGATACCTTCCCTGTGTTATAGTCTTAATGGCTTGGTGCTTTCTCCTGGTAGTGCCCTTTCTTTGTACATTTCTGTATTTTTATGTATGTTCTGTAGAATTTTATATATAATTTTATATATTTGTAGAACCAAACTGCATAATCTAAAGGGAGGCTTAACTAGGGGCAAGATAAAGCTGAAAAATATAATTAGATATTAATCTTGGTATCCTAGTTGGCATATTTCAGATAGCAATTTTGATGGTTTACTGTAGGTAGACATGAATCTTTTAACAGATAAGTCTAACATTATTTGATTATTTTTCAGACATTCCATGGTAACATTGTATTAATTACTGGTTATTTACCTGAGGGCCATTATCTGTAATGGACTTGATGGCTACGTGAATTTGGTGGCTTGTCAAAGGTCGCTTTCGGCTGTGACTTGATTATGCTGACCACTGTGCCACAGGACCGTCAGAAAAATTATTAACTAATTGCAGGGACATCATGCTGCTTTATTAAATTTAAACATGTGACAGTTACTGTACAGTGCAATATTGCTTTTGAAAAATGTTATTTTTGTGTTGGGTGCATTATTTAGAGGAAGTGTAAACTATAATTCCTGAAATATTGTATTCTACTTTCATTATATAAAGGTGGTCAATAGTAAGAGTGAAGCGTCATGTCGTCTCCTGGCCGTCGCAGCACACGTTCGACGCCTAGCAAGCAGAGTGACACAAGTGAACTGGTTCCTCTGCCTCCGTCATCACCTGGATCAGAACTTCTGCCAGCCACTTCACCTGCTCCAGTACGCTTTAACCCTGGTAGGTAATCAGTAATGTACTCTTATAAAAGGTTTTTACACAAACCCATAAAAATATTTGGCATCTCTGATGTATCCTAGGCTTCACATGCTTTTTACCAAATACAGTACAGGCAATCTCTGACTTATGAGAGGATAAGTTCTGAAAATGCCTTAGTAACTTGGTCCTTTGTAACATGGAACCAGATTTCCATAGTGCAATGCTATAAATGGGGGATGTGTTCCTGGACCACCAACAAGGCCAGTAGGTGGGGCATTAAGAGCTAGGCTTCACTTGTTCGTATTTACTAATAGGTAAACACCAAAAATCAACATATGAAACCCAGATTTTTCTTGACAAATAGCATAAGAAATACAGTGGCATCTAGACTTACACTGCCCCTACTTACGAATTTTTTGAGTTACAACATAAATTTCATTGGAAAATGCGAGTTGATTTGTGACGTTTGCTTCGACTAGCGACTTTGTTGATAGGCATATGGGTCTACTGATTATGTGGTTCCTGGTGGCATAGCCAACCCCGCCTCAGTTTACCAGAG
>WNGS01167840.1:13242842-13272434 GCA_020271785.1 Procambarus virginalis | reverse complement strand
TGTAACATGGAACCAGATTTCCATAGTGCAATGCTATAAATGGGGGATGTGTTCCTGGACCACCAACAAGGCCAGTAGGTGGGGCATTAAGAGCTAGGCTTCACTTGTTCGTATTTACTAATAGGCAAACACCAAAAATCAACATATGAAACCCAGATTTTTCTTGACAAATAACATAAGAAATACAGTGGCATCTAGACTTACAACTGCCCCTACTACAAATTTTTTGAGTTACAACATAAATTTCATTGGAAAATGCGAGTTGATTTGTGACGTTTGCCTCGACTAGCGACTTTGTTGATAGGCATATGGGTCTACTGATTATGTGGTTCCTGGTGGCATAGCCAACCCCGCCTCAGTTTACCAGAGCTGCCCACTTAGTGACGATTGTGCTTGTAACGAATTTCAATATTTTTGCGCTTTTTGTTAATTAACATGGAAGTAATTATTGTATATCACACCATGGGCCCAAGAAGTCAGTGGTAAAGTTCAACCTAAGAACAAATGTGTGGATGACCATAGAAGAAAAACAAGAGATCAGTCGTAAACATGAAAATGGTATGAGTGTTGTTGATGTAGAGTAGAGGATGTCCCTTTCTCATCTATATTGAGAAATGTGCGCAGTATGGGAAGAATTGCAAAGCTTTGCTGAAAAGTTTCACCCAAATCAAGCTGTAGCAGGCCATTGTGTTAACATTTTTAACCCTTAAGCTGCGCATGGCGTATATATACGACAGGACTCGATGTCATAAGTTAATTTTCTCAAACTTGCTCTAACGCTTTCCAATTTTTGTGCATAATCTACATGGCGAACGTTCCAACTTTGTCTAAATAATCACCAACGTAACTTGAAAAAACAAGAAATTAAAAATAATTATAAAATTTAATACTGTATTGAAAATTTCAGATTTTCAGATCTGCTGCAATAATATTAAATATCACCAATTGTTATTATGCTCAGAATAGTATATGATCTTTATTTTTAGTAGATGTAAAATATAGATTTTCAGTTTGGTTTACTGTAAGAAAAATCGTCAATATGGCATTTGAAATATGCACCAAATTCAGACAACAAAATTTATAACTCCAAATATTTAGGGTTTATAAAAAAATCCATTCTAATGAGATTGTAGAACAGACAGCTGAGCACACTATATGTAAAAATGGTGAGAATTGGCCAGAAACTTGATTTTCTGAAGCTGACTCAATGATGAAACTCAAGTTTTAGAGAAATGGAAGTTGAAGTTAACAACAATGTATAAGGTAGTTCTAATTCATTAATTTCATTGTATGTTTTAATAAACATTGTTTGGCATTCGTACTCGAATATGTGAAAGTTGTAGGTCAATATGTGTTGGAATGAAGTCAAGAAAAAATACCCCCCTCCCCACAAAAAAAAAAAATATATAAGGATAATTATAATTATTTAGGGGATAAAGATGTATACTTTATATAAGTGAAAAAGCCTTAATCTGGTCTCTAATCATCAAAACAACCTAAAGAGACAAAGAAAATTAGAGTTTGAAATTTGTGAAAAAATCAGCCAAAAAATTCAAATTCCCAAGTTCTGCCAGTTATGACTGATTTATTTGTTGACCAATTTAATTCTATCTTCACATACTTATGGGCAGGTATGGACTCTCCAGGATGTAGAGGTTACAACAAAATCAGATAATAAACAAAAGAAGAAGAAAATAAAAAATAATTCCCCCCCCCCTTTTGAGAAAAAAAATGTGGACATTGGTGAAAGTAACAGATATTACAATTGGACAATGTATTTGTATGATATATAACGAAATACAGTAGAGCATAATAACATACTCATTATTATTTGTGTTGTTATGTGCAATGTTATTACGACACCCACCAACTTTGTGGACACTTCTAACTACTATTCTTCTTTGTGCATCAGACAAGTGCTTGCGTCTCTTTATTACTGTATTATCCCTTAGTTCCAGTTAATAGGAGCTGTTCTCATTATCAACAAAACATTTTTTTTTTAAATTGTCTAAAATCCATTTCTGAAAATATTGGGATGAAACTTTCACGACGCTGAAGCCAATAAGTTGGAGATTTGTTTAACATTTAATATTAATTTTCACATAATTCAAATATTTTTAAGCCCAGCCCTAGCTTATACCCCCATTTACAGCCCAGACTGTAGCAGTGTAAGGATTAATGACAATGTGATGTCTCACTTCAGGCTAGTGTTGCAACATAGGGAAAAACAATTGTTGCTAGACAGGTATTTAGTGAGAAAAATAAGCAGTGAGCCACAAGCAGGTACTAGTGGTATGCAGGCAAAATGTAGGAGAGGGAGTACCCTAGAAATGTCATTACTGCCTGATGTTATAATGTAACAGTGCAACCTACAATCTCGCACAAGGTGAGAGGGGGACCCAGGGGTCGCATCCATTGGACCGAAGTGCCCCTGCATGGTTTCCCCAGGGGCCCTTAGACGGGAAACACACTGAGGGAAGACACTAAGGGAAGCCCCAGGCGGGGTACTGTTAACCAGCCTGCAAGTCTAACAAGAAAACTGCTAAAAGCTGAACCCCCGGGATGCGTCCACTCACGAGGGGGGGGGGGGCTAGCAGGGGACAACCAAGGGGGTAACCAAAACCAAGGCTAAGGTGTATGTGCTGTATACTATACAGGTATGGTGTTAGGATATGCTTGTCGTTTTAGATCGTGTCCATTATTAAAGGATTTTTATTTCTTATTCAACCAAATAAATATTAAGTGCTTTCTCTTATTAGCCATCAGTGAGGTGGACTTGAGCTCTCCTCTTAACTATGGGACACCAAGCAGTGTTGGATCATCCCTACGAACGCCTCGCTCTGGAGTTCGAGGAACACCCATCCGTCATAGATCAGATATCCGATCTGATCGGCGCATTAGACAGGTAATGGGTTCCTTTAACCTTTAATGTTTAATTTATTTTGTTCTTAGTCATTGTTGCAATTTTCTCTTTCCTCCTAGTTTCCCTCACTTCTGATGTGTTTCTCTTGTCTGCATTATTTTTCTAAGATATTAATATCCTAATCATTATTAGAAATAATCTTGTAAAAAAACAGCATATTGTATTTACATTGTTCCGGTTATTTGAAAATACTAAATTTAGCCATATCTAAGCACACTTCAGCATATACTGTACATACTATGGTATGTATGATATACTCTGGGTTAAAGATTTGAAACCCCAAATGGTGTTTTGTTGGTAAGAATATGTAATCTTTCATATGGCATTTAAAATATGTATTGCATATTTGGGATATGTGTAATAGGTATATAAATAACCCAACTCACACATGAAATAAAAGTGACTTATTTCAGTTTATTGTGAATCCTTATCAAGATGATACTGTGGATTGTTTTGTTTTCAATCACAATATGGTGACTATTCTCTGTAACAGATGTGTTTATTATAAAATATTGCATTAAATGTTAATGTTAGAAGAAATTGTTGAATAAAGTTTTAATAGAGTAGTTGCTATACAATAATCTTGAAAGTGAAGGAAGGACTCAGTACATGTGTGTGTGTTAAACCCAAATTTTGAGATGCAACCTACATCCATTCTCAAGTGCTGTAAACAATTGTTTACAGCAGTTCGTGAAAGGATGTAGGTTGCATCTCAAAATTTGGTTTTAATAAACTTAAACATGTATTTGGTCTTTCCTTCACCTTCATTCAAGCACTACAGCATTGTATTAAGTTTCTCAATATAATTGTTTTGTGTATGTAGGTCTGCTTGTAGTGTTTTTCATATTTATTTGAGACAAGTAGTTTATTTAGTAAGAATTTTCTTAACTTAAGCCTCTTTTATGATATTAATTACATCATTAATAAACATGGCTTCTCTACAAAGTATTTGTTACGCTGAGGATCATGAACATGTGTAATGTTGTGTGCTATAGTTCAATATTTGTTGTTGCATTGGTCATATTATATAATCACTAGTTTCATTGTACCTATTTAAGAAATATTATACCCCAAGGTAGGAATAACTGCTTTATTTTCCATTTTTGCTTAGAATTTCCTCATCCTCTCATATAGGAAACACTGCCAAAATATTCCCAAAGATGCTGTATAACAATATCTGTATAACAGTACTTGTTATAAGCAGTGTTGTAGTCTCCCTGTTGAAGAATTTTAGAATTCTGAATTTTTTGTTTTAATTAATAATTTTTAGTAATACTAGTAACATTTTTGTTAGTCCAGTCATTATTATAATGATTTGTGCAAGTTTTTACGAATGTAGTTTCTCGTTCTATATCAAACCAAAAAAATCAGGTAAACATCTCGACTGACCCAGCTAGCGAATCTAATGCAGAGGGAGTAGCTGCTACTTCAGCACCCCCTGGAGGATCGGCCCAAACTGAGGGACCCCAAGGCCCCCAACTTGTTATCTGGGGCACAGACGTAGTTGTAGCAGACTGTAAGGATCGATTTAAAACCTTCGTACTTCGTTTTGTGGATCCTGATGCAGCAGAAGATGAACGAGTTGAGGGCATGAATACTGAGGAACCATTGTATCTACAAAAATTAGAGGAGGTATTGTTGCTAGTTTTGTTTGTTGCATNTAACAGGAGCTCTATGTAATAATGCAGGCGATGAGTCACAATAACGTGGCTGAAGTGATGTAATATTGTATGTAATAATGTTTAATGATACATAGAATTGTTGATTACTCTTATTTATTATAATATCAAAAGTAATATGGATTTAAATACACTTATTAAATATAAGAAATTTAGTTACAATTGTTTATTTAAGTAGCTGTGCGTTGAGCAATACATATAATAGGTATATATATAAGCTACCCCTTCTTCCTGCACAGAATATTAATGTAAACAAATTATATTAGCACTTAAAGCACTGTTCGTTACTAACGGTAGAAGTTTTTCTTCAATGGTTACAAGCTTAGCAAGGCATATGGCCGGTACTTCAGGTCTGTGCGTTCACGATAATTTGACGAGGAAGGAAGCCCCGAGTGCCGTCAGGACCCCTCGGAAGCCGCGTGATGCTGTCATGTACAAGGATTGAGGTGTCGTGGCGCCGCTGGAGACCAGGGGAGGCTGAGGGAGACGACACAGCTGATCTAGACCCAACATTTCCTGGATATGCGACAACGCGACGCCGCAGCCATGGACTAAGGGGTAACGGTGGCCCGGACTCGATAACCTTAGTACTATTTTTGTTAGCAAGGTTCATACGACGCCAAGCGTTAGGGGAACATGGCGTCGAAGTGATGCTTCTGGGTGCCAACTGGCGACGAGGCAGGGGAGAAGACCCAGGCACCTCGCATCGAGTGACAAAGTGTGAGCTTCTTTCAGGAGACGAACATGGTGTTGAGGGACCGCGACAAGGGCTGCAGGATGACGGAGGAGATGACTCTGGCGAAGACAGTTGTGATTTGTAATGGCGGCGTATTGAAATAGGCGATATTATGGGAGAAGAGGTCATAGAAGAATATGGGGACTTTGATTTGTATAGAGCTTTCAAATGAGAGGGAGGTGACGTTGGCTCTGACATATCTGATGTGCTATAATAAGCGCTCTCTCCCTCAGCGTTTGGTTTGGTGTTCGGATAAGAGCTATTCTGACGCTTCTTGCGGGGTAACTCAACGACGTTCATGTTACATTCAGGGTTGTTAAGTATATACTTGATTGCATGTCGAGCGTAATGGACCTTTTCGTATTCTACAATGGCGCAAAATGTGCTGATGATGCCTGGATGTTCACGATTTGCTTGTCGCACCTCTTCTAAGGCCCGGCCGCTGGGTTTGTGAAGCTGCAAAGAGGTCATTTCACCGAACTTTGCGAAAAACTCTGCCAAATAATTCATATTTGCTTCCTCCTTCGATATATTTGTGGCCAGCAGCGTCCTGAAGGGCCGCGTGTCCTCTTCAAGCTCATGAGGCAACATCTGTTGGCGTCGTACTTTCGTTTCATCTTCGTTCATTTCTAATGTCTTTGATTGTTTCAAAGAATGTGCAACAACCCTCCAATCTTTGGTGAGCCGCTTGACTTTCTTGTAACTGGCAAGCAGCTTGAGGGACACGTAACCCTCGTGGTGCTTGGTGACATGCTTCAAGAGGAACATGTCCTTCACCAGATTGTGGTCGCTCAGGTAATATTCGACTAACTCTAAGATGCGACGACAGACATCCCGGCTAGGTAGAACAACGGGGGATTCCTTGTCAGTCAACTTCTCGTCTATTAAAGCTGACTGCTCGACGGAGGTTCGAGCCATGCTTATCTGATCACTGAGATCATTGTCTGCTGACTCCATCTGTGTGATGTTGATGACTAGCGCAGGGGGACTGAGCAGTTCCTCGTCCGTGTCGTCTATCACCGATGAATTGTCAGAACCACTCAAGATTAGATTCTTGTCTCTTGATGCTGGACGATCTTCATGCTCACCTCTTATCACGATTCTCGACAAGAGGTTTAACATTGCTTCACCACTCAGCACCAGTGATCACGACTTAAATTATGTCTTATGATGAGAAGCTTTCTGAAATAACCAAGAGGCAACTCAAAACACCCTGGATGTAGAGGAGCGTCCGATCACTGTGGACTCTGTGGAGCGACTGGAACATCAGTCAATAAGTTGCTGGGTTTTATACATTCCTTTCTGGTAAAACCACGCCACCAGTTATATGGCATCCCGACTGAACAAACAGAACAACCTTCAAGCCTTGACTTTGAGAGCCACAGCTGACAGTGCTCCGCCTTCCATTTATGTTGATGAATAGCCTTTTCAATACGTCGCTATAAATTATTATTCTGGCTATATGAGGTATTGAGAAAATAATGGAGGGTGAAAGATAAGCAGCGGGAGGGAGGCGTCACAATATAGGTAGGACAAGGCAGCCCCACAAGGTACTGGTTGACGCCCCTTATTGAGTTAGCTCCTTCTCACTCACTCACCACAAATATCTCCCGCACCACGTTGTGTAATGCACCTCACCTCAACTATTCCCAGGTTTTCAGGGGAAAACAGCCGCGATCATCATTCATTATACACGACTGTATAAGATTAGTGCCACGTTGGCTGAAAGTAATGAATGGCATCGTAAATTAACACATGCAGTGATATATATCAACCAATTAATCAATCCTTATTTCTGTACAGTGTACAGTGACAATTGATGTGCATGATGCTAAAGTAATAACATTTTGCAGTCACTAACCCGTGTCCTGTTCCTCGAGAATTTGCAAAACCTTGCTAAAAAAAAAAAGTACAAAATGCCATCCTTTCTGCAACTGCTCTTTATACAGCCGTTAACAGAACACAAGAATATAAGAACAAAGGAAAAAAAGGTTTATTCCCCATACACGGCAGCTCCATACACGCACATTCAGCTACCAGGGGGGCCTGGTGGCTGAGTGGACAGAGCTTGGGGCTCGTAATGCTATGGCCCGGGGGTTGATCCCCGGCGATGGCGGAAACAAATGGGCAGTTTCTTTCACCCTGATGCTCCTGTTACCTAGAAGCAAATAGGTACCTGGGAGTTAGACAGCTGTTACGGGCTGCTTCCTGGGTGTGTGTGTGTGTGAAACAAAAAAAAATTGACTGGTAGACAGTTGAAAGACGGGCCGAAAGAGCCAGAGCTCAAGCCCCTCAAGCACAACTAGGTGAATACATCTCCTGTACCAGGTGAGTACGACGGGCTCTCCATAGCCCGTGCTGCTTGCAACTTTTTGTTCCCAGTACCTGAATCTAAAACAACAAACAGCTCCATACAAGTGTAACATCCGCGTAAAACAAGCCAGTGACCGGCCCGCGTCTATGATGTTACCCGGTGGTCTGCTGTCACTGTCGACCTGCCTCACCCCAGATGTAAATGACCTTGTATGGAGAATTGTGGACCAATTCAGCGTCGCAGTCTCTAGTAAGCCCACTGTTTATGTGAATGAATGTCTGACCAAGTTCAGACAAAAACTCTTACTTAATTTAATTAAATTAAACTGCGTGGAATCCGCATAAATTCCCCTGCAATTAAACATTGTTTTGTGCGAGATGGTAAAATTATAGCTAGGAAGACTGACTCTGGAAAAACTTATGTAATAACCATTGAAGTTCACCTCAATTCTTTCCTGAATGACTGTGGGATAACAGTTGAATAACCAGAACATAAATTATAGTCTCATCTAACTACCAAATTATAGTTAGCTTCCTCAACTGTATGAATTCCTGCTTCCTCATACCCTTAATCAGTAGACCTACCAGAATCACTGATAGTACCGCCACGACTCTTGATCACATCTGGACCAACATAACCTCTCCGCTTACTTCAGGTATAATCACTGATAGCACTACAGACCATTACCCCACATTTCTCTTATCTAACATTAACAAACCACCTCTAGAGACAAGGGAGTTAAGCTTTAGGCTGCACAATGAACCTGCTATAAGCAATTTTATAACTGCTGCTGCTAATGTCAACTGGGAGTCTGAGTTAGGTATCATAGGGGACATCAACCTAGCAGTGCAATCTTTTCTTCAAAAAACTCTCAGCCTTTATAACACCCACTGTCCTATGCTAACGAAACAAGTCACAACCAAAAGGCTAAACAATCCTTGGCTTACAAAGGGAATACTTAAATTCATTAATAAAAAATATGACCTTGAGAAGAAGTATAGGTTAGGAACCGTCTCCAAAGAATTCTCAAAGAATTACTCGTTATTGCTATCTAAAATAATTAGACGAGCCAAAACTAAACACTACGAAGATAAATCTACCCAAATAAAGAGCAACATTAAAAAAACTTGGAACACAATTTCACAAATATTGGGATCAAAGAAGATTTTAAATAACAAACCAACACTCCTGTCCAATAACGATGGTCAGCTTTCAGCTTCTGATTCTGCTATTGAGTTCAATAGGTTCTTCTCTTCCATTGGGTCATCCCTTGCAAATGACATTCCATCTTCCAGTACTGATGTTAAGGACTATCTTACAGGTAACTATCCACAGTCTCTGTAACAAGCAAATTCAATATCTGAAGGAGAAAGCAAAATCACGACTAAATATAATGAGAGCAATCACAGGGCCCCGTCTAGGAGCGGGACACAAAGTATTAAGAATGTTTTACATACACGCCGTTCGTTCCCTAGTTGATTATGCAGCGCCTGCCTTACTCACTCTTTCTCCTGGCCAGTGGGCAAACGTTGAGGTTATTCAAAACGATGCATTGCGAGTCATAACAGGAGCTCCCAGATGGACTAAAATACTGAACCTAAGACTAGAAACCAAGCTAACGTCGATTGAAATAAGGGTAAAAGGGATCGCTTCGTGCATGCTGACCAAGATATTGACTAGACCTAAAATCAGTTCACTTAAAGATATAATCACTGGAGCACTAACTCTGGACAGAAGAGCCTCCAATAGCAACAGGTGGACCCATTGTGCGATAAACACCATCAATACATTCGATATAACAAACACAGTCACTGAGAAGGGTGTCGACGAAATACATGCAGACTTTGTTATGCAAGCCCCTTGGGAATCTCCGCCAGCAGACTTTAAGATTATGGTTATTGAAGGAAAAAAGAACCAGACAAATCCTCATCTGCTACGTAACATTGCACAGATGCATATAGAAGCAAACATGGCATCCGACAGCTTCACATACTTCACAGATGGATCAGTAGACCAGCAGGGACAAGAAACCGGAGCTGCAGTTAAAGCAGGAAACTCTGTAAATAGTTGGAGGCTCTCAAATGGGTGTTCGACTTTACAAACAGAGATGCTAGCCATTCAAAAGGCTTTGGAGCATGCTCTTGCTCAACACCGACAACATGTTATCATACATACAGATTCGAGAACCGCCATTGAAACCTTGCAACAAGAACACATATGTGATAACATACATCTAATCACAAATGTCATGTCATTAATGCAAACACTCAAACGACAAGGCCGACGGGTACTTATCAACTGGGTGCCAAGTCATGTGGGAATAATAGGAAATGACATTGCAGACGAAGCTGCAAAACTTGCAACTAAGAGAAGAAATGTAGACATTTACATACCACAGAGTCTATCGCAGATTAAAAAAGTAATTAGAAACAGAGCAATGCAAAAGAAGTACAGTGACCACAACACAGCAGTTGCAACATCAGGATCTGCGGGTTGGTACAAGAATTCAACCAACTACGAACCACTTAGTTTGATGAAAGGGAGCAGTAGAACAACAGAAGTGCACTTACATCGCATCAGGCTTGGATACCCATGTGCATGGGAAATAGGCTTACAGGTTCCGGAAGTTTTAGTTAGTTTAGTTCATTTATTATGCACCCCATACCCATCTTGTGGGCGGTAGTGGAAAGGGTTACAGAGGCACATAATGGCTCAGGGACTGAACCCCACAATTCATTTAGCTAAGCAAGTTACAATCTTGATGAGCTAGTTACAAATTCAATATAAGTCGTCACATCAACACGGAAGATGAGAGGAAATGTCAACACTGTGGAGAAATGCCCGACAGACCACTGGAACATTATCTAACACAGTGCATAGTGACAACCCATTAAGATTTCAACTTAGATTCAACAGAGCAGAAGAAGTTGTTAAACACATATGGCAAATCTTACTAAAGCGACCATACGAGTAAATAAATACTCATACTCCGCCCAAGTAAAACAGAAACAAGCAACACTTAGTGGGCCAGCCAGAGGCTTAGGGCCCGCGCAGGAATAATCCCTGCAAAAAAAAAAAACCAGTCTGTACCTAAAGCCTACAAATTCCACTGATGTTAATGAGATAATCCTCTCCCTTAAAACAAGTCTAGTGCCCTTGAGGAGATACCAACTTTAATTTACAAAAAAGCCTCCAGATCTTTAGCCCCTGCTAATGCATTGCTCTTCAGCAAGTCACTTGAACTCCAAACCTTTCCAGATATTCTAAAAAAAAAGCGAGAGTAACCCCTGTCCACAAATGTGGCGATCTCACTGATGTTAACAACTACAGACCTATATCAATCCTGCCTAAACTTGTCAAAAATATTTGAAAGCTAATCTACAAGCAGCTTTACTCTTATCTAGCCAAACACAATATACTTAGCTCTTGTCAATATGGCTTCAGACCCAAAAAAAGCACTAACGATGCACTTATTAGTATGATTAACTTGATTCATGCAGCTCTTGATAAAAATGAGTTCCCTGTTGGTTATTTGTGGACCTGCGTAAGGCTTTTGACACTGTCAACCACCAAAATCTTCTTCTTAAATACATCATTATGGAGTCAGAGGACACTCCCTGCAATACCTCAAATCTTACCTTACTGACAGGCTCCAGTATGTTTCTGTGAATAATTCAATTTCTCCCACCCTACCCATCAACATCGGTGTTCCTCAGGGCAGCATACTTGGCCCTCTCCTCTTTCTCATCGACATTAATGACCTTCCAAATGCCTCCCAACACCTCAAACCAATTCTATTTGCTAACGACACTACCTTCATTTACTCCAGTCCTGACCCCCTTGCTCTAAACGTCACAATGAATACTGAGCTAAATAAAGTCCATCACTGGCTAACTGCCAACAAACTCACCCTTAACATTGACAAGACTTTCTATATTTTGTTTGGCAATAAATCCTCTAATCAAATAAATCTCAGGATAAACAATACCCAAGTTTGTAACAAAATAGATGGCAAATTCCTTGGCGTTCTCATTGACCGCAAGCTGAATTTCCAGGGACACATTCTAAATATATCAAAAAAGTTTCAAAAACTGTAGGCATTCTTTCTAAGATCAGATATTATGTACCTCGCCCTGCCCTGGTGACGCTCTATTACTCCCTCATCTATCCTATCTCAACTATGGTATCTGTACTTGGGGTTCTACTACCCAAAAATCATTTACGTCCTCTAATTACTCAAACAAAGCTTGCTATTAGGACAATATCCAACTCTGGCCCCAGACATCACTCGGTACCCCTTCTCAAATCTCTGAATTGTTAGATATTAAGTCACTGCACATCCTGTCATGTATTATATATATATATATATATATATCTATATATATATATATATATATATNTTGAAATTGAAATTGAAATTGAAATAAGTTTATTGATGTAAAATACACACAAAGGGATGAGGTAGCTCAAGCTATTCTCACCCCGTTCAGTACATCGTGTTAATACATACATATACACACATCACAAACAATAATCATATTACCAAACATTCTGAGAGATAAACATATACATTTCCTCCTTCACGAGAAGTATGATATCAGACGTACACAAATACTTTTATGACCTAGGTATACTGTATAGACAATTTGCAAGAGACATGCAGATAATTCAACAAAATATTACAGTCTTGGTGCAAAATTCTTATATCTCTCAAGAATTTCATCAACCTTTCCGTTGTGACACATCCAGGCTATTTGTTCAGGAACAGTCCTTATCTCAGTGTTTCTATATACATTAATCAACGGACAATCAAGAACATAATGGGCAAGGGTGTGAGACCTTAACATACCACATAGTTTACACTTCGTGTCATTATCATGAACACCTATCCCATATTCCCAGTAATATTTGTACCCAAGCCTGAGCCGCATGTACACAGAGTCACTCCAAGCATTTCTCCTTTTACCATAAGTGAAATGGGTGTTTTGACTCACATACATGTAGTGTTGCATGGTTTGACTTCTCTCATACATTAGATCTCTCCTCTCCGCTCCTGCCTGTGCCTGAATATTTCTGATTTTGCTTCGAATTTGTCTCATTGTGAATTCACATTCAATGTCAACTTGTGGTTTTGATGTGGCACGTTTGGCCAAGTCATCCGCCACCTCGTTGAGCACTATTCCAACATGAGATGGAATCCACATGAATTTCACACTATGTCCTTTCAGCTGTATCTCAGTTATTCTTCTCTTACAATCCTCAACTATGGAGACGAAGACTGGGTTTCGACTGTTTAAGGACTCAAGTGCTCCTCGGCTATCGACAAATACAAAAACATTTTTGTTGTCATGACGTACTTCCTCCAAACATGCCAGAATGGCCTGCAGTTCAGCTTGTGTGGATGATATATAATTACTAAGCCGGAGTTCAATTATCCTGTCCACAGTCCCAAACTCCGTATAATCCCTTATTAGGACACCACACCCTGCCCTGCCATCCTCCGCCACCGACCCGTCACAATATACATGTAAACTGTTGTCTCTTGGTAACCGAGATATCATGCTTCCATACAAACACCGTAATTGTCCCGGTTCATGATGAATCTTTTTCACCTTGAGGGGTGCAATTTCGACGTCTATTTTCTGTACTTTCCATGGAGCAGACATATTACACTGTCGAGAGGGTTTACAGCAGTCAAGTACATCGTATTCCCTGAGGTCATGAGCTAATCCCCTCGTGTAGCGTGTCTCCCTCAGTTTCCTGGAAGTGTGTACGTCACTCAGACAGGTCTGAACGCTCTCAAACAGCTTATCCCCTCCTTTTCTCCGCATGAAACGAATAGATACTCTAGTGTTAATGTCACGGACTCTATCACACACACTCTGTAAATTTAATTCCATTCTCATTATTTCAATCATTGCATTTCTTTGACATCCAAGAATAATCCTCATAGCCTCGTTCTGTATCAGCTCTATTTTTTTGAGTCTGCCTTGGCCTGTGTAAGACAAAACGGGTGCTGCGTAGTCTATCAGGGACCGAACAGTGCTTATGTATAACATCCGCAAGATAGGTACCCCAACACCTTTACCAGAAAAAGCCAGTGCTTTTAGAGGATGCAGACGGGCTTTACATAAGGTGCTGATATGATTTATTTCAGCATTTTTACTCTCACATGTGTATCCAACATACATGCCCAGATACTTGTACTTCTGAACACGGCTCAGTTCCACACCATTTAGAGTAAGTCTTATATTTCTTCGTTTCCTATACTCATATTTGGTTTTATCTGCATTTATAACTAAGCCTAACTTGTGACAGGTTGTACCAAGTATGTTAAGAGCAGTTTGAATTTTGTTCCCAGAAGTGCCTTGTATAAGAATGTCATCAGCATATATGATCGTCGTGACCCCTGGAGGATACATCTCTGATGCTAATCTGTTCATTAATACATTGAATAAGGTGGGACTTAATACTCCCCCTTGTGGGGTACCTAACTGAAACATCCGTTCCTCAGACATGTATCCCTGGTAATACACCTGACCTTTTCTGCCTTGTAGATAATCCCTTATCCAGTGTAGCAATCTCCCTGTTATTCCCAGATTGGCTAATTCGTATAAGATTACTTCCCCATTGGCTTTATCAAATGCTCCTTGCAGATCAACAAAAACTCTACAATTGTCATCCACATTAGACAAACACTTTAAGAGACAATCTGCAGTACTTTTGCCTTTGATAAAACCAAAGAGATTACTGGACATGTTATCACCTACAAGGTAGAGTAGCCTATTTAACAAAATCCTTTCCATCATTTTACAAAAGCAGGATATTAAGGAGACAGGTCTGTAGCCTCCGTTTGACTTAGGGATAGGAATGATGACAGCCTCTTTCCATTTTCTTGGTAACTTTCCCTCTCTATAACTCATATTAAACAAATCAAGTAAGGGACTAGGTTTCATACCGGCTAAATAATTAAGAATGTCATACGTTACTCCATCTTTTCCAGGAGCAGTAGAGCTGCCACTTTTTATAGCATCCAGTAGCTCATCGTGAGTTATCTCAGTGCATGTTACAGATCTTGTATTTAAAGCACATAAAGTTACTCCATTTCTAATATTTTCCCATGACTCAATGGTGACTCTCGTGTCTGCAGGTAAGGACTCCATACCAGCAGCACTAGCCCATTTATCTACTAACTCATTAGCAACCTTCCCTGGATCTGAGTGAGCAATGAATTTGGGCTTACAACCCCTGATTTTATTTACTGCTCTCCATATGTCTTTAAGGTTCTTAGTATTACCAATGGACTGCGCAAAGTCTTGCCAGTATCTGTCCCGCGCCTCCTTCCTCACCTGACTGCATTCCCTAGCCACTTCCAACATTGTATTTTTCTCTTCATCCCTCATTCCATTTTTTAACCATTCTTTATGTGCACTCCGTAGCATTCTCTCCCACCCCTTAACTTGCTGATCATTGAGATATTTAAATTTCTTAGGTCCATGCGTCTTGCTTCCCCTGCCCCCGTTATTTTCCCTCTGTACTAATTTCTCTATGTTCTCGACCATGTCCTCGTAAAAACTATCAGCACAGAGCGGCGTGTATTGTTGATACCAATCTCCCATATTTTGAATAAAATAATTTTTCATATCTTTATTAATATTTAGCCTTTTCCTTTGAAAGTGGACTTGTTTTTTCCCCAGTGGTAATTCAACGTTCAAAGCAAAGTGGTCACTAAGTAGTTCCCGAACAACCCGAGCCTCCCCCATAATCCCCTGAGAGTTTAAAAGGCAGGCATAGTCAAGCCGTCCTCCCCTGATGTGAGTTGGTTCATCGTTTCCCAAGAGACAGGTATCTGGATGATCTTGTAGAAACTGTAACCACTTGACCCCATTAGCATTAATACTACCCACTGTCCCAAGGCTTGTGTGCCGAGCATTAAGGTCCCCAATGACCAGTGAAGGATTAGTATAAAGGCAGTCAGGTAGATAGTTAGCGTCGAAGCAGTTCCTGGAAACATACAAATTAACTACAATAAATTCCCCTTCCCTTAATGATAATTTAACACAGACACTCTCTATACCTTGCGTTTTTGACGGCGGTTCTACTAACTCTGCTGGTATGGAGTTCTTAACATAAATCGACGTGCCTCTGATGTTATTTGCGGCGAAGAGGTGAAACCCTTTATAGCCATTTAATTTCAATAAGCCTTCATTCCTATCCCCTGTCTCCTGAAGAGCTACAACATCAATATCATTTCCCATCACATAACAATGAACATCTGTAACCCTGTTTCTTAAACCATTAACATTCCATGACAACACTTTCAGTCTAGGGTGATCCATTATTAAACAATTCACTGTCTAAGTCATCCCCAATAAGTTCACTAAATGATAGCCATACCTTGTATAATATCTCCCATCTCCTCCCAAGCTCACCAGTAAAAGCAACATTGCGGTTCTCAAGAGATTTTTTCAGTCCTGTGACGTCCATTATTGGCCCAAATGATTCCTTCATTTTATGTGTAATTATAGGGTTCTTCCTTTCACAACGACTATCATCATTCACACACACTTCACTTTCCTTCATTTCATCACTCAATATTTCATTATTGCCCTCAACCACTATGTCCTGACTTTCCTTCACTGTTTTGTGATTTTCCTTGACCTCCTGAACGTTTAATTTCGCCTCGATGGACTCGATTCTCTGCCCAAGATTTCGGAGGAACTCACCAACTTTTCTTAGTTCAGCCCACACCTCCTTGACCATATCATTATGGCCCTCTTTCTGAGCCCCAGTAACCACTTCACTCACCGTTACACCGTCACCGCCGGAGTCCTGAGTGTTGGCGTGGCTGCTTGTTGCTTGAGCCTGTCGAAGTAAAGGTGACTCCTTTACCCATGCATTCGTCCGGTTCACTGGCGCTGTTTGGGGCAGACTGTTTTGCTGTGCTCCCGGTGTCTGGGTAAGAGCTCTTGCTTGCTCTGAAACATTCACCGGCCGGGGAACATCCATACTCGGCCTCTTGCTACACACAGCCGAGCTCGCGTTGTGAACACCTCCACAGTTGCAGCATCTGGGAACTATTTTCTCACCCAGATTAAGTCTGCTTCTACACAGATTAGAGAGGTGAGACTTTCCGCAGAATCGACATCGTGGATCATGTTGACATCTCCAGGATTTGTGCCCCCATCTGCAGCATTTCAGGCATATTACGGGCTCTTCTACATACTTTGCTACATGCCTGTAGCCAGCCCCAGTGATGAACACTCTCTCGGGAACTTCACCTCTCACTAGAGCCACCACCTGATTCCTAGCTTCACCTTTAATAAGGTGACGCTTGGCCGACACAAATCGTTGGTCGTCGAGGATGAATGCGGGGTCTAAAATCTGAGGGTATTTATATATAATTACCTTCGTCAGCTTCTCGTTCCCCTCCGGTATTTCCATCACAATTCCATCATATCCGTGCTGGGTAAGATACTCCACTGCCTCCATAGAACCTACCGTTAAGTAAGGTCTGTTTACACCTTCCTTCAGCAGGGGCTCGAACTTGCGGTGTTCTCTTCCAAGTCTGACTGTCCACAGCAGCTTCTGATGATAGGCCAGCTTGCATGAGGCAGGGAAGAGAAGCCTCCATCTCCGCTGACCCTCACCTTCCTGACCTCGTTCCCTCCGTTCGTCGACATCAGTCTCGGCGACGTTCTTCATTCTCTTGTCGTTTCCGTTAAGCGTACCATTACAGTCTACACTACGACTTGCATCCTTTCTTCTCCGTTTCTTCTGATTCCTTGTTAGCACGTCTTGATACTCGCCCTCCTCTTCTGACTGGCTGCTTTCGGAGTCCATGTTATTGCTATGGGGTAGCCAGTTCCTCTGGTGACTGAGTCTCCATCTCAGTACTGGGGGGATTTTGAATGAAATATTTACACCTCGCTGGAACATGGTTATAGAATTGTCTCTAAATTCACGTATCTTTTCGCACTCCATCACATAGTGACGGAGGTGTGCGAATAATTTTGTTGACACAGTTTACATTTGTCAGTCTACATCGCAGATAATGAGAATTCCCAGAGATACTTGTAACCGAGTCTAAGCCGAGCAGTAGTAAATCTAGAAGTCTGCTGATTTTATTGGATGATCCATAGATGTGGGGCTCCTCTTGCATGATAGTATGATGATAGATGGAATTACTGGTGTCAATTAAACTTTGCCTTAGATCTACAAGATCTTGTTGAAGTTCTCGATGTACTGCTGCTCTCAGATTGCTCATTGACAATCCAAGGTTACACTCAACGGCACCTTTAAAGGCAGATTCTTTGGCTAACTTATCAGCTCTATCATGCATTCAGAGGCCAACATGAGATGGAGACCACATGAAATGGACTCTGTTACCATCCTTAATAATTTTGTTGTATTTGTGTTTAGCTTCGGACACGAGCATGTTACAGTTATGTCTTAAAGAGTTGAGAGCATTTAAGGATGATAAGGAGTCACTTACAATTAATGTATCAAGTTTGGAGACTTGTACACATTTCAGTGCAAGGAGCAAGGCAAATAGTTCAGTCTGAAGGGTAGAGGCCCAGTTGTTTATACGGACTTCCCATTCAAAGTACAAGCCATCGCCCATTGTTAGCACAACTGCACTTCTCTGTGAGCAGGGAATAATCTTGAACCGGAGAACACGATTCGGAAGTTATCTTCCAACATTCCCACATGTAAAAAAAAATTGTTAATTATTTATATGAAGAACTCCAGGTACAGGTGTGGTATATGTAAGCTGCAGGTGTGTGAGAGCATTATGTGAGGAAGCTGCAGGTGTGGATGTGGTCTATGCGTGAGGAAGCTGCAGGTGTGCTTTGTGTGTTGGTGTTGATAGCCTTGTTACTCTCAACCTGTTTATGTATGAGAGTCGACTTAGTTAAGGAATTATAGTTGTTGCCCTGTTTTGAACTCTCTCCAATGAAGCTTTGCCCTTCTGAAGATGGGGTCTCCATGCCTAGAGGCAATAATCCAGGTGGGGCGCACCAGAGATTTGTACAATTGAATGACTACCTTTTATTCCTTAAAGTCAAATGTATGTTTGATTATTCCAGAAGTTTAGTTAACTTTTTTTTACTGCTGCTCCCACTTGTTGTGCAACTTTCAGTGAATGATAGATTCTGACTTTTCTTTTTTTTCCGAGAAAAGGATCTTTTCTCGGTTCTTTTCTTCATCAATCTGCTGCAAGGTAATGCTGTTGATTTGGTATCTGCGACATAGAGTGTTATGCAACACATGCAAGATCTTGCATTTATCGATACAGTATTAAGAAACATTTGCCACTCTTCTGGCCATTTGTGAAATTCATGTAGATCTCTTTTTAAAGCTTCAGTATCTTTATTATTTCCCACCTTACCATAAATCTTTGTGTCATCGGCAAATTTGATGATGTGGTTTGTAACATTATCATCTATGTCATTGATGTGTATGACAAAAAGAGTTGGCCCCAAAATGGACCCTTGCAGCAACCCACTTATCACATTAAATGAACAAATCCACAAGGGCCGTGACGAGGATTCGAACCTGCGTCCGAGAGCATCCCAGACGCTGCCTTAATCGACTGAGCTACGACATGGTCAAAAGGAGTTAAAGCCGAAGTTCTACTGAACTTACTGGATCCTGCAGCCTCACAACAGTCACTATACAAGGCACTTTACATCTATGGTGAGTCACACAGTTACTAGTCTTGCTCCACACCCACCCAACTGGGCGGCAGCTTAACAGTCATGTGCTCCACACCCTCCCAACTGGGCGGCAGCTTAACAGTCATGTGCTCCACACCCACCCAACTGGGCGGCAGCTTAACAGTCATGTGCTCCACACCCACCCAACTGGGCGGCAGCTTAACAGTCATGTGCTCCACACCCACCCAACTGGGCGTCAGCTTTACAGTCATGTGCTCCACACCCACCCAACTGGGCGGCAGCTTTACAGTCATGTGCTGCACACCCACCCATCTGGGCGGCAGCTTTACAGTCATGTGCTCCACACCCACCCAACTGGGCGGCAGCTTTACAGTCATGTGCTCCACACCCACCCAACTGGGCGACAGCTTTACAGTCATGTGCTCCACACCCACCAACTGGGCGGCAGCTTTACAGTAATGTGCTGCACACCCACCCATCTGGGCGGCAGCTTTACAGTCGTGTGCTGCACACCCACCCAACTGGGCGGCAGCTTTACAGTCATGTGCTCCACACCCACCCAACTGGGCGGCAGCTTTACAGTCGTGTGCTGCACACCCACCCATCTGGGCGGCAGCTTTACAGTCATGTGCTCCACACCCACCCAACTAGGCGGCAGCTTTACAGTCATGTGCTCCACACCTACCCAACTGGGCGGCAGCTTTACAGTCGTGTGCTCCACACCCACCCAACTGGGCGGCAGCTTTACAGTCGTGTGCTGCACACCCACCCATCTGGGCGGCAGCTTTACAGTCGTGTGCTCCACACCCACCCAACTGGGCGGCAGCTTTACAGTCATGTGCTCCACACCACCCAACTGGGCGGCAGCTTTACAGTCATGTGCTCCACACCCACCCAACTGGGCGGCAGCTTTACAGTCGTGTGCTCCACACCCACCCAACTGGGCGGCAGCTTTACAGTCATGTGCTCCACACCCACCCAACTAGGCGGCAGCTTTACAGTCATGTGCTCCACACCCACCCAGCTGGGCGGCAGCTTTACAGTCATGTACTCCACACCCTCCCAACTGGGCGGCAGCTTTACAGTCATGTGCTCCACACCCACCCAACTGGGCGGCAGCTTTACAGTCATGTGCTCCACACCCACCCAACTGGGCGGCAGCTTTACAGTCATGTGCTCCACACCACCCAACTGGGCGGCAACTTTACAGTCATGTGCTCCACACCCACCCAACTGGGCGGCAGCTTTACAGTCATGTGCTCCACACCCACCCAACTGGGCGGCAGCTTTACAGTCATGTGCTCCACACCCACCCAACTGGGCGGCAGCTTTACAGTCATGTGCTCCACACCCACCCAACTGGGCGGCAGCTTTACAGTCATGTGCTCCACACCCACCCAACTGGGCGGCAGCTTTACAGTCATGTGCTGCACACCCACCCAACTGGGCGGCAGCTTTACAGTTGTGTGCTGCACACCCACCCAACTGGGCGGCAGCTTTACAGTCGTGTGCTGCACACCCACCCAATTGGGCGGCAGCTTTACAGTCGTGTGCAGGCTGCACCTACAGTAAGCAAGTTTTGGAGACTTGGCTAAGATTCCGGGACGCACATCATTATGAATGAAGTACTTATACATTAATTGGACTCCATTGATGGTGTTATCTCTGAATTCCGTGATTTTTTCACATTCCATTATATAATGACGCAAAATATGCGAATAGTTCTGCTGGCAGAGTCCTACCGAGTCCTTTGTTTTGGTTTTACTTTTTATATTGGCATAGAACGACGTTGGATCTTTATGTTTTAGGCAAGTTTTCTATCGTCGTTTATTTTGGCTAACCTATTTAGGTGGCTGAATTTAATGCCCTATTATATATCTCATAATCTATGGTGATGTTCATCGTGGATTTATACCGTCTCCAGAGGTTCCGCTTAGTAACCAAAGCTCTTTTTGGTTCCCTTTATTTTCTATCTCCTTTTTGGCACGCATCTTTGAATGAGTTGAGTAATGACCTTTTTGAAATTTTCCCATGATGCTTCCATGTCATATTCACATAAGTATAGCTTGTTGAATTCAGCACGTGCAACCGCCAATCGTTCCGGTGCCAGGCGGCGTAGTCTGGCGAAGGTAGGTGTTCCCGTTGTAGTAATGTGATGCGTAATCGTATGTTGCACCTCTGGTCGCGGGCTGGCGGGTTGGGTCACATCTTTGAATTCATCCAGGAGTGCTTGAAGTTCTGTAGATGCGACTGGGGTGACGCTGTTAACCTGTGTAGAGGTACTAGGGGAGGCTCGAAGTACTGCACCTGCGAGTTCCACAATAAGTCGATGGTGTTGCAGGAAATCCCATCCAAGGATGGGTTGTTCCACATCAGTTATGAGGAAAGTCCACGTAAAGCGACCCAGAGAGGCGAAATCGAGAACCAGGGCGCGGGTCCCATGTGTACGGACGGAGGTACCATTGGCAGCCCGTAAGTCCAAACCAGGAGTGCGGGTTGGTTTGACCAGTGGGGGAGGCACCACACTAGCTGCTGCACCTGTGTCAACGAGGAAACGGTGTTTGGTTATGATGTCAGATATGTAGAGCAGTGTAGTGTTTGAAATAGCGGGGTTACTGACCGTTAACAGTCCCCGTCGAAGTAGTTTCCCGACCAGGAACAAGGAGCCCTACAGTTGCGGGCTTGGTGTTCGAACCTCTGGTAGTAAGAACAAAGCTCTCCTCGGTGTTCTCGCTGTCGCCTAGATCCTGATATTGGAATCGCGTGGTACGTCCTCCCTGGGCGGAAGAAACGCCGGTTCTGGAGGACGTCGAGTTGTTGAGTGTCTGTAGTCTGCTGTGTATTATTGAGGTGGGACAGCGTAGAGTTATCAGACGTCGTATGAAGCCGGTCTTCCTGTGTAGCCAGCTGGGCTAATGGGGTGTCGTCAGCCATACTGAATAGGGCCGGTTGAATGTGTTTTGGACAGAGTTGTATCCAGAGTGATCTCACAATCTCGCTGGGGGCTGGACCAGTTGCAGTATGCATTACATACAGAATATGCCGCAGAAGCTGGGCTGGTGTTTTGTCTGCTAATCTTTTGTCAGTGAGGAGTTGGTCCCTTTGTTGAATTCGGCGTTTCATCGCTGCCTGTAGAAGAGCGGCCTTCAATGCGGTGTACGTCCTGGTGTCTGGTGATGGTGCGGTGATGATAGCGGAGGCAGTGTGCATAGCCTCGGAGGGAAGTGTTGGCAGGGTACTGGCATATCGGGCTTTCTTAGTCGTAATTTCGGGAAGGTCGAAAATAGCCTCCATCTGTATGAACCAAAATTCTGGTTCATCTACGTTGTATGCTGGAAACCTGGTAGATAAATCCATGACGAAGATCTAGTTTGCGACTAGGTGTTCTTTTCACTCACTGGGTCACCAATGTAACGGTTCTATTGTTACGTAAAGTATGGTGACAATAAACATAGACACTAAGAGAATATATATATATTTGATCGAGTATACAGAAGTTCACAGGTAATACTTTGGCAAGCAATGGTGAGAGTTGAGCGCACTGAGCGTCGGTACAGTATCTCGCAAGTGTCTGTTCTAGACCACACTTGAAAGTACACTCGTTATTATTCGATTGATTGATTGATGAAGATTAAGCCACCCAAAAAGTGGCACGGGCATGAATAGCCCATAAGTGGTGGCCCTTTTGAGCCATTACCAGTGTCAATAGATGATACTGGAGATCTATGGAGGTGCGACTGCACCCTGCGTGACGGGAGATGTCTCCCGTGTGTTACTCCAGATGATTGGTTGATTGATGAAGATTAAGCCACCCAAAAGGTGGCACGGGCATGAATAGCCCGTAAGTGGTGGCCCTTTTGAGCCATTACCAGTATCAATAGATGATACTGGAGATCTGTGGAGGTGCGACTGCACCCTGCGTGACGGGAAATGTCTCCCGTGTGTTATTATTCACTACTCTGCTGCTTATATGCTCGGGCAACACCTCACTGTTCTCCAAAGGTTGACAGGAATAGTATGTGGAAGTTGGGAAAGGTTTGAGTTCCATAATTAGTACCAAGAAGAGCTTTGCTTCTCTCATTAGGCTAATGCGTTTGGAGCGAGTATATTATTGGGATAATCTACTCGGTACAAAATGTTCCAAGACTATTTTCTCCTCCCAAGAAAAGGTGCAATTTTCATCACATTATATTTTTGTACTTTTTATTAATTACAGAAGATGACCTCCACGTGATTACATATACAGGTCTCATTTCAAGATGCTAGACATCAAACATTTTGTGGTAATGTATTAACAGGAGCTCTATGTAATAATGCAGGCGATGAGTCACAATAACGTGGCTGAAGTATGTAATATTGTATGTAATAATGTTTAATGATACATAGAATTGTTGATTACTCTTATTTATTATAATATCAAAAGTAATATGGATTTAAATACACTTATTAAATATAAGAAATTTAGTTACAATTGTTTATTTAAGTAGCTGTGCGTTGAGCAATACATATAATAGGTATATATATAAGCTACCCCTTCTTCCTGCACAGAATATTAATGTAAACAAATTATATTAGCACTTAAAGCACTGTTCGTTACTAACGGTAGAAGTTTTTCTTCAATGGTTACAAGCTTAGCAAGGCATATGGCCGGTACTTCAGGTCTGTGCGTTCACGATAATTTGACGAGGAAGGAAGCCCCGAGTGCCGTCAGGACCCCTCGGAAGCCGCGTGATGCTGTCATGTACAAGGATTGAGGTGTCGTGGCGCCGCTGGAGACCAGGGGAGGCTGAGGGAGACGACACAGCTGATCTAGACCCAACATTTCCTGGATATGCGACAACGCGACGCCGCAGCCATGGACTAAGGGGTAACGGTGGCCCGGACTCGATAACCTTAGTACTATTTTTGTTAGCAAGGTTCATACGACGCCAAGCGTTAGGGGAACATGGCGTCGAAGTGATGCTTCTGGGTGCCAACTGGCGACGAGGCAGGGGAGAAGACCCAGGCACCTCGCATCGAGTGACAAAGTGTGAGCTTCTTTCAGGAGACGAACATGGTGTTGAGGGACCGCGACAAGGGCTGCAGGATGACGGAGGAGATGACTCTGGCGAAGACAGTTGTGATTTGTAATGGCGGCGTATTGAAATAGGCGATATTATGGGAGAAGAGGTCATAGAAGAATATGGGGACTTTGATTTGTATAGAGCTTTCAAATGAGAGGGAGGTGACGTTGGCTCTGACATATCTGATGTGCTATAATAAGCGCTCTCTCCCTCAGCGTTTGGTTTGGTGTTCGGATAAGAGCTATTCTGACGCTTCTTGCGGGGTAACTCAACGACGTTCATGTTACATTCAGGGTTGTTAAGTATATACTTGATTGCATGTCGAGCGTAATGGACCTTTTCGTATTCTACAATGGCGCAAAATGTGCTGATGATGCCTGGATGTTCACGATTTGCTTGTCGCACCTCTTCTAAGGCCCGGCCGCTGGGTTTGTGAAGCTGCAAAGAGGTCATTTCACCGAACTTTGCGAAAAACTCTGCCAAATAATTCATATTTGCTTCCTCCTTCGATATATTTGTGGCCAGCAGCGTCCTGAAGGGCCGCGTGTCCTCTTCAAGCTCATGAGGCAACATCTGTTGGCGTCGTACTTTCGTTTCATCTTCGTTCATTTCTAATGTCTTTGATTGTTTCAAAGAATGTGCAACAACCCTCCAATCTTTGGTGAGCCGCTTGACTTTCTTGTAACTGGCAAGCAGCTTGAGGGACACGTAACCCTCGTGGTGCTTGGTGACATGCTTCAAGAGGAACATGTCCTTCACCAGATTGTGGTCGCTCAGGTAATATTCGACTAACTCTAAGATGCGACGACAGACATCCCGGCTAGGTAGAACAACGGGGGATTCCTTGTCAGTCAACTTCTCGTCTATTAAAGCTGACTGCTCGACGGAGGTTCGAGCCATGCTTATCTGATCACTGAGATCATTGTCTGCTGACTCCATCTGTGTGATGTTGATGACTAGCGCAGGGGGACTGAGCAGTTCCTCGTCCGTGTCGTCTATCACCGATGAATTGTCAGAACCACTCAAGATTAGATTCTTGTCTCTTGATGCTGGACGATCTTCATGCTCACCTCTTATCACGATTCTCGACAAGAGGTTTAACATTGCTTCACCACTCAGCACCAGTGATCACGACTTAAATTATGTCTTATGATGAGAAGCTTTCTGAAATAACCAAGAGGCAACTCAAAACACCCTGGATGTAGAAGAGCGTCCGATCACTGTGGACTCTGTGGAGCGACTGGAACATCAGTCAATAAGTTGCTGGGTTTATACATTCCTTTCTGGTAAAACCACGCCACCAGTTATATGGCATCCCGACTGAACAAACAGAACAACCTTCAAGCCTTGACTTTGAGAGCCACAGCTGACAGTGCTCCGCCTTCCATTTATGTTGATGAATAGCCTTTTCAATACGTCGCTATAAATTATTATTCTGGCTATATGAGGTATTGAGAAAATAATGGAGGGTGAAAGATAAGCAGCGGGAGGGAGGCGTCACAATATAGGTAGGACAAGGCAGCCCCACAAGGTACTGGTTGACGCCCCTTATTGAGTTAGCTCCTTCTCACTCACTCACCACAAATATCTCCCGCACCACGTTGTGTAATGCACCTCACCTCAACTATTCCCAGGTTTTCAGGGGAAAACAGCCGCGATCATCATTCATTATACACGACTGTATAAGATTAGTGCCACGTTGGCTGAAAGTAATGAATGGCATCGTAAATTAACACATGCAGTGATATATATCAACCAATTAATCAATCCTTATTTCTGTACAGTGTACAGTGACAATTGATGTGCATGATGCTAAAGTAATAACATTTTGCAGTCACTAACCCGTGTCCTGTTCCTCGAGAATTTGCAAAACCTTGCTAAAAAAAAAAAGTACAAAATGCCATCCTTTCTGCAACTGCTCTTTATACAGCCGTTAACAGAACACAAGAATATAAGAACAAAGGAAAAAAAGGTTTATTCCCCATACACGGCAGCTCCATACACGCACATTCAGCTACCAGGGGGGCCTGGTGGCTGAGTGGACAGAGCTTGGGGCTCGTAATGCTATGGCCCGGGGGTTGATCCCCGGCGATGGCGGAAACAAATGGGCAGTTTCTTTCACCCTGATGCTCCTGTTACCTAGAAGCAAATAGGTACCTGGGAGTTAGACAGCTGTTACGGGCTGCTTCCTGGGTGTGTGTGTGTGAAACAAAAAAAATTGACTGGTAGACAGTTGAAAGACGGGCCGAAAGAGCCAGAGCTCAAGCCCCTCAAGCACAACTAGGTGAATACATCTCCTGTACCAGGTGAGTACGACGGGCTCTCCATAGCCCGTGCTGCTTGCAACTTTTTGTTCCCAGTACCTGAATCTAAAACAACAAACAGCTCCATACAAGTGTAACATCCGCGTAAAACAAGCCAGTGACCGGCCCGCGTCTATGATGTTACCCGGTGGTCTGCTGTCACTGTCGACCTGCCTCACCCCAGATGTAAATGACCTTGTATGGAGAATTGTGGACCAATTCAGCGTCGCAGTCTCTAGTAAGCCCACTGTTTATGTGAATGAATGTCTGACCAAGTTCAGACAAAAACTCTTACTTAATTTAATTAAATTAAACTGCGTGGAATCCGCATAAATTCCCCTGCAATTAAACATTGTTTTGTGCGAGATGGTAAAATTATAGCTAGGAAGACTGACTCTGGAAAAACTTATGTAATAACCATTGAAGTTCACCTCAATTCTTTCCTGAATGACTGTGGGATAACAGTTGAATAACCAGAACATAAATTATAGTCTCATCTAACTACCAAATTATAGTTAGCTTCCTCAACTGTATGAATTCCTGCTTCCTCATACCCTTAATCAGTAGACCTACCAGAATCACTGATAGTACCGCCACGACTCTTGATCACATCTGGACCAACATAACCTCTCCGCTTACTTCAGGTATAATCACTGATAGCACTACAGACCATTACCCCACATTTCTCTTATCTAACATTAACAAACCACCTCTAGAGACAAGGGAGTTAAGCTTTAGGCTGCACAATGAACCTGCTATAAGCAATTTTATAACTGCTGCTGCTAATGTCAACTGGGAGTCTGAGTTAGGTATCATAGGGGACATCAACCTAGCAGTGCAATCTTTTCTTCAAAAAACTCTCAGCCTTTATAACACCCACTGTCCTATGCTAACGAAACAAGTCACAACCAAAAGGCTAAACAATCCTTGGCTTACAAAGGGAATACTTAAATTCATTAATAAAAAATGACCTTGAGAAGAAGTATAGGTTAGGAACCGTCTCCAAAGAATTCTCAAAGAATTACTCGTTATTGCTATCTAAAATAATTAGACGAGCCAAAACTAAACACTACGAAGATAAATCTACCCAAATAAAGAGCAACATTAAAAAAACTTGGAACACAATTTCACAAATATTGGGATCAAAGAAGATTTTAAATAACAAACCAACACTCCTGTCCAATAACGATGGTCAGCTTTCAGCTTCTGATTCTGCTATTGAGTTCAATAGGTTCTTCTCTTCCATTGGGTCATCCCTTGCAAATGACATTCCATCTTCCAGTACTGATGTTAAGGACTATCTTACAGGTAACTATCCACAGTCTCTGTAACAAGCAAATTCAATATCTGAAGGAGAAAGCAAAATCACGACTAAATATAATGAGAGCAATCACAGGGCCCCGTCTAGGAGCGGGACACAAAGTATTAAGAATGTTTTACATACACGCCGTTCGTTCCCTAGTTGATTATGCAGCGCCTGCCTTACTCACTCTTTCTCCTGGCCAGTGGGCAAACGTTGAGGTTATTCAAAACGATGCATTGCGAGTCATAACAGGAGCTCCCAGATGGACTAAAATACTGAACCTAAGACTAGAAACCAAGCTAACGTCGATTGAAATAAGGGTAAAAGGGATCGCTTCGTGCATGCTGACCAAGATATTGACTAGACCTAAAATCAGTTCACTTAAAGATATAATCACTGGAGCACTAACTCTGGACAGAAGAGCCTCCAATAGCAACAGGTGGACCCATTGTGCGATAAACACCATCAATACATTCGATATAACAAACACAGTCACTGAGAAGGGTGTCGACGAAATACATGCAGACTTTGTTATGCAAGCCCCTTGGGAATCTCCGCCAGCAGACTTTAAGATTATGGTTATTGAAGGAAAAAAGAACCAGACAAATCCTCATCTGCTACGTAACATTGCACAGATGCATATAGAAGCAAACATGGCATCCGACAGCTTCACATACTTCACAGATGGATCAGTAGACCAGCAGGGACAAGAAACCGGAGCTGCAGTTAAAGCAGGAAACTCTGTAAATAGTTGGAGGCTCTCAAATGGGTGTTCGACTTTACAAACAGAGATGCTAGCCATTCAAAAGGCTTTGGAGCATGCTCTTGCTCAACACCGACAACATGTTATCATACATACAGATTCGAGAACCGCCATTGAAACCTTGCAACAAGAACACATATGTGATAACATACATCTAATCACAAATGTCATGTCATTAATGCAAACACTCAAACGACAAGGCCGACGGGTACTTATCAACTGGGTGTCAAGTCATGTGGGAATAATAGGAAATGACATTGCAGACGAAGCTGCAAAACTTGCAACTAAGAGAAGAAATGTAGACATTTACATACCACAGAGTCTATCGCAGATTAGAAAAGTAATTAGAAACAGCAATGCAAAAGAAGTACAGTGACCACAACACAGCAGTTGCAACATCAGGATCTGCGGGTTGTACAAGAATTCAACCAACTACGAACCACTTAGTTTGATGAAGGGAGCAGTAGAACAACAGAAGTGCACTTACATCGCATCAGGCTTGGATACCCATGTGCAGGGGAAATAGGCTTACAGGTTCCGGAAGATGAGAGGAAATGTCAAAAACTGTGGAGAAATGCCCGACAGACCACTGGAACATTATCTAACACAGTGCATAGTGACAAAACCCATTAAGATTTCAACTTAGATTCAACAGAGCAGAAGAAGTTGTTAAACACATATGGCAAAATCTTACTAAAGCGACCATACGAGTAATAAATACTCATACTCCGCCCAAGTAAAACAGAAACAAGCAACACTTAGTGGGCCAGCCAGAGGCTTAGGGCCCCCCGCAGGAAATAATTCCTGCAAAAAAAAAAAAAAACAGT
>WNGS01167840.1:13211468-13229955 GCA_020271785.1 Procambarus virginalis | reverse complement strand
GAATTTTGACGTCAAAATATGATGCATTTTTCTGCAGCTTCATTATTTCTAGCTTGATACTGCGCCTGCTGCCACTGGATCCCCGGCTGCTGCCACCGGTACTCAAGTTCTCTCCTCCACTGGCAGGTGTCTGTGGTCGCTCCTCTCCTAAGGCTTCGTCACGTGCCTTGAGCTGTGCCATGATCTCAAGCCTTCTTTCTCCCACTTTGGAAGCTCTCAACTTGATCCCAAAGTGGTCGGCGATCGTCTGCAGCTGTGCCTTGGTGCACTCCTCCAGTACTTGCTCGTCTCTCGTGTCTATAAACCTGGCTACTTTATCACCCTCCATCTTGTGACAATGAGTGAAAACCTAGGCCTGATACCTAATACCACAATTACAACCTTGATCTTGCTCTTAATCCTGGCAAGGTCGCCAATGTCGGGGTTTCACGGTGTTCTCGTAAGAGAAGGGTTAAAGCAACAGTAGACTGGATCTCCTTTCCAGGTGGTTGCTCCAACCATAACCCTTACTCACCGTCGTTCGGCGGGTCTTCCCTCAAATCCGCTAGGCTCCACTGCTGGCCTCGGAGAGTATCCCAGTCGATCTCACAACCGGCCTTAGATTGTAGATGAGTGGGAGCACAGATCGTTCCCTCAATCTGTGGCCCTCCCGACACCGAACTCTTACACAGCCTTCAAGGTCGCCAACTGGTTTTTTAGATGTCCAGTAACACTGCAGTGGTTAGGTGTAATTGTGGCAAGAGCCAAATCCAGTAATATAGTATCAGGCAGGTCACTCTACTTTATATCCTACACGGTCACAAGATAAATGGAGGGATGATATCAAACACCAAAGAGTTTTGGTATTTTACTTAAATATCACGAGAAATATATATGCATCAATGTATCAGAATTAATATATGACGATTGCTCCATTCATAGCATAATATTCTAGAGCGCACCATATGGCAACATCGGCACGTGTCACCTGTCAGAAATGCCAGCTGACCGGGCCCTCGCGATCGTGGGAAAGACTAGTACTTGTTTTCTAATTGTCACGATCACCGTTTATTTAACTTTTTCCAAAACACTATTCAACGTTCACATGGCTTACTTATGATATCACTGGCCTCACGATCAACATCTATATTCACAATACTCTCACAGTGACTTTTCACTGTACCAAAAGATTACTCTATTCTTAATAATATTTACTGTGAATGCACTCACTTGATCACTGAACTTTTCTTTATATTTATACTTCCTCTCACAGAGATATCACTGGCAAACACTTCACGTATATGATATTATTCAGCACACAATCATGTCATATATAAATCAGTAATCGAACTTCAGGCATATATATATCAATAGATCATAGAGATCAACACACAGGCATTTATATCGATAGATTATGGAGATCAACACACGGGCACTTATATCATAGATTATAGAGATCAACACACAGGCATTTATATCGATAGATTATGAGATCAACACACGGGCATTTATTGATAGATTATAGAGATCAACACACGGGCATTTATATTGATAGATTATAGAGATCAACACACGGGCACTGATATCAATAGATTATAGAGATCAATCAACAGGCATTTATATCAATGGATTATAGAGATCAATACACCAATATCTGGTTTACTACCAATATATATATAATAATAATAATCACAGATCAATAATAATAGTCACAGTAAATTCTCTGATGAATCTCGGTGCTTGCACACACCCACACATAGATATATATGTAAATTGATACTGTGAGCGCTCTGGGCAGCCTCACCACATACTGTGCACTCTGTGACTTAAACTCAAATGAGACTTGCTCACGACATACAAAATATACTGACAAGAATATATCTAGCTAACTAAAGGGGAAATGGGAGGGAACTGTAAACACCTACTTCACCTATCCTAGGATGACAGTTGGGTTGTAGCTCCTGGTCCAGGCTCTCGCCTCGTTCATCCAGAAACACAAGCCCACACCTTAGGATGTCGCGTCTCGCCGCTTCTGTACACAGCAGGTCCGTGCTTTTTTCCCTACAGTACGTCGCTGGGTTGAAGTCGGTCTCCTGGCCGTCAACTTTCCTCCCAACTACGGCAGCCAGCCTACGCCTCGGCGGTCGTCGTACGTTTCCCAAATAGTTCTTGTCACTGTACTCCCAGAGTAACTGTCTCTCACCACTACGAAGTCACTGAAGTTATCAGCCGTACCAGACGACACACGCACAGCACCCGACTTCAGAGCACTTGAAGCTCACAACACCGTCAATTCCCTCGTCGTCTAGATATAATGCTAGGTATTTGGGAAGACTTCTCGACGTGCTTGCATCCAACTGTTGACTCGTAGGGTTCCACGAAGGTGGGGTTACTGTCAAACTTGACAGGATCGTCGATCACGCGTTCAACCTGGTTCACTCACGGTGGGTGGCCCGGCCACTAAGCTGCCTCTTATACTGGTGAACTGCCAACGACGACTCACATCGATGCCCGGCCCACTTCTTGCAACGCACCTGTCCCCTGAGCACTTGTTGCTCAATATTTTGTCAATTCCTTATCTGAGCCACTTTTGGGTTACAGGAAGACCTCACAGAGTGCGTGCCAACAACTGGAGACGCTTAAATCCACCGGAGTTCGGTAAATCCGTCACTCTGACAGGATGACCGATCGTGCGTCCTACCTCTCGGACGTGTCGTGAAAGACTGATCTCGTCTGGCGCCAACACGGGCGGACCCCCTATGCCTATGTGACGTCACTTTTCCCAAAGTTGGTTCTCATTGGCTCCCAGTGCCATGTCGCTGACGGTGACCAATCTGGCGCCACTGACGTCACACAGTTTTGGCGGGAGAACAGACTTGCCAGCGCCATATTGGATCCCTAAAGGGCCTATCCCACAGGCCAAAATGCTATATTCTCGCAAATTTCTCGGCTCTTCGAGAATACTACTCTCTCCCACATATGTTCAATTGTTGCCTGCAATGTAGAGAACGCTCGTGAATAGTGGACATGACTCTTACAGCAGGCGTGGGAGAATTAGAAGGGTGGGAACACCGTCACAATATATATATATATATATATATATATGTTGTTGAATATGACCGAAAGGGTAAGATTAATAATTCTAACACGAATCTTCTCAATATTTCTTACGTTCTTCTTCACTGTCGATCACTGATCATTCTCCATCTCGTATGTGAGTGTATCGTGATCCGGCTTGTACTTCTCTTGACATACCAGAAAACATACTAAGAAAGCTACTCCAAGCTTGCACTAAAGAGGAACCCTTCTTGAGCCCAGATGGGCACATGTATAAGCAAGTAGATGGGGTCGCCATGGGTTCTCCCCTAGGTGTCCTGTTTGCGAACTTCTACATGGGTACCATCAAGCAGAGGGTCTTAGTTGACTTGAACTTGAAACCCGCCATATACTGCAGGTATGTTGACTACATTTTAATGCAGGTACCTGATGTCAGACGTCTGCAGCAACTGAAGGACGCATTCGAGCAGAATTCTGTATTGAGTTTCCCGTACGAGATGGAGAATGATGGGAAGCTGCCTTCTCTAGATGTAACAGTCACGGAAAGGAACGGAGGCTTCCACACTGCAGTCTACACTAAGGAAACAAACATAGGAATGTGCTCAATGCCAATAGTGACTACCCAGACAGGTACAAGAGGAATGTTGTCAATGTTTACGTCGACTGGGCTCTCGGCCACAGCTCAGGATGGAAGCTAGTCGATGAAGAACTCTGTAGGGTAAGGCAGGTCCTAGGCAACAATGGTTTTAGGTCAACAAACCTAGTCTCTAAAGGTTTTGTTGAAGACGTCATGAAAAGAAAGGTGAAACGCCATGCAACCTCCGAAGAGTCAACTAACACAACACCTATACCCCCTATTAGACTATTATACAGGAACTTCTTTTCGACGGCTCATAAAACGTAGGAAAGGGTCCTGAAAGATAATTATTGATAGGAACGTTATCCCTACAGACAAAAATCAGAAAATACAATTGACAATTTACTACAAAAACAAAACAAAAAAAAACGGCCAATCTACTCATGAAAAACTCCCAGACACCAAACAGAATGCCCTGAAGGAAATCAACGTCGTCTATGCCTTCACATACCTGCTTGGGGACTGTCAGCCCCAAAGAACTCGGTATATAGGCAAGACAACAACGTCTCTTTCTAGGCGATTAACTATGCACAAAAAACAGGGCTCCATCAAGGAACATACAATCTCTTCTCACAACCAGACCATTACCAGAGAAATCTTAACAAGCAACACAGAAATCATCGATAAATACAGCGATAGCAGGAGAATCGAAATCAGCGAGGCACTACACATCAGAAAATCAACACCAGCAATCAACAGACAATTAATGCACAACTATATTCTACCCACTTGAAGACCCCAAACCAACATAGAAGCAGCAAGAGGAAGTATGGGCCAATAGGACTTCTGCAGTTACTTCCATTTATGTTCTCATACCCAATTTATACCCATTGATTCGTGTTGTCATTGCTTTGTCACCTCACCCAAAACGAGTATAAGTATGAATGTATTTTTGTGTAAACAAGTCTTTGAAAATCTAATGAGCATTACGAAACGCGTTCAGGCGTCAGACCAGAAATATATAATGAATTTTGGAGAGTTAATTTATCATTTACCCTGGACAGTCAAGAACGTAAGAAATATTGAGGAGATTCGTGTTAGAATAATTAATCTTACCTTTTGGGTCATATTCAACAACATATGTTAACAAGAAAGACTGCTACCAAAATATACTAATATTATATATATATATATATATATATATATATATATATATATATATATATATATATGCGAACAAGCCTGAATGGTCCCCAGGACTATATGCAACTGAAAACTCACACCCCAGAAGTGACTCGAACCCATACTGCCAGGAGCAACGCAACTGGTATGTACAGGGACGCCTTAGTTATATATATATATATATATATATTATATATATATATATAATATATATATATATATATATATATATATATATATATATATATATATATATATATATATAAATAAATACGAGTGCACCCCCAAGCATATATACATATGCACCATGGGGCCGAGACAGACCAGGTGGTAGGGCATGTAGATAATAAATAATGAGCGTCACGTTTCAAGTAATGAGAGGTGAGGAAAGTGAGGTAATATACACAGGTGAGGAGCACCGTCGTCTTGCCCTAGCCCGCCCCCCCCCCCCTACCCACTTCCGTGTCTCCTCCTCCCTTCCTCTTCCCTCACTGCTTTTTTCCTGACCTTTCTCTTCCTTCCTCTATGTATGCGGGTTTTTTTTTTATGTCGCACATCATTTCTCATTTTTTCCCACCTCTTCTCTCTATTGCCGTCTTCCGCATCTCTCCGGCAATTTTTTATTTTGGTTTTTCTTTACCTAATTCCCACGTTATGTAGTTGATGTTTACCTACAGTTACCCCCCCCCCCCTTCCCTCCCAAGCCTCACTACACCTACCTAGAATGTAGACACACTTGTAGGTCCGTTGGTGAGTGTAAGTGTTGGTGAGTGTAAGTGTTGGTGAGTGTAAGTGGCAGCAAGTGCCCCACTAACCCTCACCTCTGCTGTTTACACCAACGTCCTGAACACTGTCAGACAACCTAAGCTCTCCACGCCACCACTCTGTATTTACTATTTGTGTAATAGTAAACTGGTCTAACTCCCAGGTACCTATTTACTGCTAGGTGAATAGGCGTATCAGGGTGAGAGAAACTATGCCCATTTGTTTCCGCCTCCGCCAGGAATCGAACCCGGAACCTAACGACTACGAGCCCGAGCGGTATCCACTCACCCGTCAGGCCCCATGGCAGGTATATTGCCGACAAAACAGGATATTACTTCCCTGTATCAGGGAGAGAAGGTATACTCCCTGTATCAGGGAGAGAAGGTATACTCCCTGTATCAGGGAGAGAAGGTATACTCCCTGTATCAGGGAGAGAAGGTATACTCCCTGTATCAGGGATAGAAGGTATACTCCCTGTATCAGGGAGAGAAGGTATACTCCCTGTATCAGGGATAGAAGGTATACTCCCTGTATCAGGGATAGAAGGTATACTCCCTGTATCAGGGAGATAAGGATACTCCCTGTATCAGGGATAGAAGGTATACTCCCTGTATCAGGGATAGAAGGTATACTCCCTGGATCAGGGAGAGAAGGTATACTCCCTGGATCAGGGAGAGAAGGTATACTCCCTGTATCAGGGAGAGAAGGTATACTCCCTGTATCAGGGAGAGAAGGTATACTCCCTGTATCAGGGATAGAAGGTATACTCCCTGTATCAGGGATAGAAGGTATACTCCCTGGATCAGGGAGAGAAGGTATACTCCCTGGATCAGGGAGAGAAGGTATACTCCCTGTATCAGGGATAGAAGGTATACTCCCTGTATCAGGGATAGAAGGTATACTCCCTGTATCAGGGATAGAAGGTATACTCCCTGTATCAGGGATAGAAGGTATACTCCCTGTATCAGGGATAGAAGGTATACTCCCTGTATCAGGGATAGAAGGTATACTCCCTGTATCAGGGATAGAAGGTATACTCCCTGTATCAGGGATAGAAGGTATACTCCCTGTATCAGGGATAGAAGGTATACTCCCTGTATCAGGGATAGAAGTATACTCCCTGTATCAGGGATAGAAGGTATACTCCCTGTATCAGGGATAGACAGTATACTCCCTGTATCAGGGATAGAAGGTATACTCCTGTATCAGGGATAGACAGTATACTCCCTGGATCAGGGATAGACAGTATACTCCCTGGATCAGGGATAGACAGTATACTCCCTGGATCAGGGATAGACAGTATACTCCCTGGATCAGGGATAGACAGTATACTCCCTGGATCAGGGATAGACAGTATACTCCCTGGATCAGGGATAGACAGTATACTCCCTGGATCAGGGATAGACAGTATACTCCCTGGATCAGGGATAGACAGTATACTCCCTGGATCAGGGATAGACAGTATACTCCCTGGATCAGGGATAGACAGTATACTCCCTGGATCAGGGATAGACAGTATACTCCCTGGATCAGGGATAGACAGTATACTCCTGGATCATAGATAGACAGTATACTCCCTGGATGCCTAATACACAATATCTGAGGCCTAATATAGTATATGTGTGCGCTATACTAGGCCAAGGTATATTTATGATTGCGTTTTAGTTTCATTTATTTTAAAACAATTTCCTACTATTCAGTGCTACTACTATCTTACAGCTAAGAACGTACGAATTATGACTATTGACGGTCGTCACAATACCTAGTATGTAAACAGGAGGATGGGTTGTTGTATATACAGTCTACGTGTATTATGTGTATACCCTGTGACGTATACCAGTATACAATGTATATACTATGTATATCTACTATAACTGAGCCACATTAGGCCGTCGTCAGTGTACTTTAGGTTGTGGACAGTAAGCAGAGGTGCGCGGGGAGCCTCGCTGGCGCCATTTTGGCCAGAGAATTACACCCGGAACCTTAGGACTACGAAGTCTACCAATCGACTTCAGAATGGTCCAGGACGGACCGAAACGTCGTCGTCCCTTCACCTTCTAGTGTGTGGTCTGGTCAACATACTTTAGCCACGTTATTGTGACTCATCGCCTGCATAGACAATTACACCTCTCTTATATTTATTGCAACTATTGTGTTTTCATTATGTTTCCTGTTTCCATAACTGTGTTTTAACATATTCATGTAGAATAATCAAAAATGAATGATGTATTACAAGAAAGACAGTGACCCCAGGAGCGCTAACCCCGCACACCACAATTAACCCCGTCCTCAGGCCAGGTCCATTCCATCCAGCGGCCGACCCCAAAGACGCATTCATGATGCTCCTTCATAATAGGAATTGTCTCAAATATGCACTTGTTCTATATTGAAGGTTTGTATGAAGCGATCTGTGTATGCTATCTGTGATTGACAGTCTGGCGGTGGTTCCAGGAAGCTCTGCTTAGGCCTTCCATTGGGAAGGGGCGGGGGGGGGGAGGAGCTTAGTCTTAGCTCTCCATCACTGGAGGGATTATAAGGTTCCATGACCTTTGCTTGTGACTTAACACGTTCATCTACCCGTTTACCTCTTGTTGGTTCCGGGGATCAACGTCCCCGCGGCCCGGTTATCTTGAGATGATTTCGGGGCTTTAGTGTCCCCGCGGCCCGGTCCTCGAGCAGGCCTCCACCCCCAGGAAGCAGCCCGTGACAGCTGACTAACACCCAGGTACCTATTTTACTGCTAGGTAACAGGGGCATAGGGTGAAAGAAACTCTGCCCATTGTTTTCTCCGGCGCCCGGGATCGAACCCGGGACCGCAGGATCACAAGTCCAGCGTGCTGTCTGCTCGGCCGACCGGCTCCCCGCGGGACCGGTCAATGACCAGACCACCTGGTTGGTGGTCTGGTCAACCAGGCTGTTGGACACAGCTGCATCGCAGCCTGACGTGTTAATCTTGCTATTCCCGTTGCCATTCCCTGCTGTATATTTGGTCCTATGTATATTTTAACCCGAATTATTTTAAGTTATTTATGTTAATTGAGAAATACTACAGGGAGTAGTACCGGGCCTGTACACGGAACACCACACCAGTACCAGGTCTGTACACGGAACACCACACCAGTACCGGGCCTGTACACGGAACACCACACCAGTACCAGGTCTGTACACGGAACACCACACCAGTACCAGGTCTGTACACGGAACACCACACCAGTACCGGGCCTGTACACGGAACACCACACCAGTACCAGGTCTGTACACGGAACACCACACCAGTACCGGGTCTGTACACGGAACACCACACCAGTACCAGGCCTGTACACGGAACACCACACCAGTACCAGGTCTGTACACGGAACACCACACCAGTACCAGGTCTGTACACGGAACACCACACCAGTACCGGGTCTGTACACGGAACACCACACCAGTACCGGGTCTGTACACGGAACACCACACCAGTACCGGGTCTGTACACGGAACACCACACCAGTACCGGGTCTGTACACGGAACACCACACCAGTACCAGGTCTGTACACGGAACACCACACCAGTACCGGGTCTGTACACGGAACACCACACCAGTACCAGGTCTGTACACGGAACACCACACCAGTACCGGGCCTGTACACGGAACACCACACCAGTACCAGGTCTGTACACGGAACACCACACCAGTACCAGGTCTGTACACGGAACACCACACCAGTACCGGGCCTGTACACGGAACACCACACCAGTACCAGGTCTGTACACGGAACACCACACCAGTACCAGGTCTGTACACGGAACACCACACCAGTACCGGGTCTGTACACGGAACACCACACCAGTACCAGGTCTGTACACGGAACACCACACCAGTACCAGGTCTGTACACGGAACACCACACCAGTACCGGGTCTGTACACGGAACACCACACCAGTACCGGGTCTGTACACGGAACACCACACCAGTACCGGGTCTGTACACGGAACACCACACCAGTACCGGGTCTGTACACGGAACACCACACCAGTACCAGGTCTGTACACGGAACACCACACCAGTACCGGGTCTGTACACGGAACACCACACCAGTACCAGGTCTGTACACGGAACACCACACCAGTACCGGGCCTGTACACGGAACACCACACCAGTACCAGGTCTGTACACGGAACACCACACCAGTACCAGGTCTGTACACGGAACACCACACCAGTACCGGGCCTGTACACGGAACACCACACCAGTACCAGGTCTGTACACGGAACACCACACCAGTACCAGGCCTGTACACGGAACACCACACCAGTACCAGGTCTGTACACGGAACACCACACCAGTACCAGGTCTGTACACGGAACACCACACCAGTACCGGGTCTGTACACGGAACACCACACCAGTACCGGGTCTGTACACGGAACACCACACCAGTACCGGGTCTGTACACGGAACACCACACCAGTACCGGGTCTGTACACGGAACACCACACCAGTACCAGGTCTGTACACGGAACACCACACCAGTACCGGGTCTGTACACGGAACACCACACCAGTACCAGGTCTGTACACGGAACACCACACCAGTACCGGGCCTGTACACGGAACACCACACCAGTACCAGGTCTGTACACGGAACACCACACCAGTACCAGGTCTGTACACGGAACACCACACCAGTACCGGGCCTGTACACGGAACACCACACCAGTACCAGGTCTGTACACGGAACACCACACCAGTACCAGGCCTGTACACGGAACACCACACCAGTACCAGGTCTGTACACGGAACACCACACCAGTACCAGGTCTGTACACGGAACACCACACCAGTACCGGGTCTGTACACGGAACACCACACCAGTACCGGGTCTGTACACGGAACACCACACCAGTACCGGGTCTGTACACGGAACACCACACCAGTACCGGGTCTGTACACGGAACACCACACCAGTACCAGGTCTGTACACGGAACACCACACCAGTACCGGGTCTGTACACGGAACACCACACCAGTACCAGGTCTGTACACGGAACACCACACCAGTACCGGGCCTGTACACGGAACACCACACCAGTACCAGGTCTGTACACGGAACACCACACCAGTACCAGGTCTGTACACGGAACACCACACCAGTACCAGGTCTGTACACGGAACACCACACCAGTACCAGGTCTGTACACGGAACACCACACCAGTACCAGGTCTGTTCATGGAACACCACACCAGTACCGGGTCTGTACACGGAACACCACACCAGTACCAGGTCTGTACACGAAACACCACACCAGTACCGGGCCTGTACACGGAACACCACACCAGTACCAGGTCTGTACACGAAACACCACACCAGTACCAGGTCTGTACACGAAACACCACACCAGTACCAGGTCTGTACACGGAACACCACACCAGTACCGGGTCTGTACACGGAACACCACACCAGTACCGGGTCTGTACACGGAACACCACACCAGTACCAGGTCTGTACACGGAACACCACACCAGTACCAGGTCTGTACACGAAACACCACACCAGTACCAGGTCTGTACACGAAACACCACACCAGTACCAGGTCTGTACATGGAACACCACACCCGTACCGGGTCTGTACATGGAACACCACACCAGTACCAGGTCTGTACACGGAACACCACACCAGTACCAGGTCTGTACATGGAACACCACACCAGTACCGGGTCTGTACACGGAACACCACACAAGTACCGGGTCTGTACACGGAACACCACACCAGTACCGGGTCTGTACATGGAACACCACACCAGTACCTGGTCTGTACATGGAACACCACACCAGTACCGGGTCTGTACACGGAACACCACACCAGTACCAGGTCTGTACATGGAACACCACACCCGTACCGGGTCTGTACATGGAACACCACACCAGTACCAGGCCTGTACATGGAACACCACACCAGTACCGGGTCTGTACACGGAACACCACACGAGTACCGGGTCTGTATACGGAACACCACACCAGTACCGGGTCTGTACATGGAACACCACACCAGTACCAGATCTGCACATGGAACACCACACCAGTACCAGGTCTGTACATGGAACACCACACCAGTACCAGGTCTGTACATGGAACACCACACCAGTACCAGGTCTGTACATGGAACACCACACCCGTACCGGGTCTGTACATGGAACACCACACCAGTACCGGGTCTGTACACGGAACACCACACGAGTACCGGGTCTGTATACGGAACACCACGCGAGACCAGGAGGCATGGCAGGATGTGCAGAATACCCCCGCTGAAGGGCAGAGGTGCAACAGGTAAGTTGGGAGAGATCTCTATCAACATGAGAAGCCCGAGACTGTTCAACTCTCTCCTCCTGGACATAACTGGCCGACCCCTCACAGTGTTCAGGGAGGAGCCTGGTAAACACCTCTTGATCGGTCAGGCTCTGAGTCATACGTCAGGCTGCGAGCGGCCGCGTCCAACAGCCTGGTTGACCACACCACCAAAAGGCCTGCTCGGAGACCGGGTCGCGGGGACAATGATCCTTGAAATCGTAGAAACGCAAACAAAAGGTAAGACAAGGAATAAACCATTAGAGTTGAGAGTGGGGAGAAGTGAGGGGGGGAGAGAGAGATCTCAACACACACACAGTCCTCCACGGTTGGAGGCTGGAACAAGTTAGGGGAGAAGGTGGTGGAGGCCAAGACCGTCAGTAGTTTCAAAGCGTTATATGACAAAGAGTGCTGGGAAGACGGGACACCACGAGCGTAGCTCTCATCCTGTAACTACACTTAGGTAATTACACAGGCACGTAAATGTCACCAACTTGAAGGCAAGATAGAAGCCAGCTCCATAAACACCCGTATGTTTACGGCTACACCTTCCATACACTGTTCAGGATGTATACCCGGAGAGGGGTACCAAAGTTATCTGGCTGTATACACTCAGTTTACACTAATCCTCGACTTCACTACTAAAGGACGTGTTCAGGATAGTGTGTTCTAAAGTGTTCACGACTAAAATCTAATTGCTGGTTGGTCAGTAAGGTATTGTGGTGACCTGAACAACCCCTCAGAGCTTGTTTGGTCTCAAGCCCAACACTAGGCCAAACATGGTGTACAATTATGTCAGTAACTGCCAGAGTAATATTTCTGGTACCCGACACCTGGAAATCCGGGGCCCAGAAGTTGAAGCTTGACCCTACATACTCATATACAGGTGACAACAGAAAATCATATATTTAAAATTGCACAAAACAATAAACATCAGTAGGAAGGTTATGTATGGATTATACGTGACAGTTTGGAATGTGTGTGATTTGTTCCACACAATTATGTTGAGAGTTATATGAGCGTGTGTGACCTCGTGGCCCGTGACACACACACACAGTCAAGGGGGCTCCACCAACTGTTCAATAACACTGGAAAACTAACCTGGAAATTATTAACATTTTTTAAACAAGTTGATATTACATATTGAGATATGTAGAAGCCTGCACAAGTACGCAGCCCCACACACCTGCAACTGTTGACAGTATGCCCCCTAGTACCCAGGTGTGGATGACCTGGGGCCATACACCTGCAACTGTTGACACTGTGCCCCCTAGTAGCCAGGTGTGGATGCCCTGGGGGCCACACACCTGCAACTGTTGACAGTGTGCCCCCCTAGTAGCCAGGTGTGGACTACCTGGGGGGCCTGGCGGTGTACCACCACCACAACACACCTTACTAGTCTCATACCACACAACAACTGTGAACAAACACCTGCCGCAAAGTGGAATTTCACATGTGATCTTTCTGGGCCCCAAACTTATGCTTTCAGTTCTCGGGTGGACATCCAGCCACTGGCTTGTGGATGGGGGTCTGATTGATGGATGGAAATTCAACTCTGGTCGAATGTTTCTGCTGCACCACCTCCACCATCACCAATATCACTAACGCGGCACTTAACAATAATGATAAGACAACCTGTCCTCTTACAAATTACGTCTGAATTTGGTCGTTTGACCGTATGGCCGAAAATGGACGTAATTTGAAAATGAAATATAATTCTGGATTTTGTTTTTCTTCAAAACAGCAAGTTAAGGGTCCTCTGGGAGGTTAGGAGGGCAGGAAGTTCTCCGAAGGTTTCAAACGTCATGAAACTGTTAATTAATTGAAAGTTTCCTCTGCTAACCTAACCGAGTAAGCTGGAGGACTCAAACAGAAAACTGGACAGTACGATGCACATTCATTCACAGTCACATTCAGGGCGACAATGGGAATATTTTGAACCAAGAGAGCAGTAGAGTTGGGGGTCACAACAAAAGCTGGAGAATAAGAGAGAAAGGAATAACCGCGGAAGCGACCAGGTCGAGCGCCAAGCATCGGCTCCTGGAGACATACACAAAGTGATGAAAACTGCAAGATCAGAAGCTGGAGTTCATGAAAGTTGGTAGAAAAACCAGGTATATTTTACTGAAGAGGATAGTCAAGAGCAGAAAGAACCGTAAAAAAAAAAGAGAGAAAAACTAAGGGATAGAACAGAAAATTAGGAAGAATCAGCAGGTGGTTCAGTGAAATCGGTAAGTCTAACAAGGACGGTATAGTGGAGAGGGCGGCGGGAAGGGGCAGAGGCAAATCAACATGTCCTGGTGAGGAAGAAGGCACTGGGGAGGGGCGGTCAAGGGAACGGCAGGAAGCTCTGGATCAAGGACAGTACCGGGAGTTTCCATAGCGATGCCAGCTGACTCCCTCTCCATGATGAGAGGAGGTGCGCGGACAGTCGGAAGTGGAGAGCGGGAGTTGGACTGAAACTTTCTTACCCGCTGGGAAGGACGGAGGGGAAGAACCAAGCTTGTATTTTTGTCTGCGAGACACAGGTGTGCCAGTAGCAATGTACTCTACAACAGTCTCAGGTGGCGAGGGAGAACGAGAGCAAACTCAAGGACGTCTGGGAGGGTGGATAGATGGATATTGTCGGAAATTTCCGACAACCCAAGATACTAATCTAACTAACCTTACTAACAGAGTTCTAGAACATGCTAGAGACGACTGCGTCAGCCGCCACATGTACGCGGTGACTATTCCTTTGCCTAGCACTTGATACAAACTCCCTCTTCAATCTGCTTTCATTTGCGACTGTTATCTTAGGTAGAGGTTATGTAATGTTCATAGTATTATAAATTCGCATATAATTAGCATTTACCTCCTTTCATTGGTAAATTTGAACCGAGACGATCGCAGCTCATGAGGGGGATGGGGGTGGGGGGCGCTGCGCCACGCAGCGTTTGTGGCTGAGCACCTGGCGAGAAAGGCGAACGCATCACCGCGCTCTCTAGATAGACGCCATATTTGTGCTTATAGCCGCAGTATTGTCTCATTCGGAGGTCCAAATAGTGCAGCAGAGTCGGGCCGTTGAACGGATCACCACATACCAAGTTGTCGCATCCTCCACGGACGTGTCCTGGTTGTTTCATAATTTATTTCCTTGTTGCGAGCTCCTAACATTGATATTTCAACTGGGTTACAGGCATAATTAACACAAAACCCCAGTAAGCCTCTCTCCCTTTTATTAGGTATCACTTCTATGTTATATTGTCAATATAGTAGACTGTTGCAGTTGGTACATTACATTACCCCGGCAGATCTACGCTGGCGGCGTGAGAGAGGGTTCTACCGGTTCCAACACGTTGGAGTTCAAGGCTGGAGTACAGGACGCTGCAGTGACCACGGAGTCAACATTTACTACATAACCCACCTGATGACTACTCTCGTCTTCTTGCTGGGCTACCAGGAAACCTTCAGTCCAGCTAAGCTGAAGTTTTACATAACTAATCAGTTGTAGTGTACTCTACTAACTTCTTAACCCTCTTTTATTTATGAATATCATTATTGAAATTATTCTACATATATATGCAATAGGTAGTCCTAGCATTATTAAGTCTACCCCTAAAAAAGTGTGCAGGGGAAATAATCCCATTAATCTTTGAAGTTTTTACAGTCCACTTCTAATTTTATTTAAATCAATTATTTAATTTATGATCTCAGATTATATGTTGGAAAGTTTCCCCCACAGATATTGGCCCGGACGGACAGTTGTTGGGGAAGGTCGAAGGACAAAGGGGAAGTCTGAGAAGAAAAGTGAGGATTAAAAGTGAAGAAGGTCGAAGTGGACAGAGAAGATGGAGGAGTTGGAGTAATTATACTAAGATGAAGGTCAGCAGAAGACCGGGAAGGAAGGGTGGAGATACCGGTTGGTGAACTACGAGGAACACACTTTGCTTGAGACCGCCGAGGAGCAGATGACGAGAAGCTGGTGGAGGTGTCCCAGTTTAAGGCCTGGAAACGACTGCGGACTGACGAGGGGGGAGAGAAGTGCGGTATAATGCACGAGCAAAGTCAAGTTCAAGTTCAAGAATATTTATTGAGATAAGAAAGAAATACATCTCAAAGGGATAGAGTAGCTTAGGCTATTTCTACCCCCCCCCCCCCCCTTGAGCAAAGTCATGCCGAAGAAAGGAGTAAAACTACGCGGACCCAAAGTCTTGTCTCGGGAACAGATATACGTTTATGATGCACGTCAAGGATGGCTTGTTCAAATTTATAGTGCATGTATGTGCGGGAATAGACGTGATGGGCCACATAACAGTTAATGCAGCAAGTATAGTGAGAAGAGCACTGTGTTAGACTGTCAAGAATATGCGAGATCACAACAGTCACCAGGAACCTTCAACTAGAAAGTAGAGGCGGAAGGGAAGAACCACGACGAAGAGAAAAGTTGTCCTGGAAAATTAGTAAAGAAAGATGCAGGATCACAAGGCTACAAACGGACAGATAAATGCCATGCCATCATCACATTCCGGCAGCCGCCCACCAAGCCCCCTCCCGCCCCCGACCACGGGCTGACACTGACGGGGCAGATTAGGTGTAGGGATGTCAGTCTGGTGAGCCACAGGGATGTGAGGGATGTCAGCCTGGGGTGAACCACAGGGATGTGAGGGATGTCAGTCTGGTGAGCCACAGCGATGTGAGGGATGTCAGTCTGGGGTGAGCCACAGCGATGTGAGGGATGTCAGTCTGGGGTGAGCCACAGGGATGTGAGGGATGTCAGTCTGGTGAGCCACAGCGATGTGAGGGATGTCAGTCTGGGGTGAGCCACAGGGATGTGAGGGATGTCAGTCTGGTGAGCCACAGGATGTGAGGGATGTCAGCCTGGGGTGAGCCACAGGGATGTGAGGGATGTCAGCCTGGGGTGAGCCACAGGGATGTGAGGGATGTCAGCCTGGGGTGAGCCACAGGGATGTGAGGGATGTCAGCCTGGGGTGAGCCACAGGGATGTCAGCCTGGGGTGAGCCACAGAGATGTGATGGATGTCAGCCTGGGGTGAGCCACAGGGATGTGAGGGATGTCAGCCTGGGGTGAGCCACAGAGATGTGATGGATGTCAGTCTGGGGTGAGCCACAGGGATGTGAGGGATGTCAGCCTGGGGTGAGCCACAGCGATGTGATGGATGTCAGTCTGGGGTGAGCCACAGCGATGTGAGGGATGTCAGTCTGGGGTGAGCCACAGCGATGTGAGGGATGTCAGCCTGGGGTGAGCCACAGCGATGTGATGGATGTCAGTCTGGGGTGAGCCACAGCGATGTGAGGGATGTCAGCCTGGGGTGAGCCACAGCGATGTGATGGATGTCAGTCTGGGGTGAGCCACAGCGATGTGAGGGATGTCAGTCTGGGGTGAGCCACAGCGATGTGATGGATGTCAGTCTGGGGTGAGCCACAGCGATGTGAGGGATGTCAGTCTGGGGTGAGCCACAGCGATGTGAGGGATGTCAGTCTGGGGTGAGCCACAGCGATGTGATGGATGTCAGTCTGGGGTGAGCCACAGCGATGTGAGGGATGTCAGTCTGGGGTGAGCCACAGCGATGTGAGGGATGTCAGTCTGGGGTGAGCCACAGCGATGTGATGGATGTCAGTCTGGGGTGAGCCACAGCGATGTGAGGGATGTCAGCCTGGGGTGAGCCACAGCGATGTGATGGATGTCAGTCTGGGGTGAGCCACAGCGATGTGAGGGATGTCAGCCTGGGGTGAGCCACAGCGATGTGAGGGATGTCAGTCTGGGGTGAGCCACAGGGATGTGATGGATGTCAGTCTGGGGTGAGCCACAGCGATGTGAGGGATGTCAGTCTGGGGTGAGCCACAGGGATGTGATGGATGTCAGTCTGGGGTGAGCCACAGGGATGTGAGGCATGTCAGCCTGGGGTGAGCCACAGGGATGTGAGGGATGTCAGCCTGGGGTGAGCCACAGGGATGTGAGGGATGTCAGCCTGGGGTGAGCCACAGGGATGTGATGGATGTCAGCCTGGGGTGAGCCACAGGGATGTGAGGGATGTCAGCCTGGGGTGAGCCACAGGATGTGAGGGATGTCAGCCTGGGTGAGCCACAGGGATGTCAGCCTGGGGTGAGCCACAGGATGTGATGGATGTCAGCCTGGGGTGAGCCCACAGGATGTGAGGGATGTCAGCCGGGGTGAGCCACAGAGATGTGATGGATGTCAGCCTGGGGTGAGCCACAGGGATGTGAGGGATGTCAGCCTGGGGTGAGCCACAGAGACGTGATGGATGTCAGTCTGGGGTGAGCCACAGGGATGTCAGCCTGGGGTGAGCCACAGAGATGTGATGGATGTCAGCCTGGGGTGAGCCACAGGGATGTGATGGATGTCAGCCTGGGGTGAGCCACAGGGATGTGAGGGATGTCAGCCTGGGGTGAGCCACAGGGATGTGAGGGATGTCAGCCTGGGGTGAGCCACAGGGATGTGAGGGATATCAGTCTGGGGTGAGCCACAGGGATGTGAGGGATGTCAGTCTGGGGTGAGCCACAGGGATGTGAGGGATGTCAGCCTGGGGTGAGCCACAGGGATGTGAGGGATGTCAGCCTGGGGTGAGCCACAGGGAT
>WNGS01167840.1:13197333-13209848 GCA_020271785.1 Procambarus virginalis | reverse complement strand
CCACCCTTAAACCACACCCACCCTTAAACCACGCCCACCCTTACACCACACCCACCCTTAAACCACACCCACCCTAAACACGCCCACCCTTACACCACACCTCCCTTAAAACACCCACCCTAAACCACGCCACCCTTACACCACAACCCACCCTTAAACCACGCCCACCCTTAAACCACACCCACCCTTAAACCACACCCTCCCTTACACCACACCCTCCCTTAAACCACACCCTCCCTTACACCACACCCACCCTTAAACCACGCCCACCCTTAAACCACACCCACCCTTAAACCACCACCCTCCCTTACACCACACCCTCCTTAAACTACACCTCCTGAAAACCACACCCTCCCTAAACCACACCCACCCTTAAACCACACCCTCCCTTAAACCTCACCCACCCTTAAACCTCACCACCACTTAAACACACATCCACCTTAAACCACACCCTCCCTTAAACCACACCCACCCTTAAACCAACCCTCCCTTACACCACACCCTCCTTAAAACCACAACCCTCCCTTAAACCACACCCACCCTTAAACCACACCCTCCCTTAAACCACACCCACCCTTACACCACACCCTCCTCCTTAAACCACACCCTCCCTTAACACACACCCACCCTTAAACCACACCTCCCTTAAACCACACCCACCCTTAAACCACACCCTCCCTTAACCACACCCTCCCTTAAACCACACCCACCCTTAAACCACACCCTCCCTTAAACCACACCCACCCTTACACCACACCCTCCCTTAACCACACCCTCCCTTAAACACACCCCACCCTTAAACACACCCTCCCTAAACCACACCCACCCTTAACCACAACCCTCCCTTAAACCACACCCTCCTTACACCACACCCTCCCTTAAACCACACCCACCCTTAAACCACACCCTCCCTTAAACCACACCCACCCTTAAACCACACCCACCCTTAAACCACACCCTCCCTTAAACCACACCCTCCCTTACACCACACCCTCCCTTAAACCACACCCACCCTTAAACCACACCCTCCCTTAAACCACACCCACCCTTACACCACACCCACCCTTACACCACACCCACCCTTAAACCACACCCACCCTTAAACACACCCACCCTTACACCACACCCTCCCTTAAACCACACCCACCCTTAAACCTCACCCACCCTTAAACCACACCCACCCTTAAACCACACCCTCCCTTAAACCACACCCACCCTTAAACCACACCCACCCTTACACCACACCCTCCCTTAAACCACACCCACCCTTAAACCTCACCCACCCTTAAACCACACCCTCCCTTAAACCACCGGGATAGTTATCTAGATATGTGTGATTGTGTGAAAGCATATTACGGTTCCAGTAATAGTCTACATGTAAATCGGGCAAATAAACAGAGATTATTCTCAAGTTACACCTTTAATGTAATATAAATCATTGGTTTAAAATATTTAAAATCCATATTTCATATTATCGTGAATAATACATTGAATTAACGTAATTAAATGTAATGAAACCTAACCTAAGATAGTGTGTAGATAATAACACAACTTATGTAGTCGCTGCCAGTCATGTGATCCACTCAAGGGAAGATGGGCTCCCTTGAGCGGATCTCATATGTGGGGGGGGGGAGGTTGAGACAGTTTACACGGGGCGGTTCCTTCTCTACATTAGGTTTCGGTCTTATGTTTTTTGCATGACTCTGTTGGCCATAGATCACTATGTTGTCTTCTATTACCCCTTATCAATTTTAATATGCTGTCTATTACACTGTGTCTATTCCACTCTATCTTTTATGTGGTGATCATATCCTCGCTGTTATTTATTTGTAAATGCTGTTCCATTCAATTTCCGTTGTCGGGGACAGGAAGCCTGTATTTAGACTTAGCAAAAAATCCCTAGGGGGACCTCGATAACTATTGACCTTCCCAGGATGCTACCCACATGACTTGCCCAACACAGGGGTTACCTATTTAACTGCTAGGTGAACAGTGATATCAGGTCAAATGGCGCGGCCACCGACCCCATGACCGCATCTCCAGTATCAACTACTGATACACATAATGACTCCAAAGAGCCTCCACTTACGGGCTCACCATAGCCCGTGCTACTTGGAACTTTTTGTTCAGAGTAGCTGAATCTAAAAACAACACCATCACCAGGTCAAGGGATGTGAATCTCAGTTGTGAGTTGAAGAGGTAGACCACTGTGCCGCTGATGATATCTTGCTTACGTGCGACTCTTAGTGTTAATGATGCGATTATGTTCACACTCGCATAACCCAAGTTAGACACCTTAAGTGGGGGGACGTAGAGTGCCACAGGTTACTACTGTTACCAGTAGTAACAGCCTAGGTGATCAAGCGAGGCAGGGTGGTGGTGTAAGGGTGTGGCAGACAGCCAGTCGGTGTGGTAATGAGCCGCTCACGGTTATTGACTCCTTTGGGAGGGAGAGAGAGAGGGGGGGGAGGGGGGGAAGATAAAGACGGCGGGGGGGGGGGGGGGCGGAAGGGGGATGAAGAGAAGACTACCAGAGGAGCGTGGTGGGGGGGGGGGGTAAGTGCTACAGCAACAAGAAGGGAAGTTCCCACAGGGGTGAAGCACACACCAGGGGTGAAGCAGACACCAGGGGTGAAGCAGACACCAGGGGTGAAGCACACACCAGCGGTGAAGCAGACACCAGGGGTGAAGCACACACCAGGGGTGAAGCAGACACCAGGGGTGAAGCACACACCAGGGATGAAGCACACACCAGGGGTGAAGCAGACACCAGGGGTGAAGCAGACACCAGGGGTGAAGCAGACACCAGGGGTGAAGCACACACCAGGGGTGAAGCAGACACCAGGGGTGAAGCAGACACCAGGGGTGAAGCACACACCAGGGGTGAAGCAGACACCAGGGGTGAAGCAGACACCAGGGGTGAAGCACACACCAGGGGTGAAGCACACACCAGGGGTGAAGCACACACCAGGGGTGAAGCAGACACCAGGGGTGAAGCACACACCAGGGGTGAAGCACACACCAGGGGTGAAGCAGACACCAGGGGTGAAGCAGACACCAGGGTGAAGCACACACCAGGGATGAAGCACACACCAGGGGTGAAGCACACACCAGGGGTGAAGCACACACCAGGGGTGAAGCAGACACCAGGGGTGAAGCAGACACCAGGGGTGAAGCAGACACCAGGGGTGAAGCAGACACCAGGGGTGAAGCAGACACCAGGGGTGAAGCAGACACCAGGGGTGAAGCACACACCAGGGGTGAAGCACACACCAGGGATGAAGCACACACCAGGGGTGAAGCACACACCAGGGGTGAAGCACACACCAGGGGTGAAGCACACACCAGGGGTGAAGCACACACCAGGGGTGAAGCACACACCAGGGATGAAGCACACACCAGGGGTGAAGCACACACCAGGGGTGAAGCACACACCAGGGGTGAAGCACACACCAGGGGTGAAGCACACACCAGGGGTGAAGCACACACCAGGGGTGAAGCACACACCAGGGGTGAAGCACACACCAGGGGTGAAGCACACACCAGGGGTGAAGCACACACCAGGGGTGAAGCACACACCAGGGGTGAAGCACACACCAGGGGTGAAGCACACACCAGGGGTGAAGCACACACCAGGGGTGAAGCACACACCAGGGGTGAAGCACACACCAGGGGTGAAGCACACACCAGGGGTGAAGCACACACCAGGGGTGAAGCACACACCAGGGGTGAAGCACACACCAGGGGTGAAGCACACACCAGGGGTGAAGCACACACCAGGGGTGAAGCACACACCAGGGGTGAAGCACACACCAGGGGTGAAGCACACACCAGGGGTGAAGCACACACCAGGGGTGAAGCACACACCAGGGGTGAAGCACACACCAGGGGTGAAGCACACACCAGGGGTGAAGCACACACCAGGGGTGAAGCACACACCAGGGGTGAAGCACACACCAGGGGTGAAGCACACACCAGGGGTGAAGCACACACCAGGGGTGAAGCACACACCAGGGGTGAAGCACACACCAGGGGTGAAGCACACACCAGGGGTGAAGCACACACCAGGGGTGAAGCACACACCAGGGGTGAAGCACACACCAGGGGTGAAGCACACACCAGGGGTGAAGCACACACCAGGGGTGAAGCACACACCAGGGGTGAAGCACACACCAGGGGTGAAGCACACACCAGGGGTGAAGCACACACCAGGGGTGAAGCACACACCAGGGGTGAAGCACACACCAGGGGTGAAGCACACACCAGGGGTGAAGCACACACCAGGGGTGAAGCACACACCAGGGGTGAAGCACACACCAGGGGTGAAGCACACACCAGGGGTGAAGCACACACCAGGGGTGAAGCACACACCAGGGGTGAAGCACACACCAGGGGTGAAGCACACACCAGGGGTGAAGCACACACCAGGGGTGAAGCACACACCAGGGGTGAAGCACACACCAGGGGTGAAGCACACACCAGGGGTGAAGCACACACCAGGGGTGAAGCACACACCAGGGGTGAAGCACACACCAGGGGTGAAGCACACACCAGGGGTGAAGCACACACCAGGGGTGAAGCACACACCAGGGGTGAAGCACACACCAGGGGTGAAGCACACACCAGGGGTGAAGCACACACCAGGGGTGAAGCACACACCAGGGGTGAAGCACACACCAGGGGTGAAGCACACACCAGGGGTGAAGCACACACCAGGGGTGAAGCACACACCAGGGGTGAAGCACACACCAGGGGTGAAGCACACACCAGGGGTGAAGCACACACCAGGGGTGAAGCACACACCAGGGGTGAAGCACACACCAGGGGTGAAGCACACACCAGGGGTGAAGCACACACCAGGGGTGAAGCACACACCAGGGGTGAAGCACACACCAGGGATGAAGCACACACCAGGGATGAAGCACACACCAGGGATGAAGCACACACCAGGGATGAAGCACACACCAGGGGTGAAGCAGACACCAGGGATGAAGCACACACCAGGGGTGAAGCACACACCAGGGGTGAAGCACACACCAGGGGTGAAGCACACACCAGGGGTGAAGCACACACCAGGGGTGAAGCACACACCAGGGGTGAAGCACACACCAGGGGTGAAGCACACACCAGGGGTGAAGCACACACCAGGGGTGAAGCACACACCAGGGGTGAAGCACACACCAGGGGTGAAGCACACACCAGGGGTGAAGCACACACCAGGGGTGAAGCACACCAGGGGTGAAGCACACACCAGGGGTGAAGCACACACCAGGGGTGAAGCACACACCAGGGGTGAAGCACACACCAGGGGTGAAGCACACACCAGGGGTGAAGCACACACCAGGGGTGAAGCACACACCAGGGGTGAAGCACACACCAGGGGTGAAGCACACACCAGGGATGAAGCAGACACCAGGGGTGAAGCAGACACCAGGGATGAAGCACACACCAGGGATGAAGCACACACCAGGGATGAAGCACACACCAGGGATGAAGCAGACACCAGGGATGAAGCAGACACCAGGGGTGAAGCAGACACCAGGGATGAAGCACACACCAGGGGTGAAGCACACACCAGGGGTGAAGCACACACCAGGGGTGAAGCACACACCAGGGGTGAAGCACACACCAGGGGTGAAGCACACACCAGGGGTGAAGCACACACCAGGGGTGAAGCACACACCAGGGGTGAAGCACACACCAGGGGTGAAGCACACACCAGGGATGAAGCAGACACCAGGGGTGAAGCAGACACCAGGGATGAAGCACACACCAGGGATGAAGCACACACCAGGGATGAAGCACACACCAGGGATGAAGCAGACACCAGGGATGAAGCAGACACCAGGGGTGAAGCAGACACCAGGGATGAAGCACACACCAGGGATGAAGCAGACACCAGGGGTGAAGCACACACCAGGGGTGAAGCACACACCAGGGGTGAAGCACACACCAGGGGTGAAGCACACACCAGGGGTGAAGCACACACCAGGGGTGAAGCACACACCAGGGGTGAAGCACACACCAGGGATGAAGCACACACCAGGGATGAAGCAGACACCAGGGGTGAAGCACACACCAGGGATGAAGCACACACCAGGGATGAAGCACACACCAGGGGTGAAGCACACACCAGGGGTGAAGCAGACACCAGGGGTGAAGCACACACCAGGGATGAAGCACACACCAGGGGTGAAGCACACACCAGGGATGAAGCACACACCAGGGATGAAGCACACACCAGGGATGAAGCACACACCAGGGATGAAGCACACACCAGGCATGAAGCACACACCAGGGATGAAGCACACACCAGGGGTGAAGCAGACACCAGGGGTGAAGCACACACCAGGGATGAAGCACACACCAGGGATGAAGCACACACCAGGGGTGAAGCACACACCAGGGGTGAAGCACACACCAGGGGTGAAGCACACACCAGGGGTGAAGCACACACCAGGGGTGAAGCACACACCAGGGGTGAAGCACACACCAGGGGTGAAGCACACACCAGGGATGAAGCACACACCAGGGATGAAGCAGACACCAGGGGTGAAGCAGACACCAGGGATGAAGCACACACCAGGGATGAAGCACACACCAGGGGTGAAGCACACACCAGGGGTGAAGCACACACCAGGGGTGAAGCAGACACCAGGGGTGAAGCACACACCAGGGGTGAAGCACACACCAGGGGTGAAGCACACACCAGGGGTGAAGCACACACCAGGGGTGAAGCACACACCAGGGGTGAAGCACACACCAGGGGTGAAGCACACACCAGGGATGAAGCAGACACCAGGGGTGAAGCACACACCAGGGGTGAAGCACACACCGGGGGTGAAGCACACACCGGGGGTGAAGCACACACCGGGGGTGAAGCACACACCAGGGGTGAAGCACACACCAGGGATGAAGCAGACACCAGGGGTGAAGCACACACCGGGGGTGAAGCACACACCGGGGGTGAAGCACACACGGGGGTGAAGCACACACCAGGGGTGAAGCAGACACCAGGGGTGAAGCACACACCAGGGGTGAAGCACACACCAGGGGTGAAGCACACACCAGGGGTGAAGCACACACCAGGGGTGAAGCACACACCAGGGGTGAAGCAGACACCAGGGGTGAAGCACACACCAGGGGTGAAGCACACACCAGGGGTGAAGCACACACCAGGGGTGAAGCACACACCAGGGGTGAAGCAGACACCAGGGGTGAAGCACACACCAGGGGTGAAGCACACACCAGGGGTGAAGCACACACCAGGGGTGAAGCAGACACCAGGGATGAAGCAGACACCAGGGGTGAAGCAGACACCAGGGTGAAGCAGACACCAGGGGTGAAGCAGACACCAGGGGTGAAGCAGACACCAGGGGTGAAGCAGACACCAGGGGTGAAGCAGACACCAGGGGTGAAGCAGACACCAGGGGTGAAGCAGACACCAGGGGTGAAGCACACACCAGGGGTGAAGCAGACACCAGGGATGAAGCAGACACCAGGGGTGAAGCAGACACCAGGGGTGAAGCAGACACCAGGGGTGAAGCAGACACCAGGGGTGAAGCACACACCAGGGGTGAAGCACACACCAGGGGTGAAGCACACACCAGGGGTGAAGCAGACACCAGGGGCGAAGCAGACACCAGGGGTGAAGCAGACACCAGTGGTGAAGCACACACCAGGGGTGAAGCAGACACCAGGGGTGAAGCACACACCAGGGGTGAAGCAGACACTAGTGGTGAAGCACACACCAGGGGTGAAGCAGACACCAGGGATGAAGCACACACCAGGGATGAAGCACACACCAGGGGTGAAGCACACACCAGGGATGAAGCAGACACCAGGGATGAAGCAGACACCAGGGATGAAGCAGACACCAGGGGTGAAGCACACACCAGGGGTGAAGCACACACCAGGGGTGAAGCACACACCAGGGGTGAAGCAGACACCAGTGGTGAAGCACACACCAGGGGTGAAGCACACACCAGGGATGAAGCACACACCAGGGGTGAAGCAGACACCAGGGATGAAGCAGACACCAGGGATGAAGCAGACACCAGGGATGAAGCACACACCAGGGATGAAGCACACACCAGGGGTGAAGCACACACCAGGGATGAAGCAGACACCAGGGATGAAGCAGACACCACGGGTTGAAGCAGACACCAGGGGTGAAGCACACACCAGGGGTGAAGCACACACCAGGGATGAAGCAGACACCAGGGATGAAGCAGACACCAGGGATGAAGCACACACCAGGGGTGAAGCAGACACCAGGGATGAAGCACACACCAGGGGTGAAGCAGACACCAGGGATGAAGCAGACACCAGGGGTGAAAGTTCCCGGCATCACCCCAGCTACCGTGCACCCCTCGCTCACAACAGTCAAGGAGTCATTCAGACCCTTGTATACCACGTATGTAAGACCAATCCTGGAGTATGAGGCCCCAGCATGGAGCCCGTACCTTGTCAAGCACAAGACGAAGCTGGAAAAAGTTCAAAGGTATGCCACTAGACTAGTCCAAGAACTAAGAGGCATGAGTTACGAGGAAAGGCTGCGGGAAATGCACCTCACGACACTGGAAGACAGAAGAGTAAAGGGGAGAAATGATCACTACCTACAAAATTATTAGAGGAATTGACAGGGTAGATAAGCTCTTTAACACGGGTGATAGTTAACAGGAAGAATGCATTAGGTAGTGATGTGGTGGAGGCTGACTCCATACACAGTTTCAAATGTAGATATGATAGAGCCCAGTAGGCTCAGGAATCTGTAGACCAGTTGATTGACAGTTGAGAGGCGGGACCAAAGAGCCAGAGCTCAACCCCCCGCAAGCACAACTAGGTGAGTACACCCGGGCAGTTTTATTTAATTTTGTATTAATTTTTCTACCACAGACGTGGCCACACATTTACAAAGCTATCCAGCATATATACATTTTCTTCTGTCCTCCATGGACAGGGTGAGAGATGTTTTCATCCGAGTTCAGGGATTTATTGAACAATCTACAACAGAAGGTGATTGTAGTGTCAAGCCTCTGCACATGGCCTGCCTCACCCTCCTCACACTCCCTCCTCACACTGTCGGTAACACAACCCGTCCTCAGACCAGGTCCATTCCATCCAGCGGTCGACCCCAAGGACGCATTCCTCAATTTTAACATGCTGTTAATTAAAAATAGGATTTTTCTCAAATATAAATTACAATTCCATATTAGCATACAGTGTATATTTAGGCATTGTTTAGGTGTTTAGGTTCTGTTGGTGGTTATTTGTAGTACGTGGGTGAAGCATTTACAGCGTTGTGGTTCCAACAGAAGTCGTCAGTGAAGCACTTGTTCCGGAAGTGTTCGGACGGCAGCAGTTGTGAGTCGTGTGTAAACCTTTTTTTCATTCATAAACAGCGGGTTTGGCGGGTGGATGGAATGGACTTTGGGTCATTGTTTCGAGGACGGGCTGGATAACGCCTCGCACACCTTCACCCGCCTTTTCCCAATTCCTCTTTATCACACTATGTGAGGCAACACACGCCGCAAACAGTTTGAGTGTGTGAAGCATTGCCAGAAATTGGTTTATGAAGAAATAACAGTTGTGAACAAACTTACAAACTATGAAATCATACACAAAATGAATTAAGTCAGACATTAGTATTTTTTTTTTTTTGACACAAACGATCTAGCCCAAAATATTACAATTCTAACAAAATGGTATCTAGAAACAAATACACAAGGCAAAGAACGTCCCAAATAAATATTTAAATATATCTTGAGGTTATCTTGAGATGATTTCGGGGCTTTTTTTTTAGTGTTCCCACGGCCCGGTCCTCGACCAGGCCTCCACCCCCAAGAAGCAGCCCGTGACAGCTGACTAACACCCAGGTACCTATTTTACTGCTAGGTAACAGGGGCATAGGGTGAAAGAAACTCTGCCCATTGTTTCTCGCCGGCGCCTGGGATCGAACCCAGGACCACAGGATCACAAGTCCAGCGTGCTGTCCGCTCGGCCGACCGGCTCCGACTGATCGCCTTGTTATATGGACAAAACAAAGTAATCTATATTATTTTTTTTTTTGCAACAACAATCTGAAGGCTAAATAAAGGTAACATTAAAGAAATGCGATAAAAAATACAATTATCGCGATAAACAATGTTGAAATATTGACATTGAAATCCAATTCTACCTTCTCCATCTGCCAGTGTTCCTTTCCTTCTCAGCTATATTGTGTAAATTACATTTCATCTATAAGAACGTCTATTAAGCTTGGACGCCAGAAGCTTGCGGCTTGCCTCTCTAAACTTTTCAAGAAGAAACATGCAGGGTACGTGAGTGGCAGACCACTGGGAGTTGGCCCCAATGCCACAGTTTAAGAAATATCGGCTCTTTTAGCCACCTCCTTGCGATGTTCATGAAGTCTCACATATGGATTTGTTTCCCGGAGAATTGAGAGGAGAGAAAAGTGGGCGACACTAAAACCATTGAGAACACTTACTGGTAAGAATATTGGTATCAATATAAATATGCTAGACTATTCTACATGATGTTCGTTAGATCTCTCGTTGATTATAATGCTTTGCACTTTATTAATTTCCCCTCCTCTGTGTTGGACAAACTTGAAGTAGTACAGAATGAGGCCATGAGGATAATTCTTGGCGCTCCAAGATGCACAAGAATCATCAACATGCGGGAAGAACTGAAGCTTCCAACCATACTAGAGAGAATCATGCAAGTCAACACGACCTTTTGCCTTAAGTCATGAGAGACCCTACATCTCCTGCATTGCTCAGAGACAAATTATTTAGTGCTGTTAACACCCTATTGACTGGTGCCGACATACCAACTCACTCCTTTTATGATAAATGGCTGAGCAACAATGCCTACAATCTCATTAAACTTAACATTCCTTTTAAATGCAATCTACCTGTCTCTGATATTCCTCTTTATCTGTACCCCACCATTTTAGTATCATACACACCTGTCACCCAGAAAGATAATGAGAATCTTGCTCTTCTCAAAGCTGTCACACTTGAAACAATTGCCTCCTCCATCGAGAGTTTAAGATCTCACGAGCACTGTCTACACCGACGGCTCAGTCCAATCTTCTACTGGACGGACTGCAGCAGCATGTAGGTTTTATAGAAATAATATTTGCACAAAGACTGTCAGTGTCAGGTTAAACGAGGACCGACCTCCACACAAGCAGAACTAGCGGCACTACAACTGGCTACCAGTAAATTAATTAACATTAGGAGGAGGAATAATATTTTGTGATTCAAAGTCTGCTCTTCAAGCAATCCAAAACTTCTCCTGGAAGATCGACAGCAAGAACCTCATACTACCAATTATAAATGACCTAATTGATGCACAGAGCAAAGGCTCTCGAATCTCTCTTGTATGGATACCTTCACACATAAATATAACCCATCATAATGAGACAGACATTACAGCCAATTAGCGTGTAACAAAGATGAAGTTGAATTAGATCTAGGTATCCCCATCTCTGCTGTCAAAACGGTATTGGTCCAAACACTCAGGTCTCATAGGAAAGAAATTACCGACTCCCAACGACCTGAAAGCACTAATATAAAAAGCTATGATCTGTTCAGATCTGAAACCTACATCTATGGACAGCACAAAACGTCCACTAGACTGTGTGACACAGTGGTTACAAGGATCAGGTTGGGTTACCGTTACCTGTGGCAGGTGGCTGCAGGTGACGGATCTCCCAATCCTGAGCACTCCAGGTGCAAACTCTGTGAGCAGGAACTGTGGCATGATCTCCCACACTACATCACTGAATGCCCAGTTATTAGACCTTTCAGACCAGTTGGCATGAGGCACCTGGAGCTTTGTAATTACTTCATTCACTCTCGTATTCTTGAAGATATCCTCACAGTGCATCCAAAATTTGCCAGTGCAGGCTACTAAACACATGGCCCTGTATGACTAACCATCCTGTGTGATGGGATTTATTAGCATCACCTAGTTAGCTTTTTTTGACACACTTTACTCCACTTCATATAGTCTAGGGCAGCTGCACCAATGCAGACGTACCTCATGTATTAATAAAAAAAGGGGGGGGGGGGGGTCGCATACACACACACAATTATTATTATTATTATATTATTATTATTATATATATATATATATATATATATATATATATATATATATATATATATATATATATAATATATATATATGCAACTGAAAACACACACCCCAGAAGTGACTCAAACCCATACTGCCAAGAGCACTCTGCTGGCGTACAGGATCCTTAACCGCTCAACCAACATGACCAGACAAAAGAGGATGGTAGCCAAGGCTATTTCCATCCCCCCGCCGGCACTCGATTGGTAATCTTGGGCATGGTATTTTATCAAATCACCTCATTATTTGGGACACACGTAAGGAACTGTACGCCAGCAGAGCAGAGTGCTCCTGGCAGTATGGGTTCGAGTCACTTCTGGGGTGTGAGTTTTCAGGTTTATATATATATATATATATATATATATATA
>WNGS01167840.1:13194020-13197026 GCA_020271785.1 Procambarus virginalis | reverse complement strand
GCCTCTACGTGAGCTCCTGAGAAAAATGCATCATGGTACTGGAGCGATGTCGAGCAAAATGCATTTGATGCTGTGAAAGATGCACTAGTAGAAAATGCGACTGCTGCATACTTTGATCCATCAATGGACACTGAGTTAACGGTGGATGCTAGTCCTCGGTGTTTAGGTGCTGTGTTAGGTTGTGTTAGCCCAACACAAACCTGGTCAACCAGATTCCAGAGTAGTAATTGCCTATGCCAGCCGTTCTCTCACAGATGTTGAGCAACGATACAGTCAGACAGAGAAGGAAGCTCTTGCTCTTGTATGGGGCTGTGAACACTTCAATGTGTATCTGCTTGGTGCACCCTTTACCACGATAGTCACTGACCACAAACCGTTGGAGACCATCTTCAATAATCAAAGTCCAAACCACCAGCTCGCATTGAGAGATGGGCTCTTCGTCTGCAACCATACAACTTTACGGTGAAATACAAGCCAGGTGCAGGCAATCCCGCTGATTACATCAGTCGACATCCTGCCAACAGTTTCACCATCACCAAGCATCAGCAAGTTGCCGAGGAATATGTACACTCTGTAACCTGTGATGCAGTCCTAAGGCTCTCACTCTTGATGAAATACGTACTGCAACCCTAGAGGACCCAACTCTGCAAGCAACAGTGGATGCATTGACTAAGAAAAAGTTTCCACGCATCCCACCCTCAGGAGTTGACCAAGATGCATTCAAAGCACTTGAACGCATCCAGACAGAATTAAGTGTTACGCAACAACGCGACCGTGCTGCGAGGTACTCGTATCGTCATTCCAGCTGTTCTCCAGCAACGTGCTCTGAAGCTTGCACATCAAGGACACCAAGGTCTTGTAAGGACCAAACAGCTGCTACGAGAAAAGGTGTGGTTTCCTGGCATTGATCGTCAAGCTAAGGACATGCATGATGCCTGTGTCCCTTGCCAAGCTGCAGTGGATACTTCAAGACCAACACCTCTACAACCTTCACCACTACCTGCTGCACCATGGATGGAAGTATCGATGGACTTCTGTGGACCGCTACCAACTGGAGAGTACTTGATGGTAGTCATTGATGATCACTCACGTTATCCAGAAGTAGAAATCATCACTTCCACATCTGCAAAGGCTGTCATCCCGAAACTCGACAAGATCTTTTCAAACTTTGGCATTCCTGAAGTTGTCAAGACGGACAATGGACCGCCATTTAATGGACAAGACTTTGTCAACTTTGCTGAGCATATTGGATTCAAACACCGCCGTGTGATGCCACTACATCCTCAAGCAAATGGAGAAGTAGAGAGATTCATGCAACCTCTCATGAAAGCTGTACGCTGTGCTCATGCCGAAGGACGATCCTGGAAACAAGCTATGTATGCTTTTCTCAGGAACTACCGTGCAACACCGCATGGAACACTGGGCAAGTCGCCTGGCGAACTTTTATTTGGACGTCCTATGAGAATCGCACTACCTGTCATGCCAGCCAAGGTAACGGATAAACGTCTCGCTCAGAAGGATGCACTAGCCAAGGGCAAAATGAAAATTGCTCATGATCAACGTGCAAAGGAACAATTCATAAAGGTTGGAGATACTGTTCTCGTTAAAAAGAAAAAAGAGGGAAAGTTAGATATGCCGTATGATACAAAACCATATAAAGTGATTAGTGTGAAAGGAACTATGGTAACAGCGAGTAATAGAGATCATAGTATAACACGTAATATGGCTTATTTCAAAGTGATTCCAACTAGTGTAGAAAATGATGAAGTGCAAAGTCGTGCAAAAGAAAAAGAAAAAATGAGTTATAACTCGATAAACAATTCATCGAGGGATATTCTTGTACTTAAGGACTCTCGTCTAAAACGTCATGTTAAACGCCCTACACGATATGATGATTAATTGTGTTCCTATGTAATGCAAAGTATTTACTTATGCTGAACTAAATTTAATATTGTTTAAATAATGCAGATCTCTCATTCAATATTGTGTAACTTTGTATTACAGTTTCTTTCATGTTTGTTTAACATTGCATATGTATTTTTAACATTGAAATCCTTTGTGGTAAAGATTGTTTAAATTCTTTGTGCTTAATTAATGTTAAATATATGCAATATCTCTTGATATGTTAATAACTTACTTTGTGTCAATAACTTTGCTTTGTGCTACAAGCATGGTAGACATCCTGTATTCATTCTTTTTAAAGAAAAGGAGGGATGTCATGTTCACAGAAAATGGTACCATCCGTTTTCTATGTGCGGCGGCTGGACGCCACTAGAGGAGGTAAACAAGAGCGCACAGGACGCCTGCCAAGCTTGGGAGCCATAGTCATGTAATCGTTTATAAGTATTAAAGTCAGTAACCAGGAATGACTTTACATCAACCTTACTACCAAGACTATCTCGGCTATATACAGACACCACAACATCCAGCTCCAATAGGTGCTTCATGACCTCATCTCCTGTAATTTCGAACCTTTCCAAGGTCACCTGGTTTGCTGCCACCTCTCCCAGCGCCGTGACTTCTCCCTGTTCTATTGTAAAAACCTCCTTGACCCTTTTGTTGAGTTCTTCACACACCTCTTTGTCATTCTCTGTGTACCTGTCCTCGCCCACCCTAAGTTTCATCACCTGTTCCTTCACTGTTGTCTTCCTCCTGATGTGACTGTGTAGTAGCTTTGGTTCGGTCTTGGCTTTATTAGCTATATCATTGTCATACCTTTTCTCAGCTGCTCTTCTCACACTAACATACTCGTTCCTGGTTCTCTGGTATCTCTCTCTCTACTTTCTGGTGTTCTGTTATTACGATAGTTCCTCCATGCCCTTTTGTTCAGCTCCTTTGCTTTCATACATTCCCTATTAAACCACGGATTCTTCCTTTGCTTCTCTGTTTTTTCCCTGTCGGGCTGGGACAAACCTGCTTACAGCCTCCTGACATTTTTGGGTGACATAGTCCATCATGTCTTGTACGGACTTGGTTCTGAGTTCTGTGTCCCAATGTATATCCCAT
>WNGS01167840.1:13179020-13189020 GCA_020271785.1 Procambarus virginalis | reverse complement strand
GTAGTGTGGGGTGGCAGGACAAGCTAGACGAGGGTGTCGACACTGGCTGACACAGAGGGGTACGTGACAGACACCAGCACTACCACCCTCCCGTCTCCAAACAATGGCACACCAACATAACTCACTCAGCTACTGCCAATCTACACAACCCCAGCACCAGCCCACACAATAGTGCGCGCCAACACTACCAAAGACACGCGTGATAACCTCTGGATAATACACAAGAGCAATGAAGAAAGGGCCTTAGGTGAGCAGGATATGACAAGGGGTCACTGCCTTAGGTGAGCAGGATATGACAAGGGGTCACTGCCTTAGGTGAGCAGGATATGACAAGGGGTCACTGCCTTAGGTGAGCAGGATATGACAAGGGGTCACTGCCTTAGGTGAGCAGGATATGACAAGGGGTCACTGCCTTAGGTGAGCAGGATATGACAAGGGGTCACTGCCTTAGGTGAGCAGGATATGACAAGGGGTCACTGCCTTAGGTGAGCAGGATATGACAAGGGGTCACTGCCTTAGGTGAGCAGGATATGACAAGGGGTCACTGCCTTAGGTGAGCAGGATATGACAAGGGGTCACTGCCTTAGGTGAGCAGGATATGACAAGGGGTCACTGCCTTAGGTGAGCAGGATATGACAAGGGGTCACTGCCTTAGGTGAGCAGGATATGACAAGGGGTCACTGCCTTAGGTGAGCAGGATATGACAAGGGGTCACTGCCTTAGGTGAGCAGGATATGACAAGGGGTCACTGCCTTAGGTGAGCAGGATATGACAAGGGGTCACTGCCTTAGCATTTCTTAAAACGCACTGTTTATATTATGTACATGTTTTCATACATTAAAAATAAAGAACTGACAGAACCGAACATTCATTTTTACTTTCGCAGGAACAGCATACGCTAACCAAATTATCTTGCTTCACACACACTAAAGAAAGCAGCCCATGTACCATTTATAATTAGTGTTAGACACACTCCAGCAAGGACAAATTAAGGTGAGGTGAGGCAGCGACGTGCCACACCTGTCACTATCAGCCACTCACTATATGTTTGTCAACACTTACTGCACAGTCAACAGTCGTACATGACTGATGATGCTTCACACACTTCTCCAGTCATTATTGTGTCACCTGGAGATGGTGGTCGTGGGGGTGAACCATGACAACAGTCCTCACCTGCCCACACTACCAGTCTTATGTGTGTACTCATCTAGTTGTGTTTGCGGGGGTTGAGCTTTGGCTCTTTGGTCCCGCCTCTCAACTGTCAATCAACAGGTGTACAGGTTCCTGAGCCTACTGGGCTCTATCATATCTACACTTGAAACTGTGTATGGAGTCAGCCTCCACCACATCACTGCCTAATGCATTCCATTTACTAACTACTCTGACACTGAAAAAGTTCTTTCTAATGTCTTAGAAAGTGAGTGAGTGTGAGAGTGAGTGAGTGAGTGAGTGAGTGAGTGTGTGTGTGTGTGTGTGTGTGTGTGTGTGTGTGTGTGTGTGTGTGTGTGTGTGTGTTTGTGTGTGTATGTGTGTGTGTGTGTGTGTGTGTGTGTACTCACCTGTGTGTACTCACCTATATGTACTCACCTATATGTACTCACCTATATGTGTCTGCAGGATCGAGCATTGACTCTTGGATCCCGCCTTTCGAGCATCAGTTGTTTACAGCAATGACTCCTATCCCATTTCCCTATCATACCTGGTTTTAAAATTATGAATAGTATTTGCTTCCACAACCTGTTCCTTAAGTGCGTTCCATTTTCCCACTACTCTCACGCTAAAAGAAAACTTCCTAACATCTCTGTGACTCATCTGAGTTTCTAACTTCCATCCATGTCCCCTCGTTCTGTTACTATTCCGTGTGAACATTTCGTCTATGTCCACTCTGTCAATCCCTCTGAGTATTTTATACGTTCCTATCATGTCCCCCCTCTCCCTTCTTCTTTCTAGTGTCGTAAGGCACAGTTCCCTCAGGCGCTCCTCATACCCCATTCCTCGTAGCTCTGGGACGAGTCTCGTTGCAAATCTCTGAACCTTTTCCAATTTCATTATATGCTTCTTCAGATGGGGACTCCATGATCAGGCGGCATACTCTAAGACTGGCCTCACGTAGGTAGTGTAAAGCGCCCTAAATGCCTCCTCACTTAGGTTTCTGAATAATGTTCTAACTTTTGCCAGTGTAGAGTACGCTGCTGTCGTTATCCTATTTATATGTACCTCAGGAGATAGATTAGGTGTTACATCCACATCCAGGTCTCTTTCGCGCGTCGTCACAGGTAGGCTGTTCCCCTTCATTGTGTACTGCCCCTTTGGTCTCCTATCTCCTAGTCCCATTTCCATAACTTTACATTTGCTCGTGTTGAATTTCAGTAGCCATTTGTCTGACCATCTCTGCAACCTGTTCAGGTCCTCTTGGAGGATCCTGCAATCCTCATCTGTCACAACTCTTCTCATCAACTTTGCGTCATCCGCAAACATCGACATGTAGGACTCTACTCCTGTAAACATGTCGTTAGCATATACAAGAAATAGAATTGGTCCCAGCACCGATCCTTGTGGTACTCTACTTGTTACTGTTCGCCAGTCCGACTTCTCGCCCCTTACCGTAACTCTCTGGCTCCTTCCTGGTAGGTAGTTCCTTATCCATGCTAGGACCTTTCCCCCCACCCCCGCCTGCCTCTCGAGTTTGAACAGCAGTCTCATGTGCGGTACTGTATCAAAGGCTTTTTGGCAGTCCAGAAATATGCAGTCTGCCCAACCATCTCTGTCCTGTCTTATCCTCGTTATTTTATCATAGAATTCCAGAAGGTTTGTTAGGCACGATTTCCCTGTCCAGAACCCATGTTGATGTTTGTTCACAAACCTAACGTTCTACAGGTGTGCAACCAGTCGTAGCCTAATTATTCTTATCAGTATTTTACAGGGGATGCTTGTCAGTGATACAGGTCTATAGTTAAGTGCCTCCTCCCTATCGCCTTTCTTGAAGATCGGCACGACATTTGCCTTCTTCCAGTGTGTGTGTGTGTGTGTGTGTGTGTGTGTGTGTGTGTGTGTGTGTGTGTGTGTGTGTGTGTGTGTGTGTGTGTGTGTACTCACCTAGTTGTACTCACCTAGTTGTGCTTGCGGGGGTTGAGCTCTGGCTCTTTGGTCCCGCCTCTCAACCGTCAATCAACAGGTGTACAGTTTCCTGAGCCTATTGGGCTCTATCATATCTACACTTGAAACTGTGTATGGAGTCAGCCTCCACCACATCGCTTCCTAATGCATTCCATTTGTCAACCACTCTGACACTAAAAAAGTTCTTTCTAATATCTCTGTGGCTCACTTGGGCACTCAGTTTCCACCTGTGTCCCCTAGTGCGTGTGCCCCTTGTGTTAAACAGCCTGTCTTTATCAACCCTGTCGATTCCCCTGAGAATCTTGAATGTGGTGATCATGTCCCCCTAACTCTTCTGTCTTCCAACGAAGTGAGGTTTAATTCCTGCAGTCGCTCCTCGTAGCTCATACCTCTCAGCTCGGGTACTAGTCTGGTGGCAAACCTTTGACCCCCCCCCCCTTAGGTCCCCCTATTGTGTGTGTGTGTGTGTGTGTGTGTGTGTGTGTGTGTGTGCGTGTGCGTGTGCGTGTGTGTGTGTGTGTGTGTGTGTGTGTGTGTGTACACACACACACCTGTGCCAGCCTCCCGTTCAACTGTATTGTTCCCCATGTCGCTAATACACACACCACAAATTATACTGGGGTGTGGATAAAATACATGAAAGTCATCTTTTCTGCGCTTAACATAAATCCAACTTCTTTGGTGCATTCATGGATAAACGTAGTCTTTCTTGACGACATTTCCGTATAGTTGACTACTGTGGCCGTCCCTGGCACACTGACNGGTGTGTGTGTGGGGACATGCTGTAGTGGTGTGTGTGTGGGACATTGCCATAGTGGTGTGTGTGTGTGGGGACATGCCGTAGTGGTGTGTGTGTGGGGACATGCCATAGTGGTGTGTGTGTGTGGGGACATGCCGTAGTGGTGTGTGTGTGGGGACATGCCGTAGTGGTGTGTGTGTGGGGACATGCCGTAGTGGTGTGTTGTGTGGGGACATGCTGTAGTGGGTGTGTGTGTGGGGACATGCCGTAGTGGTGTGTGTGTGTGGGGACATTGCTGTAGTGGTGTGGGTGTGGGGACATGCCGTAGTGTGTGGTGTGTGTGGGGACATGCTGTAGTGGTGTGTGTGTGGGGACATGCCATAGTGGTGTGTGTGTTGTGGGGACATGCCGTAGTGGTGTGTGTGGGGGGACATGCCGTAGTGGTGTGTGCGTGGGGACATGCCGTAGTGGTGTGTGAGTGGGGACATGCCATAGTGGTGTGTGTGTGTGGGGACATGCCGTAGTGGTGTGTGTGGGGACATGCCATAGTGGTGTGTGGGTAAGGTTAGGTCAAGGTTAAGGAGGGAACTGGCACTGAGTTACCGCACGCTGAGAAGAGCAAGGCAGCCAGTAAGAGGCTGCTAAAACACCGGTAACACGAGGAGACAAAATATGTGACAAGGAGAGGGGGTGGGGAGAAGATAAGAAAATGGAAGGATACATAAGCATAAATTAAGTTTACCGCCATGAATGCGAGGTGGAGAGGCGGGGGGGGGGGGTGGAAGAGGTGGGAGAATGGCGGTATCTTCCACCGGTCCAGGTAGAGGTTACCAGGGTCAGGTGGAGTTACAGTTACCTGTGGCAGGTGGCTACAGGTAACCCATCTCCCGAGTCTGAACACTCCAGCTACAAACTCTGTCAACAGCGACTGTGTAAACTGTCACACACCACCTTACTGGGTGTCCCTACCCTTCACACTGCCCCAGTACCGAGTACCTGGAGCTTGGCAATCACATTACTAACTCTGGCATGCTTCAGGATATGATCTTAATGCAGCCACAGTTTGGGAGTGGAGACTACTGACCGCATGACACTGTCTGGCCACCCGTCCTGCCGCATGCTGAGCCTCCAGTGTCACACTAACCCTTCATATAGTCCTGGAGCAGCGCCATAACTGTACCTAAATATGGTAACAAAACGACTGTGTCAAGGGTTGTTAGTGTTATAGATTAGTGATGTTGGTGAAGAGAGAGAGGAGGAGAGTAGACGGAGGAGGAGGGAGGGAGACGAGGAGGGTGTAGTGGCAAGGGGGGTTACGGGAAAGAGGGGGTAGTGAGAGACAGACCCGGGCACCGCCGGGTATTTCTTTCTTTCTCTGTGTGTGTGTGTGTGTGTGTGTGTGTACTCACCTAGTTGTGCTTGCGGGGGTTGAGCTCTGGCTCTTTGGTCCCGCCTCTCAACCGTCAATCAACAGGTGTTCAGGTTCCTGAGCCTATTGGGCTCTATCATATCTACACTTGAAACTGTGTATGGAGTCAGCCTCCACCACATCACTTCCTAATGCATTCCATTTGTCAACCACTCTGACACTAAAAAAGTTCTTTCTAATATCTCTGTGGCTCATTTGGGCACTCAGTTTCCACCTGTGGCCCCTAGTGCGTGTGCCCCTTGTGTTAAATAACCTGTCTTTATCAACCCTGTCGATTCCCTTGAGAATCTTAAATGTGGTGATCATGTCCTCCTTAACTCTTCTGTCTTCTAACGAAGTGAGGTTTAATTCGCGTAGTTTCTCCTAGTAGCTCATACTTCTCAGCTCGGGAACTAGTGTGGTGGCAAACCTTTGAACCGTTTCCAGTTTAGTCTTATGCTTGACTAGATATGGACTCCATGCTGGAGCCACATACTCCAGGATTGGTCTGACATATGTGGTATATAATGTTCTGAAAGATTCCTTACACAACTTTCTAAAGGCCGTTCTTATCTTAGCCAACCTGGCATATGCTGCTGATGTTTTCCTCTTGATATGAGCTTCAGGGGACAGGTCTGGCGTGATATCAACCCCCAGGTCTTTTCTCTCTCTGACTCTTGAAATATTTCATCTCCCAGATGATACCTTGTATCTGGTCTCCTGCTTCCTACCCCTATGTACAGTTGTATGTACATTACATTTGCTTGGGTTAAACTCTAACAGCCATTTGTTCGACCATTCCTGCAGCTTGTCCATGTCTTCTTGAAGCCTCAAGCTGTCCTCCTCTGTCTTAATCCTTCTCATAATTTTGGCGTCGTCAGCAAACATTGAGAGGAATGAGTCTATACCCTCTGGGAGATCATTTACGTATATCAGAAACAGGATAAGTCCAAGCACAGAGCCCTGTGGGACTCCACTGGTGACTTCACGCCATTCTGAGGTCTCACCCCTCACTGTAACTCTCTGCTTCCTATTGCTCAGGTACTCCCTTGTCCACTGGAGCGCCCTACCAGTTACTCCTGCCTGTTTCTCCAGCTTATGCATCAACCTTTTATGGGGTACTGTGTCAAAGGCTTTCCGACAGTCCAAAAAAATGCAGTCCGCCCATCCTTCTCTTTCTTGCTTAATTTTTGTCACCTGATCGTAGAATTCTATCAAGCCTGTAAGGCAAGATTTACCCTCCCTGAACCCATGTTGATGGGTTGTCACGAAGTCTCTTCTCTCCAGAAGTGTTACTAGGTTTTATCTCACAATCTTCTCCATCACCTTGCATGGTATACAAGTTAAGGACACTGGCCTGTAGTTCAGTGCCTCTTGTCTGTCACCCTTTTTGTATATTGGTACTACATTAGCAGTCCTCCATATTTCTGGTAGGTCTCCCGTTTTCAGTGACCTACTATACACTATGGAGAGTGGCAAGCAAAGTGCTCCTGCACACTCTTTCAATACCCATGATGAGATTCCGTCTGGCCCAACAGCTTCTCTCACATCTGTCATATTCACAGAAAATGGTACCATCCGTTTTCTATGTGCGGCGGCTGGACGCCACTAGAGGAGGTAAACAAGAGCGCACAGGACGCCTGCCAAGCTTGGGAGCCATAGTCATGTAATCGTTTATAAGTATTAAAGTCAGTAACCAGGAATGACTTTACATCAACCTTACTACCAAGACTATCTCAGCTATATACAGACGACACCACACTGGCGACGAGGATGAACTGGGAACGCAGGTATTTTGTTCAACAAAACACAAGGGAGAAGCATGCTGCCTCACGCACCCGGAGGAGGAAAGAGAAGCTGTGAGCACCATACCCCATGCTTATTTGTGCTGACTGTTGCTGTGTGCTGATCGTTGCTGTGTGCTGGCTGTTGCTGTGTGCTGGCCAATGCTGTGTGCTACCCCAAGTTGTGCTGACTCAAGCTGTGTACTGAGTAATCTGCGAGGCGACGCTGTGTACGAAACGACGCTTTGATGCAGTGTACAAAACCCGATGTTTTGGTTACGAAACGACGCTTCGTGCTACAAAATTCAAAGTGCCAACTGCTGCCTACTGCTGCCTACTGCTGTACCAACTGCTGCCTACTGCTGTACCAACTACTGCCTAGTGCTGTACCAACTGCTGCCTAGTGCTGTACCAACTGCTGCCTAGTGCTGTACCAACTGCTGCCAACTGCTGCCTACTGCTGTACCAACTGCTGACAACTGCTGTACCAACTGCTAACAACTGCTGTGTTGCTGTGAGTAGGAACAACACATGTACACAAGGGCTAGGTAAGAAATCAGTTGCTGCTGTGTTGTGCACTGTTGTGAACTTTTGCATTAAAATGCTTGTGTGCTTTGCAAAATTAAAGTAATTACAGTGAATTCTTGAATAACATATACAGTGCAGTAAGTGTTATATATTCTGAGGAACATTTTAAGTGATAAGTTTAAATTTATTCAGTAAAAATGGCAAATATACCTCAGTTTCCTGCATTTGATCCTGACTGTGACCAGACAAACCTGTCACAGAGGTGGGTCAAATGGCTTAAAAGGTTTGAAAATTTGTTGATAGTTTCTGACATCAAAAGTGCTGAAAGAAAGCGTGCCTTTCTACTTCATTATGCAGGTGATAGAGTTTGTGACATCTCTGATACACTGAAAGACACTGGTGGTGCCAAAGATTATGACACTGCCAAGGCCAAATTAACTGAGCATTTCAAACCAAGGCAAAATACTGCTATGGAAATTATGCATTTCAGGAGAGCAAAACAACTCTCTAATGAAACTGTTGATCAATACCATACACGTCTGCAGGGTTTAGCAACCCATTGTGAGTTTGCTGATGTTGACAAAGAAATCAAACAGCAAATAATTGAAACATGCACATCTACACGTCTTCGGCGAAGAGCTCTAGAACTTGTTGATGATGAAAGTTCTCTTAACAAGATACTGGATATGGCTCGTCGAATGGAAGATGCTGCACGTGATGCTCGTGCCATGGAGTGCAGTGCCAACAACGGTTCTGCCACTGTTACTAACAGTCATGAAGTATGTAAGGTTCAGGGAGTACACCATGATCATAGAAGATATCATGCTAAACCTAACATTAAATTGAGCCGAGAACCACATCACAACTGGAGTCATGGAACAAGACTCAAGCAGTCACAACGACTCACATCAGAGGTTGTCAACAATAAATGTTACAATTGTGGAGGAGACTACCCACACCAAGATAATGTGTGTCTTGCACAAGGTAAGAAGTGCTATGAGTGTAGAAAACTAAATCATTTTGGTGCTATGTGTCGTTCCGCACTAAAGAAACCACAATCAATAAATAAAAGCAATGTACGAGGGTCAAGTCATAGGAGTCGAGGTGGCAAACACAATATTGCACCTCAAATCAAGAATGTTAATAATATACAAGACAACATTTCATTACAACCAGTCTCAGATGACAGTGAATGTGATTATATTTATGGAGTACAATCAATCACAAATGGAATGATCTTCCAAACAACCCAGAGACTATAGTATACATTGCTGGCATTTGTCTCAAAATTCTCATTGACACTGGATCAAACATTGACACCATTGCTGATGCCATATGAGAAATTTAAAAAACAGTTACCAAAGCTTGAAAAATACAATGGTAAAGCCACTGCCTATGCTTCAAAGGTAGCCTTACCAGTGATTGGAACTTTCACTGCAGAGATTAAGTCAAAGAATGCAATGCTCATTACTACATTCCATGTTGTTAGGAATGCAAAGGAGTCTTTACTCAGTTACAAGACTTCAACAAATTGGGGCTACTTCAGCTTTCTAATGCTGTAGCAGTGGAATCTGCAAACATGTTGATGCTATTGTTGCTGAATTTTCTGATCGGTTTAAATCCATAGGTTGTTATACTGATAGCAAGGTACATCTGCATATCAACCCAGATGTAATTCCAGTTGCCCAACCACATCGCCGACAACCATTCCATACTCGCAAGAAAGTCGATGCCGAACTGGATAGGCTGATAGAACTAGATATCATTGAACCGGTAACAGGCCCAACACCATGGGTAAGCCCAATTGTCACTCCACCAAAGCCAAAGAATCCAGATGAGATACGCATTTGTGTAGACATGCGTGTTCCCAACAAGGCAATAATGCGTGAACGCCATCCTACACCCACTGTAGATGATATGATTTACCGCTTGAATGGTGCAACTGTATTCAGCAAGTTAGATTTAAACAAGGGTTATCATCAGCTTGAACTTGATGATGAGAGTCGATTCATCACAACGTTTACGACACATCGAGGTCTGTATAGGTACAAGCGCCTGAGTTTTGGTATTAACAGTGCTGCTGAAGTATTCCAGCACATCATCAGCCAGGTATTGCAAGATATACCTAATGCTGACAACATGTCTGATGACATCATTGTTTATGGCCGTACCCAAGCTGAACACGACAAAGCTCTTCGTGCAACACTGCAACGCTTACGAGAAAAAAATCTGACGCTAAGCCGAGCAAGTGTGAGTTCAATCAATATAAAATTAATTCTTTGGACATGTACTTAGTGACAAAGGTCTGTCTCCAGATCTTAAGAAGTTGCAGATATCAAGAAGCTGCACCTCCTTCAACATCCACTGAAGTACATAGTTTTCTGGGAATGGCAAACTACTGTTCTCCGCTTCATTCCAGATTTT
>WNGS01167840.1:13108495-13134268 GCA_020271785.1 Procambarus virginalis | reverse complement strand
AAAGCAGAACATGGGTGGAAAAGAATGGTTGAAGGGTTGACATCAAAGACCGTTTTCTATAAAATAACAACTTATTAATAACAAGAGACTAAACTGCTACAGTATTACATTATTGAAGTTACTTTAATGTCCATTCAGTGGCACTATAACCAACAGCTAACTAGCAACCCTTGCTGTGCGGCTGCATAATGAACTAACCTGAACACAGGTGTGCCCACTAACGACGCAATATTGCAAATCAAAAAACATATCACAGACTAAGTTACACCACAGCAAGTGACTTGTTACGTTAATGTCCATCCAGTGGCAATTGCAACACAGCTATTCAACAGCCCATCGAGAAATGACAGCAGGCTCCATCCTGCTGACACTTCGGGCTGACTTAATGAACTAACTGAACAATGATGCCCACTGATGACACAAGCTTGCAATCAATATTGTCACGGCTTCACGGTAACAGATACTCTAATCACAATCTTACGGGTCCTCCTTCCATTACAGAGTGACCCCCGTAACTAGGCGGGTAGTCTAAGAGTGACTCCCCCTATCACAACCAATGTGAACACTCTTTGCAACTCCTTACAAGAAGTTGCACTGTAAACAGTAAACAAATTCAGGCAAGGTGGGATTCTGGGACAGCTCCACTAATCCCTAAGTTACTTTACTCTCGTCACCAGACGATAACCAAAAGAAATTGCCCTTAACCCTTTAACTGCGCAACGCGCCTGCAGGCTCGCCTCTGGTTTGTGCAACGCGCCACCGGGTATTTGTATTTTTCCACGTTCCATTCAAAACTCCCGCGGCTACACAGGGTTCACATCAGCTTCCTCAGGGCTCTTGTAAACAGACGCCATCTTTAAAAAAAATCGTGGTCCACATTCCCGGGTGTGGGAGCCTCAGTAGTGATTGATTAACCAAGGCTGGCGCTCGCAGCATGAGCGCACAGCACTGCTGTTCAGCGTGTGACCACAGCATCACCTAATAATGTCAAAATATATATATACTTGTATTTTTAGCTAGATAGTGTTATAGAAGAGCCTCTGTGATAATGACTGGGTACAATGTTCAAATATCAGTGATTCAATGCTGTTCACGATGTTCATAGCACTAGCCACAGCACCACAGCATTATTTCGTTCATCTAGGAATCTTCAAATGATTTCTTAGGTTCCTTTTCAAAATAAACTGGTGGTCAATTATTCATTTACAGGAATTAGTGACCAGGATTGTGGTTATTAATTAGCGTTGTGCGTAGTATTGTGGAAGGAGGAATTTTGGTGAGGGAGGGAGGGCGAGAATTGAGGTAGCCTCATTTTGTGTGTGTGTGGCAGCCACAATTGTTTTGCTCACCATACTAGCTTAGTGGTTTGCTATGGGCAAAACATATGTACATGGGTAATATATAGTGTGTGTATATAGTTTAAGAACAGCAACAGGAGAATGTTGAGAGGAGCTATTTTGGTGAGGGAGGTGACGTAATCGTAGCGTCGTCTGCTGTGTGATTTTTCATGCAGCGTATGGTGGCCACTGTACTGATTGGACACAATACCGGATTACTTGCATAGCCGGAAATGCTTCGGCAGACACAACTATCACAAGCAAGGAAAATAAGCCTAAGCAGGGAGATCGAAGAAATCGAACAAACGTTGAAGCGATCATATGAGTCTGAGGAAATGAATTGGAACAGAGAGCTATACAAGAGATAAGGAAAAATCCGAAATATTTTTCACATACGCTAAATCAAAATCCAAAACCTCGACCAGTATTGGACCGTTAATTACAAATGAAGGTACGTACACAGAGGACAACAAAGAGATTAGTGAAATTCTAAGAAGCCAGTATGAGGCTATGTTTAGCACACCAATTAACAACATGAAAGTTGATGACCCAGACAGCTTCTTTATGAATGACATTCAAGCTGCAGATAATATAACGGATATTACCACAAACTCGGAAGACTTTGAAAGAGAAATTGACAATATGCCCATGCACTCAGCCCCTGGGCCTGACTCATGGAATTCAATATTCATAAAGAAATGTAAAGTACCAGTAGCGAGAGCACTCAGCGTAATATGGAGAAAGAGCCTGGATACAGGGGAGATACCAGCAGCACTTAAATCTGCAGATATAGCTCCGTTGCACAAGGGGGGGAGTAAAGCCTTGGCAAAAAATTATAGGCCAGTTGCACTAACATCACACATAATAAAAGTGTTTGAAAGAGTGATTAGGAATCAAATTTCTAGTTTTATGGAAAACAATGAATTGCACAATCCAGGACAACATGGATTTAGAGCGGGAAGATCCTGTCTGTCACAGTTACTCAACCACTATGACAAAATCACAGAAGCCCTAGAAGAAAAGCAAAATGCAGATGTTGTATACACAGACTTTGCAAAGGCTTTCGACAAATGTGACCATGGGGTGATAGCTCACAAAATGAGGTCAATGGGAATAACTGGAAAAGTAGGACGCTGGATACTCAATTTCCTGTCGAACAGAACACAAAGAGTAACAGTCAATCAGATAAAATCGAGTCCAAGCGATGTTAAAAGCTCTGTACCTCAAGGTACAGTCCTTGCACCGCTACTGTTCCTTATTCTCATATCTGATATAGACAAAAATACACGTCACAGCTTCGTGTCATCCTTCGCAGATGACACAAAAATCAGCATGAAAATTACCTCTGCTGAAGACATTGAAAAACTACAAACAGATGTCAACAAAGTTTTCGATTGGGCAGCAGAAAATAATATGATGTTTAACAGTGATAAATTTCAGGTACTCAGGTACGGCAAAAATGAGGATCTGAAACATAATACAGGGTACAAAACACAATCAAATCTTCCCATAGTAGAAAAACAGCATGTCAAGGATTTGGGAATAATGATGTCCGACGATCTAACGTTTAGGGAGCATAACCAAGCAAATATCGCATCAGCCAGAAAAATGATCGGATGGATTACGAGAACTTTCAAATCCAGGGATCCCATCACAATGGTTGTACTCTTCAAGTCACTTGTGTTGTCCCGTCTCGAATACTGCTCAGTACTCACTTCCCCCTTCAGAGCAGGAGAGATTGCTGAAATAGAGGGAATACAGAGAACATATACGGCACGCATAGACGAGATAAAACACCTAAATTATTGGGATCGTCTCAAAGCTCTCCAAATGTACTCTCTAGAAAGGAGACGAGAGAGATACCAAATAATATACACGTGGAAAATACTGGAGGGCCAGGTCCCAAATCTACACAGTAAAATAACAACGTACTGGAGTGAACGATATGGAAGAAAATGCAAGATTGAACCAGTGAAGAGCAGAGGTGCCATAGGCACAATCAGAGAGCACTGTATAAACATCAGAGGTCCGCGGTTGTTCAACGTCCTCCCAGCGACTATAAGAAATATTGCCGGAACAACCGTGGACATCTTCAAGAGAAAACTGGACTGTTTCCTAAGAGAAGTCCCGGATCAGCCGGGCTGTGGTGGGTATGTGGCTCTGCGGGCCGCTCCAAGCAACAGCCTGGTGGATCAAACTCTCACAAGTCGAGCCTGGCCTCGGGCCGGGCTTGGGGAGTAGAAGAACTCCCAGAACCCCATCAACCAGGTATCAACCAACTAGGTATCAACCAGGTTCATTCCGTGATTTTGTTGGACATATCTGCATAATCAAGGAACATTCGTGCACCATGTCGGCTCCAAATGCACTCATTGTATCAGTGATGGCTGACTGGTGGGTGGATGGGCAGGCAGGCAGGGATGGAGAGGCTGAAATGTAGGCAGGCGGGCAGGGAGAGGATGGGAGGTAGGCAGGGAGAGAGAGGCAGGGAAGGAGGCAGGCAGGCAGAGCTTGGGAGGGAGGGAGGCAGGCAGGGAGGAAGGGAAGGCAGGCAGAGGCTGGGAGGTAGGCAGGGAGGGAGAGGCAGGGAGGGAGGCAGGCAGGCAGGGAGGAAGGAAGGCAGACAGAGGCTGGGAGGTAGGCAGGGAGGGAGAGAATGGAGATGGATGGAAGGATGGAGGTAGGGATGAAGGGAGGGATGGAAGGAGGGAGGGAGGGAGAGATGGAGGGAGGGAGGGAGAGATGGTGGGATGGAGAGATGATGGGAGGGATGGGTGTTGAGTTGAGCAGAGAGAGTGTATGGGTGTAGGGGAGAGGTGGGTGGGGAAGGTGTGTCAGTAGTGGGGAAGGGATCGGTTCACTGATAAGCCTAACACACTTGACCCAGTGAACCAGATGTTTCTTAATTGAATTCTGGATATACATCATCATATATATTTTTGGTTGCAGATTTTGTTTAGTAATATTATTAGGATAATAAAATGTTATAAAATACTTGTTTCATGAATGCTTTATTGTATTAGATGGAGATTCTCCAAGCTGTCTCTGGCTGGCTGGCAATCTACTGATTCATTTCCCAGAACGGTCTTGGGGGAGGAGGCAGGAAGTGAGGGTGTGGGGGAGAGCAGGAGTGAGGGTGAAAGAGGGGACGATAGAGGTAGGCGGCCTACTTGCCATGTGAGGACCCCCTGATGCCATAACAAACCCAATACTGACCTGCGGTAATATCGACCGCCAGACCGTATATGAGACTCTAGATACAGGTCTCCCAAACCGGTCGTTATTACCGGTGGATCGGTATAAAAGAGGCTGTTAATTTGAGTGGATACCTCTTTCCCCCGGTTCAGTTGTTGTTCCAGGTCTTGGCTCGCTTGAAGACTTACCAGGGAAGAGTTATTCTTTTGGCCCCTTGGTGGCCTGCCCAGCCTTGGTTTCAGGCGCTGCTTGGCCGGTGTCCGAACCCGAGGGTCTTCCCGCGACTCCTCCTCTTTCAGCGGTTAGGTCCAGCTCGGCACAAGGCTGGTTCGATCTTCTCCTCGAGTCTTCGTGTTTGGAGTTTTTGACTTGGGGTTTATCATCACTTGTATGGTGCGCAGGTGGCTTCGTTGTTGGTCTCCCACCTACGTCCTTCGTCTCGGCGACAATATGAAGTTTCCTGGCAATCCTTCCAGTTCTTCCTATCACTGTGTAGGTATTCTTCAGTCTCTGATAGGGTTGTTCTGTCCTTTCTCTCTTGGTTGTTCCAGGACCGTTGTCTTATGCCCAATACTGTCGCTTCATATCGTGCGGCACTGTCGAAGCCGCTTCAGGTTGCTTTCGGTGTTGATGTTACTTCTGCCCTGTTCTGCAAGCTGTCTTGGGCATTGTTTCACCTCCAGCCTGCTCATGCGCCTCCTGAGCTGTCCTGGTCTTTGGACCAGGCGCTCTCGTTTCTCTCTTCTCCTCGGTTTGTTGTGGCCCCTTCTGTTCGGGATTGTTTTTCTAAAGCTCTTTTTTTCTGTTGGCATTGGCCTCTGGGGGTCGGGTCGGGAGCTTCATGATCTCTGCCGCAGGGGTTTCTGCTCCTTTGGTCCTGGTGGTCGTTTTGTTCGGTTACAGCCGTCTCCTTCATTTCTGTCGAAGAATGAAACGGCTGCATTTTGGAGGGGCCCTGGGTTGTTGATGCTTGGTTGGTCAGGCTGGGGTGCATCATGTCTTGTGTCCGTTGCGGCTCTTTGCTGTTATTTGCACACCACAGCTTCGGTGGCTGGGGATGCGCTTTGGGTTGACTCGGTTTCTCTTCTTCCCTGTTCCCAGGCTCGGGTCTCTCAGATTGTCCGCAGGGTTATTAAGTCTAGCCAGGCTGCAGTTTATCCCCGTGCCCATGACGTGCTTAAGTTTGCTGCCTTGGCTGCCGTCTTCGGCAACATGTCTTGGGTTGACATTTGGGGCAGAGTTTTTGGAGGTCGAACAGGGTTCTGGCTGCTCGCTACCTGGTGAATGTTCCAGAGCCAGGTAGGGCCTGCTTTGACTTGGGTCGGCGGTTCCAGCCAGTTGTCTCGACTTCGCGTTGAGGAGTGAGGACGAACCGCCTCCCGGGTAAGTCCGTGTTTTTTCCTTATCTTTGGTAGTTAGGTCCAGGGAGCCGACGAGCCGACAACTTTCTCACTCCCCCCCCCCAAGAAAACCAGCGTTAAATGTAATGAAATGCCATTTTCTGGTGAGTCCCGGACTCCGGCATCCCTCCGTCTCTCCGGTCAGTGGTGTTTTTCGCGCTCTTTGACATCCAGTCTAAGAACTGTGGGTTGGGTCGCCGGTGGATGGGTCCGGGGCTCCCCCTTCCCCCTCCCGAGGAGGGGGGTTGCGCAGACAGTGGCATGGGGACATGATGACATCATGCCCAATCGACTTGAGAATGGTTCAGGACGAACCGAAACGTCGTCGTCCCTTCACCTTCTAGTGTGTGGTCTTGTCAACGTCATGCTAGTTTGCTAATTTTTGTTTGGGGAGTTCTGTCCACCTGTTCGGCCTTTGGTCACAATAATTTTACCAGAAAACGGGTTTGTTTTGGAGCGCCTACCTTTTTGGGTGCTTGTCCCTGTCGATGGCAGACATAGAATGCTCCCAACCACAGGGGGGGGGGGGTCTCTATAGGTCATTGCTCCTCGTGCCTCTCTAGAGTGGGCCAGGTTCTCGCTCGTGGTCCCTGGTAGGCAAAAACTCCATGCATTGACTGATGCTAGAAAGATATACATATCCATTCAGCCAGGATAGCTCCGGGGAGCCTCCAGGACTCACCCAGGAAATGGAGCTTCATTACATTCAACGCTGGTTTTTTCACCTCCCACCTGCTCATGCGTCGCCTGAGCCTTTTTCTTTCTTCTCCTCGCCTCTTCAGTTCGGGATTGCTCTTGGAAGGCCTTGTTTTTGTTGGCCTTCGCCTCTGGGGAACGGATTGTGGAGCTTCATGCTCTCCTCCGATGCTGGGGGTTCTGTTCGTTTGGTCCAGATGGTCGTTTTGTTTGTTTTCTGCCTTCTTTTTTGGTGAAGAATGAAACGGCTGGCTTCCAGAGGAGTCCATTGGTTTGACACAAGGTTTGTGTCTCTCAGGTTTTCTGCAGTGTCATGAAGTCTAGCCAGCCTGCGGTCTATCCTCATGCCCATGATGTTGGGAAGTATGCTGCTCTCACGGCGGTTTTTAGCAGCATTTCTTTGGTTGACATTTGGGCGCAAGGTTTTTGGAGGTCGAACAGTGTCCTGGCCACCAGATGTCTCGTGAATGTTTCAGTTCCGTCCAAGCTATGTGTAGCTTTGGGGCACCTGTCGCGGCCGTCTGTTTCTTCCTCGTCTTGTGACTTGTGATGCTGTCGCCTCCTGGGTAAGTCCCTCCTTTTACTTATTTTTGGGTAGTTAGCTTCAGGGAGCTGATGGGACTCCCTGCAGAAAACCAGTGTTGAATGTAATGAAATGCCATTTTCTGGGTGAGCCATGGAGGCTCCCTGACTCCCTCCCCTCCCTCCCTCCAGTCGGCAGTTTTCTTCGTCCAAGAACTGGAGTGGTGGGCTGCCGGCTCCCCTTCCTCGTCTATGTAAGGTGGGGGGGTAACGCTAACGAGCAGGAATGCTAGTTGCATGAAGTGTTGCTTGTTGAGTTTCTTTGAAAGGGAAATATTTTGATCTTTTTGGATGTAGATTGCACAGGTTAACCAGACAGTGGTCTGTTTTGATTTGCCTACCTTTCTTGGTCCCTCCCAGTTGATGGCAGTTATGACATACTTTAAATGTAATGTGCTCATAGGCCATTGCTCCCTTTCTGAGGGCCAGGTTCTGGCTCATGGTCCCCAGTAGGCAAAAGGACTCCTATGACTGATGACCCCCAAACTAATATAGCACATATGAGTTCGGATAGCTTCAGGGAGCCTCCGGAGCTCACCCAGAAACTGGTGTTTCATTATATTCAACGCTGGTTTATTGTGTGCAGGGTGAGGGTATTTTCTGGGGGGAGCCCCGTTGGCTCCCCGGAGCTATCCCAGGCTGATATGCTGATGTCAGACTTTGGCATCAGTCATGTGTATGGAGTTCTTAGGCCTACCGGGAACCATGGCCAGAACCGGGCCCCCTCAGAGAGGCAAGGGGAGCAATGGCCTATAGAAGCCCCCGTGTGGTGTTGGAAGCATTCTATGTCTGCCATCGACCGGACAGGCACCCAGAAAGGTAAGCGCCCCAAAACAAACCCCTATTCTGGTTAAAATTGCTACCAAAGCTGAACTAGTGGATAGAACTCCCCAAAGAAAAACGAGCAAACTAGTGTGACGTCACACGCTGCCGCGCCGCTGTCTGCGCAGCTCCCCCCCCCGGGAGGGGGAAGGGGGAGCCCCAGACCCTCCGCGCCGGCTACCCACACCTCAGTTCTTGAGGCTGATGCTATAGGCGAAGGTCGTGTGCTCTGGCTCCGGTGTTCGCTACAACACTGTGCTTGCGTGTGGTGTTTGTTTTCTGGGTGCGAGAGCCAGGAGTAATTTTTGGTACTCGGGCTGCATGCGCCTAGGTTTCCTTCCCTAGGTGCCCTATAAGTACTACCCTTGGGGCTTGGGGCCACCTTCCACAGGCTCCTTGGGATCTGCCTCTGCTGGTCCGTTTTACCTTTTTCGGTTTTTCGGCCGCCTGTTGGGCTCTTGGGTGTTCTGTTCTCCCTTGTTACTGGCAGGTAAGAGGCAGTTTGCACTGGTAGGGGCGCAGGGTGCTGCACAGCTTGTATTCCCGACATAGCGGCTGGCTCTGTCCCTGGGGTTCGCTGTCCTCTTGCGGGTTTTGTTTTTCTTTTTGTTTTTGCCTGGTGGGGGGTTCTGTCATGTTCATTCCTTAGTTCTAACCTTTCACGGTTATACTCGATGGCGCCCCCTGCTAGGTCCCCGTGAGTGTACACGTCCCTGGGGTACAGCTATAGAAGTTCGATTGGTAGTTTTGGGCGCCGGTTAGCAGCTCCCTGCCTGGGACTACCTGAGCGCGAGTCCTCTTAAAGTAAACGCTCAGGACCCTGGGAATCCCCTAGGGGCGCGTGGGTCCGATGGATGTGACCCCGGAGTCCCCACTCGCTGTGTGCGAGTTTGAGGGTTGCTCGGTCCCTTTGTCTCAGGGTGACCCTCATTGTTTTTGCCTCTGCCATGCTGCCTGTTGGGTCGGTGATACTTTCGACCCTGAGTCCTGTGAGTGTTGCTGCTTGCTTGTGACTCAATTTACCCATCCTCTGATGATTCTCTTCGGGTTCAGGCGGCGCGTGCGTTGCAGTCTAGGTTTCGTCTGTTGCAACGCGCTAGATTGGTTGCCACCCGGATGCCCCGGGNCGCCTCGCGTGTTGGCAGGCGGTGCTTGCTTCTTCCTTGGAATCCACTTGGGCCCTGGCTCTCAAGTTATCTTCGCCCTTTTGTCCTTTGCTGTTTGCGGAGTCTGCTGTGGTGCAGTACCTGCAGGCGGCTTCGATTAGTTGTCGCCTATGTCTGATTTGTTGGTGCTCTGGAGGGCTTGTGGGGTGCATTCCCGAAGGGTCGTGACAGGGCTCGGGGCTCTCCATTCCTCGTGGTAGGCCAGTGGGTGCCAGATTTGGGGCAGGCACAGCCTTCGGTTCCGTCTTTTTCTGGTCGGCGCGGGGATCGCCCTGTCCCCACTCAGGTTCTCGTAAGGTGCGTTGCCCCTTTTGTGGTTCGTCCCATTGAATGGGCGATGGGGGGAGGAGGGGGAGCTTGCCTGGTCTCATGATTCGTGGGCTTTTCGGGTAGTTTCGTGCAGCCTGTGGTGGCGTTGGGGTGGCCCCTCTCCCTCCGGGGGTTCAGGCTGACGGGGGCAGGCCTCTTCTCCTGCGCTCTGTCAGGTCATCTTAGAGTGGGTTCGCTTGGGTATGGTCACAACCCTCCTCATCCCTCAGGTGGTTTCCCGCCTGTTTCCAGTCCAAAACAGGACTGCGCAGACCTCCGGTTCATTCTGGCACTACAGTGGTACCTCGGTTTAAGAGTTTAAATCCGTTCCTGGAGACAGCTCGTCTTCCGAAAACTCGTAATCCAAGCTAATTTCCCATAAGAAATAATGGGAAATGATTAATTAATACGTTCCTGAACCCCAAAACCTCACTTCAAACTAAATTTTATACCTAATTCATTTAAATAAAACTACAAAACTATGTTCAATTATTACTTACCTTGCTGTTGGCATATGGAAATGGTGAGGAGAAGGGAGGAGAGAGGTGTTACTGTTTGGAAGGGGATTCCCCTTCCATATAACATCAGGCAGTGAGGACTTCACTGGTGTGCACACTCTGGCACTTTTTGCCTGCATACCACTAAGACTTCCTGTCTTACTAAGAATCGTCTAAGACACTTGTTTTTCCCTACATTTTAACACTTGTCTGTAGTAAAGACACCACATTGTCCATTTAAAAGGTCAATGCAATGGCCCTGCTACAACTTTATCTGGGTGAGTTTTTTCAACAAAACTTTGCAGTTCTTCCCATACTTCACACATTTTCTTAAACTTTAGCGTTATCACAGGGCTCGAGAGCGTTACCACTTTTTGTGTTGAGGTTGCACAGCGGACTCGCTCATGAGTCACGAGAAAAAATATTTCTATAAACTCTATTTGTTATGCGATCAGACTTTGGGATTATTTGAAAATTTCCACCATGAAATTTCCGTTTTCTCCATTAACTGCATAGCCTATTTGGGAGAACGGCATAGCCTATTTGGGAAACGGCATAGCATTGCACCATCGAGGTAAGACCATTGTATTGTTGACACGACAAGTGTAATCGACGTAGTTTTTTATTTGGTGCCAGTCTAACGCATCTTTGTGTGACATTTTATACTTATGTTCTTCTAGAACATTCTTTGCGAACACATTGGTACAAAATATAATCATACATCGAAAATTAATGTCAGGACAGTGAAAAGAGTATACTCTTTTCAGTGTTGCCGCTCAATTGCCCGAAACGACGCACTATTTTCTTAGGTTGAACCTTACCACTAGCTTTCTTGGGACCCATGGAGAGATATATAATAACAACTTTTATGGTCAAGTGACCAAAAATCCAACAAAACACTGAAAATCCGGGTGAAGAATGACGTGGGATAGTCACTGGGCGCGAGGCACTGGTAAACTGAGGGGTGAGGGACAGTGATCGCCATACCACCATGCGCTAGGTCGGCCTGTATGCATATCAACATACTCGCCTTCCGAGGCACATTTTCCAAGCAAATCCTGCTCGTATTCCGAAAAACTCGTATTCAGGGACACTAGTATTCCGAGGTACCACTGTAGTCCCGTCTGAACCCATGGATTTATTGCCCCACCTTCAGGATGACTACTCTGTCCCAGGTCCGTCTTCTGTTGGAGCCGGATGCTTGGATGGTGTCCCTGGACCTCAAGGATGCGTACTAGCACGTCCTGGTTCATCCAAGATTCAGAGACTGGCTCGGTTTTGTTGTGGGGCGTCAAGGTTAATGCTTTCATTGTCTTCTCTTTGGGTTGAATCTGGCGTTTCACATTTTCACACGCCTTACTTGGGTTGTAGTGGGTCGTATTCGTTTATTAGGTGTCCGGGTTCTGGCCTACCTTGACGACTGGCTGGTTTGGGCTCCCAGCCAGTCCGCGTGTCTGCTCTCCAGGGATTTGGTTCTTTCCCAGCTTGCCGGGTTCGGGTTCCTGGTGAACTGGAGGAAGTACCATCTGGTTCCCTCTCGGGTTCAGCCTTGGCTGGGTCTGGTTTGGAACGCTCGTACCTCTTCCTTGTCTCTTGCCCCGGCGGCTGTGCTCCGTCTGCATTCCCGCCTTCATCTGTTCCTAAGAGGCTCCCGGGTCACGAGGCGGTTGCTCGAGAGTTTGTGCAGGAGCCTGAACTTTGCCATGATGGTCTACCCGCCAGGTCAGGTGTGGCTTCATCGGCAGTTCTGGTTCCTTCGGGGATGGCCCTTCCACCTCTCTCGCGATCGTTGGTTTCGGCCTCAGGAGGCTTTGCATCGGTTGCCTCATTGCCGGCTTCCTCTTTGGGTTTTTCGGGGTTCAGTGCCTTGGCGCCTACCCGAGCCCTCGTTCGATATGTATACGGACATGTCGTCTCTTGGCTGGGGTTTTGTGACCAGTGCTCACCAGGCCGGCCAGGGGCGGTGGGGTCCGTCCTTCCGTCGGGCTCACAGCACGGTCCGGAAGTTTGCGGCGGTGTGGATGTTACTCCGGAGGGTTCGAGTCACTTGTGGATCGACGATTCGGCTCCATTCGAATTGCTCCCCGGTAGTTCATTGGCTGAATTGAGGGGGGTTCGATGCATGCTTTGGCTCTTTTGGGGCTGGTCACTTCGGGTTACTCGTCTGCTGAGTTCTCGGGGTTTGGCTCTCCTGGCAGTTCACGTCCAGGGGGTGTCCAGTGTCCTGGCGGAAGGCCTGTCTCGTTTCCTTCCCTTTTCCACGGAATGGACGGTCGACGCCGACTCCTTCAGTTGGCTGTGCCAGACGATCAGGACTCTGGACGTGGATCTCTTCGCGTCGGCATGGTTGAGGAGTCTCCCGGTATACGTGGCGCCCTTCCCCAACTGCAAGGCTGTCGGGAGGTGTATCCACTCGATTTAACAGCCTATATGGGGCTGTACCCTGGTCGTTATTTCTGGAGCTCCGGTATTTCCGAAGTTAAGTGTCGGTAATTTTTCAAGTAACATTCAGGTAAGATATATTTTGTACAGACTGCCACTTGGTCCACCACTAGTGCCTTCTACCCTGTGATGTCACAGATTCACGGCACATTGTTTTGATTTGTCAAAAGGCTGGAGTGTTCTTGTGAGTGTAGCCCTCCATGGGCAATCATGGCAGGAACACCACCAGCTGTGCCCTCAGCTGCTGAATTGTTGGTTGGTACCACCTCCGGCGTAACATCGGCAGCTGTGCTTGGCCCACAGGGGCATGCTCTGCTGTAACACCACCAGCTGTGCCGCCAGCCGCTGGATCGTCGGCTGGGACCACGTCAGCCGGAATGACAGCAGCTGAGCTTGGCCCCCCAGGGGCATGATCAGCTCGGAACGCCACCAGCTGTGGCATCAGGTGCTGGAACATCGGCTGGTACCACAGCAGCCGGAACAACAGCAGCAGAGCTTGGCCCCCGGGGTCGTGCACAGCTGGGACACCACCAGGTGTGCCATGGGCGTGCTGGATCATCGGCTGGGACATCAGCCGGAACTACATCAGCTGTGCTTAGCCCCTCAGGGCATCAGGTGCTGGAACATCGGCTGGTACCATAGCAGCCGGAACAACAGCAGCAGAGCTTGGCCCCCCGGGACGTGCACAGCTGGGACACCACCAGGTGTGCCATGGGCGTGCTGGATCATCGGCTGGGACATCAGCCGGAACTACATCAGCTGTGCTTAGCCCCTCAGAGGCATTCATAGCTGGAACACCATCAGCTGTGCCCTTAGCTGCTGGAGCGTCGGCTGGGACCACCTCCGCCGCAACATCGGCAGCTCTGCTTGGCCCCCAGGGGCATGCCCTGCTGTAACACCACCAGCTGTGCCATCAGCTGCTGGATCATCGGCTGGGACCACCTCCGCCGGAACAACAGCAGCTGTGCTTGGCCGCCAGGGCCATGCTCAGCTCTGAAATGCCACCAGCTGTGGCATCAGGTGCTGGAACATCGGCTGGTACCACAGTAGCCGGAACAACAGCAGCAGTGCTTGGCCCCGGGGTCGTGCACAGCTGTGACACCACCAGGTGTGCCATCGGCGTGCTGGATCATCGGCTGGGACCTCGTCAGCCAGGACAACAGCAGCTGTGCTTGTCCCCCAGGGCATGCTCGGCTGGCACACCGCCAGCTGCTGGATCATCGGTTGGGACCACATCAGCCGGGACTGATAATAAACACCACCAGGTGTGCCAGCGGCATGCTGGATCATCGGCTGGGACTACATTAGCCGGAACAACAGCAGCTGTGCTTGGCCCCCAGGGCATGCTCAGCTGGCCCACCGCCAGCTGTGCCGACAGCTGCTGGATCATCGGCTGGGAACACATCAGCCAGAACAGCAGCAGCTGTACTTGGCCCCCAGTGTCATGCTCAGCTCGGAACTTCACCAGCTGAGCCTTCAGCTGCTAGATCGTCGGCTGGGAACTAGAACAAATACAATAAAATTATAAAATTAAAGAAATAAATAATAAATAAAATTATAACAAGAACTAAAATGGGGAAAATAAGATTAATAATAGGACACCACCAGCTGTGCCCTCGTCTGCTGAACCATCGGCTGGGACCACCTCCGCCGGAGCATCAGCAGCTGTGCTTGGCCCCCGGGGGCATGCTCAGCTGGAACACCGCCAGCTGTGCCGTCAGCTGGCGGTACCACTTCAGCCGGAACTACAGCAGCTGTGCTTAGCCCCCCAGGGTCATGCACAGCTGGAACACCACCAGCTGTGCCCACAGCTGCTAGACATCGGCTGGGACCACATCCGCCGGAACAGCAGCAGCTGTGCTCGGCCCCCAGGGGCATGCTCAGCTTGGCACACCACCAGCTGTGCCGTCAGATTGCAGGATCATCGGCTGGCACCACATCAGCCGGAACAACAGCGGCTGTGCTTGTCCCCCAGGGGCATGCTCAGCATGCTCAGCCTTCGGCTGCTGGATCATCGGCGGGAACCACTTCCGCCGGAACATCGGCAGCCGGGACAGGCGCCGGGTACACGCCGGGCACCGGGGACAATCCTAACTACAACAGGGCGCCGCACACGCGGGCATGGAGGGGAACACGACAGGCCTATACCTTAGGATAATGTAGATGGGCCGGCTGCTCCAGCATAATTCTAATCCGAAAAAATATATTTTTATTAAAAATGCGACGAAATAAATAGCTGGAGACGGCAAATAAAGATGACGAACCAAGCGTCAGTTAGGTTAGGATTGGTTTGGTTAAGTTAGGTTAGGTTAGGTTACGGTAGTTTAGGTTAAGTCAGCCCAACCTAACATTTATTCAGTACCAACGTAATGCCAGGAAGCTCTCCGGCTTCCTCCTGCCCTCCAGGTGTGCCAACAGCTGCTGGAACGATCGTCGGCTGGGAAAGTAAGGTAAGCAATAGGAAATACCAAATAATATAAATGGTAACGTGAACGCTGTCCACTCTTGAGACCAACAAAAGGAAATAAAATACCATAAAATATAAACTTAAAAGAAATAATAAAGTAAATAATATAACAAAATAAAGAAAAAATAACAAGGAATAATAGAACGCCCCCAGCTGCGCCCTCAGCTGCTGGACCATCGGCTGGGCCCACCTCCGCTGGTACAACAGCAGCTGTGCTTGGCACCCCAGGGGCATGCTCAGCAGGAACACCGCCATTTGGGCTGTCCGCTGCTGGAACATCGGCTGGGACCAGATCAGCCGGTACAACAGCAGCCGTGCTTGGCCCCCTGGGTCACGCTCAGCTGGAACCCCACCATCTGTGCCGTCAGCTGCCGGATCATCGGCTGGGACCACCTCAGCCGGAACAGCAGCTGTGCTTGGCCCCCAGGGGCATGCTCAGCGCGGAACAGCACCGGCTGTGCCATCAACTGCTGGGACATCGGCTGGTACCACATCAGCTGGAACAACAGTAGCTGTGCTTGGCCCCCGGGGTCGAGCACAGCTGGAACACCACCAGCTATGACATCAGCTGCTGGATCATCGGCTGGTACCACATCAGCCGGAACTACAGCAGCTGTGCTTAGCCCCCCAGGGGCATGCACAGCTGGAACACCGCCAGCTGTGCCCTCAGCTGCTAGACATCGCCCGGTACCACACCCGCCGGAACAACAGCAGCTGTGCTCGGCCCCCAGGGGCATGCTCAGGTGGAACACCTCCAGCTATGACATCAGCTGCTGGATCATCGGCTGGTACCACATCAGCCGGAACTACAGCAGCTGTGCTTAGCCCCCCAGGGGCATGCACAGCTGGAACACCGCCAGCTGTGCCCTCGGCTGCTAGACATCACCCGGGACCACACCCGCCGGAACAACAGCAGCTGTGCTCGGCCCCCAGGGGCATGCTCAGCATTGGATCACCACCAGCTGTGCCAACAGCTGCTGGATCATCGGCTGGGACCACATCAACCGGAACAACAGCAGCTGTGCTCGGCCCCCAGGGGCATGCTCAGCTTGGCTCACCACCTGCTGTGCCAACAGTTGCTGGATCATCGGCTGGCACCACGTATATATAAATCGGCACCACCGGCACCACCACATATAAATTAGTGAATAGTGTTAGAGAATTGTGCATGAAAAAGTATAAATGTAAAGTTGTGGAGGAGGCATCACACTTGTGTTTACACCACAGCCACGAGGCCTACACAGTGTAAGGGAGTCCCTCAGTAACAGTATACTCCCTCAGTGATAATATACCAGCAATATATACTGTAATACGGGCAAGTAGGTTTAGGAACTAGTAATAGAGTAAGTTAATAACATTGTAAGCCGGAAGAAAGCAGAAATTCCCTTAGGAAAATACAGGCAAATAATCAGTGTATAAATCAAGTAACTGGCAACCGGTGACATCCTGCCCCCCCGACCTGGGACAACAACGGTCAACTATACGGTCCCAAGAGGACCATATTTTCTCCACAAGGCGATAAGTACCCCCACATAAACTTTAACAAATAAACATATGTAATATTATAAATATACTGTATACATATTATATATACATATATATAATATTATAAATATATGCATATAATATTATAACATCACAAACCCAACATGGAGGTGTGTGGAGGCTGCCATAAGGCACTTTGGAAGACTGTTGTAGGCATTGTATGTAACATTTGTAACATAAGATTTCACCTGAGTTGTACAGGATTACCTACACAATATGCAAACCGGGAAGGTTCCTACTGGATCTGTGAAAGTGACAGACAGGCGTGGGAAAACATTGCCAAACTAATGAATGACATTCCTGAAGTACACAGGCTACAATTCACACAAAAACTACCAGAAATATATGCAGAGTATATAAAGACAGCAACGAACTCTGAGCACAACCCAGGGATTGAGAATTTAGAGAGTCAAAGTAGCAATGTAGAAGGACACAGCGTCGAGGTACACAAAAATGAAGGCAATATTGTAGAGCAAACTGGTGATATGAATAAGGAGATAAAAAATGAGACGAATGAGAAAGACGAAAGCAACAAGGCGAAAGATAAGGGTAATACCGAGAATAAATGCAGAAACGAGAAAGTTGGAACAAAAATCACAGAGGTAGCCAAGTCGTACACGGATACAAACAAGAATAATGCAATCACAGATGAAAATATTTGCAGGTATTATGCAAAAGGACAGTGCAGATATGGGCCAGAGGCACGGAATGCTCATTCATGCACCCACGGAAATGCCGGAACTGGTTAGGGAAAGGCAGATGTCGTTTTGATACTGAGTGTAGATATTTTCACCCTAAGCTATGCAAACTCTCAGTTAATGAGAGGAAATGCTACGATCTTCATTGCCCCGATTTCCACGTCAGAGGTACACAGCGCTATATAAGAGAGGAAGTCCAATATAATAGCCCTGAACATTTTTTAGAGGCAGGCAGAAACAGAGGGAGAAACAGACAGGCAGAAACGTGGCAGGAGTACGGATGGAGAGGGGGAAATGCCCGAGACTGGACTACATTTCGTCATCAAGCCCACACATACTACACCCCCCAACTACACAGAGACTACCACACTCCCCAATATCACTTCCAAAACTGGACAAACCATTGCCACAACAACACACCCTGGGTCAGGGTAGAGAGGAGGGAGAACCACCAAAACCTTCCAGAAGTGACACACAATATGGACAATCATTCATTTTTGCAAACATTCAAGGTCTAAAGCCAAAGTCAAGAAATAAAGTCAAGTTCATAAATGGTCTCCTATTAGAGTCAAACTCCATATTTGGGGCATTCACGGAAACTCATACAAAAGATTACATGGATGGTGAAATCTGGATTCCAAATTATAATTTATACAGATGTGATAGAAAAACTAGGTCAAATGGAGGAGTAGGTCTGTATATTAAAGAGGACCTGGTATGCACAGAACTACTAAACTCAACTAATGAGGTGGTAGAGGTACTTGGAATTAAGGTAGAGAAACTAAACCTAATTATTATTTTAATATATAAACCGCCAGATACAACGGTTGAGGAATTCACAGAGCAGATGCACAAAATAGAGAACATACTTGATGACCTAGCAAACCCAGCTCCAGATATTATCTTCCTTGGAGATTTCAATTTACCGAGTCTAAGATGGAGAATGGCAAACACAAATATCATAGCAGGGAATGACCCGGGAAATAACCAGCCACAGGTCAGAGAACTTTTGAGATTCTGTGACAAATTCTCGCTCAATCAACAGATTACAGAACCAACTAGGAACGAAAACACACTAGACTTGTTATTCACAAACAATGATGAACTAATCAGAGACATAACAATCTCAGATACTTCATACTCAGACCATAAGCTCATTGAAGTGCGAACTAGCATAAATAACGGTAGTAGATCTAAGAGACCCAACAAGCGAGAAGGAATATTCAATCAATTCAATTTCAACAATAAGAGGATTGACTGGGAAAAAATAAATGTAGACCTTTCAACCATTCAATGGGAGACGGTCTTAAGCGACAAAACTCCCACACAGGGAATAGCTCAACTGACAGCTGAAGCTTACAAGGTCTGCTTGAAGCACGTGCCGGTGAGGAGGGGCAGAAAGAGGAACACTCTAGAAAGAGAACGCAGACGACTGTACAGGAGAAGGAAAAAAATACGGAAATGCTTCGGCAGACACAACTATCACAAGCAAGGAAAATAAGCCTAAGCAGGGAGATCGAAGAAATCGAACAAACGTTGAAGCGATCATATGAGTCTGAGGAAATGGAATTGGAACAGAGAGCTATACAAGAGATAAGGAAAAATCCGAAATATTTTTTCACATACGCTAAATCAAAATCCAAAACCTCGACCAGTATTGGACCGTTAATTACAAATGAAGGTACGTACACAGAGGACAACAAAGAGATTAGTGAAATTCTAAGAAGCCAGTATGAGGCTATGTTTAGCACACCAATTAACAACATGAAAGTTGATGACCCAGACAGCTTCTTTATGAATGACATTCAAGCTGCAGATAATATAACGGATATTACCACAAACTCGGAAGACTTTGAAAGAGAAATTGACAATATGCCCATGCACTCAGCCCCTGGGCCTGACTCATGGAATTCAATATTCATAAAGAAATGTAAAGTACCAGTAGCGAGAGCACTCAGCGTAATATGGAGAAAGAGCCTGGATACAGGGGAGATACCAGCAGCACTTAAATCTGCAGATATAGCTCCGTTGCACAAGGGGGGGAGTAAAGCCTTGGCAAAAAATTATAGGCCAGTTGCACTAACATCACACATAATAAAAGTGTTTGAAAGAGTGATTAGGAATCAAATTTCTAGTTTTATGGAAAACAATGAATTGCACAATCCAGGACAACATGGATTTAGAGCGGGAAGATCCTGTCTGTCACAGTTACTCAACCACTATGACAAAATCACAGAAGCCCTAGAAGAAAAGCAAAATGCAGATGTTGTATACACAGACTTTGCAAAGGCTTTCGACAAATGTGACCATGGGGTGATAGCTCACAAAATGAGGTCAATGGGAATAACTGGAAAAGTAGGACGCTGGATACTCAATTTCCTGTCGAACAGAACACAAAGAGTAACAGTCAATCAGATAAAATCGAGTCCAAGCGATGTTAAAAGCTCTGTACCTCAAGGTACAGTCCTTGCACCGCTACTGTTCCTTATTCTCATATCTGATATAGACAAAAATACACGTCACAGCTTCGTGTCATCCTTCGCAGATGACACAAAAATCAGCATGAAAATTACCTCTGCTGAAGACATTGAAAAACTACAAACAGATGTCAACAAAGTTTTCGATGGGCAGCAGCAGAAAATAATATGATGTTTAACAGTGATAAATTTCAGGTACTCAGGTACGGCAAAAATGAGGATCTGAAACATAATACAGGGTACAAAACACAATCAAATCTTCCCATAGTAGAAAAACAGCATGTCAAGGATTTGGGAATAATGATGTCCGACGATCTAACGTTTAGGGAGCATAACCAAGCAAATATCGCATCAGCCAGAAAAATGATCGGATGGATTACGAGAACTTTCAAATCCAGGGATCCCATCACAATGGTTGTACTCTTCAAGTCACTTGTGTTGTCCCGTCTCGAATACTGCTCAGTACTCACTTCCCCTTCAGAGCAGGAGAGATTGCTGAAATAGAGGGAATACAGAGAACATATACGGCACGCATAGACGAGATAAAACACCTAAATTATTGGGATCGTCTCAAAGCTCTCCAAATGTACTCTCTAGAAGGAGACAGAGAGAGAGATACCAAATAATATACACGTGGAAAATACTGGAGGGCCAGGTCCCAAATCTACACAGTAAAATAACAACGTACTGGAGTGAACGATATGGAAGAAAATGCAAGATTGAACCAGTGAAGAGCAGAGGTGCCATAGGCACAATCAGAGAACACTGTATAAACATCAGAGGTCCGCGGTTGTTCAACGTCCTCCCAGCGACTATAAGAAATATTGCCGGAACAACCGTGGACATCTTCAAGAGAAAACTGGACTGTTTCCTAAGAGAAGTCCCGGATCAGCCGGGCTGTGGTGGGTATGTGGCTCTGCGGGCCGCTCCAAGCAACAGCCTGGTGGATCAAACTCTCACAAGTCGAGCCTGGCCTCGGGCCGGGCTTGGGGAGTAGAAGAACTCCCAGAACCCCATCAACCAGGTATCAATGATCAGGATTCCTCCTTGCTCCTAACAAATTCTATGGCTGTCTTAAAACCTCTGTATCAGTGCCTCACTCCTAACTTATCCTAGATCATGTCCACCTGCACCGATACAAATAATGGGTTTGTTTCCATTTCCAGTCATAATATCATTCATGTTGTTAATATTTTTTATTTATTGTTGCCACCGGAGGCAGCTAGTTTATTGTGCACCCCCATACTCATCCTGTGAGGCAGCGGTAGTGCAAAAAGCATTACACAGAGCACAAAAGGTCTTTATCAGACTTCACTGGAGATTATTACATGAGATTATTACAAAGTCAACACAACTAACACCCCAAAGTCCAGGTCCCTATAACCAAAATGGGGCAGTTTCGGGGCATCAGGGTGAGCCACTAACCTAGTGCGCTGCAGCAACCTATAACGCGCATGCAATGCAGAAACTCGCTTTCACCCGAAATATCATGATCAGTGGTATTGGGTGAAGCAGTAGTACATGCAAGCAACACCACTCGCAGGACTCCGGGTCGAAGGTGTTACCAACCCCAAAATTGCTATGATGGAGGCAAAACAAGGTGATTGTCACATTGAGACAAGGAAATAGAGCAACCCTCACTCAAACTCGCACGAAACGAGATGGAACCTTCCATCGGACTACTGAGCCCCAGTGGATTTTTCCAGGGCCCTTAGACACTCTGCTAAGGGAAGTCCAGACAAGGTCCTGCTAACCAGCACCCCAAAACTAACAAACAAACTGCTAAGAGCTGAACCAATCAGGACGTGTACACTCACAGGGACCTAGTGGAGGTACCACCACCAATATATATATAGCAGATACCAACACTTGGGGCGCATACCCCCCTTGGCAAGAAAAACAAAAATAAAAGAAAAACCCCACAAGAGCACAACGACCCAGGTGGAACAGAGCCGTCCGCTGTATTATGGTGAAAACAAGCTGCACAGTACATCCATGCCCCTACCAGTGACGAAACTACCTCCTACCCCAGAGACAAACAGCAGTGCATGAAACACCACCCCAGCTGACACCCAAGGGCCTGGCAATCACCGAGCAAGCAAAAGACCTTCAGCATGAGGTAGCCCTCAAGCGACCTGTGGAACATAACCCCAAGCCACAAGGGCAGTACTTACAGGGCACATAGGGAAGGTAACCCATAGGTGCATGCAGCCCAAGTACAGGTGAAACTACTCCTGGCTCACACACCACTACTTGGACAGGACCACACCACAAGGCCCAGCACTGAAAAAGGATTCGGAGCCAGAGTCGCACGACCACCTAGGTCTCACATCAGCCACAGAACTGACAGTGTGGACAACAACATTCAGACAACACTCAGCCCCCTTGTTTTAACTCCCTAAACATGCTAAACATAATCTCAATCCACAAATTCTCTTGTGTCAACTACATTTACAAAACCACTGTTCTTAAATGCAAAATCCCTGCTCTGAAACTCTCCCTGGACAGATGTAATAGGACCCCATTATCACCACACCAGAAATAAATATCTCTTTGATATCCCCAGAGTCAAACTTAATCTGTGTAAACACTCTATGCAAATAAAGGGACCTAGTCTATGGAACTCACTCTCTAATGAATTGAAAAGCTGTTACAACCACTTTTGCATCATTCAAAACACAAACTAAAAAGTACCTAATTTTCATCTTCATAGTTTTCTACCTTGTTGCCTTAAAATTGCACTGTATTCTAGTGCTACCCAATCTCCCTATCTTCATGTACCCAATCCAAGCAACTTTACACATTGTGATCATTGCTGTCTTCTGATATGTGCTATCAATTTGCTGTATGGTGGCCTATTAATCATTGTTTAAAATTACCAATCAAGCTTTCAATGCAATCAATCAGAGCTTTAATATAATATACCAATGTGCTTTAATATACCTACAAATCTCTCTATCTCATTTTTTTTCTTGCAATGTATCTGTTATCATTTTATTAATTATGCTAGAATTTACCTACTTAAAATTATCTGTTAGATTAAGGACCTGCCCGAAACACTGCGCGTACTAGTGGCTTTACAAAATTGTAAATACCATGCTACGTATTCTCACAAAACCCAATGTACCTTCTTGTATATAAATAAGTAGCACAATAAATAAATAAATAAATAAATACACCAGCACAAGGGTCTGAGGGCCAACCCCCTTCCCCCTCCCGAGGGAGGGAAGAGCTGTGCACAGACGGGACGCGTGACGGCTGAGACGTCATGCCAGTTTGCTATTTTCGTTTGGGGGAGTTCTGTCCAACTAGTTCGCATTCTTATAGCAATACTTGTTCACCAGAATAGAGTTTGTTGTGGGGACACTACCTTTCTGGGATGCTCGACCAGATTGATGCAGACATAGAATGCTCCCAACCACACAATGGTTTCTATAGGCCATTTGTTCCCTCATGATCTCTTCGGGGGGCCAGGTTCTGGCTCGTAGGTTCCCGGTAGGCCTATAGCTCCATTCGTTTGACTGATGTCTGGGTCTAATACACTCATATCAGCCCGGATAGCTCTGGGAGCCAAAGGGGCTTCCCCCCAGAAAAAATGGATTTTGAACGAATATTTTAATTTGGGATGCAGTGTGTGTCCTCCCCAGACTGAGTATATCATATACAGGACACATTATGAGTTATCAGCCAGGCAAAGTGTTAAGCTGGTACATGCACACCCAGAGCACCCCCAGAACAAGAAAACTACAGTCCACTCCAACACCTGGCCGACAAAGGAAACAAGATTCTTAAGGGCACCGCCAGCAACAAGCAGAGATGGCACCATTGACCAAATGAAGATGAAGCAAACAAGTGTTCAAGGGACACACACAACACACGAAAAACCACATGAAAAACACGCACGTGAAGTAGTAAATTAAACAAACATAAGCACCGACTCCTGCACATGACAGAGTCCAAGGGACGGCCAACACTTAGCTAAAAGGGGCAATGTAAATATAGCAGTGAGGCACTAGGAGGACAGTGCACAAGCACAGCAGGTGCATGAATGAGGGGGTAGATGCCCAGTACCCTTGGGTCACTGGGGCTGCCTTTTGGTGGTGAGGGAATGAATCTACTATTGGCTGGACCTAGAAGACGTGTGTGTACTGTGACGGTGGTTCCCCCCCTTCTGATTCTCCCACGCCTGCTGTAAGAGTCATGTCCGCTATTCGCGAGCGTTCTCTACATTGCAGGCATCAATTGAACATATGTGGGAGATAGTAGTATTCTCGAAGAGCCGAGGAAACTTTGCGAAAATGTAGTATTTTGGCCTGTGGGATAGGCCCTTTAGGGAAGCCCAACTATGGCGCGGGCGAGTCTGTTCTCCCGCCAAAAACTGTGTGATGTCAGTGGCACCAGAATTGGTCACCGTCAGCGACGTGGCACTGGGAGCCCAATGAAAACTACCTTTGGGAAAAGTGACGTCACATAGGCACGGGGGGTCCAGCCGTGTTGGCGCCAGACGATATCAGTCTTTCACGACACGTCCAAGAGGTAGGACGCGCGATCGGTCATCCTGTCAGAGTGACGGATTTACCGAACTCCGGTGGACGTAAGCGTCTCCAGTTGTTGGCACGCACTCTGTGAGGTCTTCCTGCCACCCAGAAGTGGCTCAGATAAGGATTTGACAGAATTATTGAGCAACAAGTGCTCAGGGGACAGGTGTGTTGCGAGAAGTGGGCCGGGCATCGGTGTGTGTCGTCATTGGCGGTTCACCAGTATAGGAGACAGTTTAGTGGCCGGGCCACCCACCGTGAGTGAACCGGGTTGACAGCCTTGTCAACCAGGTTGAACGTGTGATCGACGATCCCGTCAAGTTTGACAGTAACCCCACCTTCGTGGAACCCTACGAGTCAACAGTTTGGATGCAAGCACGTCGAGAAGTCTTCCCAAATACCTAGCGATATATCTAGACGACGAGGGAATTGACAGTGTTGTGAGCTTCAATGCTCTGAAGTCGGGTGCTGTGCGTGTGGAGCTTAAGCAGCAATCGTCTTGGAACGGCTGGTAACTTCACAGTGACTTCGTAGTGGTGAGAGGCAGTTCCTCTGGGAGTACAGTGACAAGAACTAATTGGGAAACGTGCGACGACCGCCGAGACGTAGGCTGGCTGCCGTAGTTGGGAGGACAGTTGACGGCCAGGAGACCGACTTCAACCCTGCGACGTACTGTAGAGGAAGGAGCACGGACCTGCAGTGTACAGAAGCGGCGAGACGCGACATCCTAAGGCGTGGGGCTTGTGTTTTTGGATGATGGACGAGGCGAGAGCCTGGACCAGGAGCTACAACCCAACTGTCATCCTAGGATAGTTAAAGTAGGTGTTTACAGTTACCCTCCCATTTCCCCTTTAGTTAGCTATATATTTTCTTGTCAGATATTTTATATGTCGTGAGCAAATCTCACTTGAGTCTAAGTCACAGAGTGAACAGTATGTGGTGAGCCTGCCCAAAGCGCTCACAGTATCAGTTTACATATATATCTATGTGTGGGTGTGTGCAAGCACCAAGTTTCATCAGAGAATTTACTGTGACTGTTATTATTAATTTCCTGTGAGTATTATTATATTATATATATATATTGGTAGTAAACCAGATATTGGTGTGTTGATCTCTATAATCTATCGATATAAATGCCTGTGTATTGATCTCTATAATCTATTAATATAAATGCCTGTGTATTGATCTTCATGATGTATATATATATATGCCGCAAATTTGATTACTGATTTATATATGACATGCCTGTGTACTGAATAATATCATATACGTGAAGTGATTGCCAGTGATATCTCTGTGAGAGAAAGTATAGATATAAAGAAAAGTTTCAGTGATCAAGTGAGTGCATTCACAGTAAATATTATTAAGGAATAGAGTAATCTTTTGGTACGGTGAAACGCCACTGTGAGAGTATTGTGAATAAGATGTTGATCGTGAGGGTAGTGAAATCATAAGTAAGCCATGTGAATGTTGAATAGTGTTTTGGGAAAAGTTAAAATAAATGGGGATCGTGACAGAATTAGCAAACAAGTACTAGTCTGTTCCCACGATTGCGAGGGCCCGGTCAGCTGACATTCTGACAGGTGACACGTGCCGAAGTTA
>WNGS01167840.1:13091053-13108470 GCA_020271785.1 Procambarus virginalis | reverse complement strand
TATGTAGCATTTTTTCAAGAATGGGAGTTGGAAATGAATGCCTGTCGAGTGCCAGTTGCCAACTGGACAAATATTGCAAATCAAATGCAATATCATTCATTGATAATTGGGAACACTTCTATCGAAGAAATGACATGTATGCTCGGGATGGGATGCATCTATCTAGGGCTGGGGTTCTTGCTGTTGTGAACTCGTTGGAACCTGTGGTTGGGGAGTTTGTTTGGGTAGTGGTATAGGAATTGATAGGGAGAAAGGAGGTAATACAAGTATGTGTTTGTGGGGAAAACAAATTGGTAAAATGAACAGGGAAAGAGAAGAGCCTCAAAATAACAATATACTTAGTGTATATTACACAAACAGTAGGAGTTTAAGAAACAAAATAAATTATTTAAATGCTCTTGTTTGCGCAGAAACAATAGATATTATTGCACTTACCGAACCATGGACAAATGTAGAAAACAGAGAACTATTAGCTTAATATCAAGTAAACGGATTTAAACTATTTCACACAGATAGATATATTAGACGAGGAGGGGGAATAGCCATATATGCTAGGGAAAATTTGAAATGTAGTCTTAAAGAGGGAATCAGAGCTCGGCCACACACAGAAATTATTTGGCTAGAATTAAAAGAAAAAGTTAGGAATCTTATAATTGGAGTTATATACAGGTCACCAAACTTAGAATGAATGGAAGCAAAGCATCTATGGGATGAAATATCTAGAGCATCTAGGTCGAACAGTATTTGTGTCATGGGTGACTTTAATTTTAGTGGAATAAACTGGATTAGCAAAACAGGGAATAATGAAGCAGAAGATTTTCTAGAATTAATGGACGATTGGTTTCTTAAGCAACACATTAAGGAATCAACATGGGGGAAAATAATATTTTAGACTTAGTGTTAATTAACTAGGAAACACAGATTAACACTTTAGTTGCGCAAGACATCATATGATGCGTTGAGTGACTTGCAGTAAATTGCACTCGGCATCATGTGATGTTTTGGAGTACCGCGCAAGATTTTGAACGGCCCGCGGATACACGGGGTTCACCACACTTTCATCAGTATTGAGTGAGCAACCAAGCCTGATGCACGCAGCATGAGCTCACAGCACTGCTGTTCAGCTTGTGGCCACAGCATCGCCTAAAAATGCCATAATATACATGTTCTTGCTATTATTTAGCAATGATATTATTACAGAAGACCCCTGACTGTGATAAAACTGACCAGGGTTCTGATAATAGCAGGATTGTGGTGATATTTAGCGCTGTGCTCCATGGAGGGAGGAGTAATGCTGTAGGAGGGAGGGTGGTGGCATTGTCTTCTGACTGCGTGTGGCCACCTTTAATTGACTGCACTCACCATACCGGCTTAGTGGTTCGCTATGGTGAACACAAATGTAAATACTTATATATAACATGTGTATAGAGGGTATAAACAGCAATAGGAATAGGTTGGGAGCCACCATTTTGGTGAGGGAGGTGCGTCGTCTGCACGACTTATCATGTTGTTTACTGGTGACCACGATGGTCTTTGGGCACCATACCAGTTTACTTGTACAAGTATGGTGAATAAAACAGGTAGATACTTATATATAATGTGTGTGTATATAGCGTAATAACACCACAAACAGTATTGTTGGAGGAGAAATATTAATGCGCCTGGCCTTGAGGGCGGCCGCCACCAGCTGACTGTGTGAGTAGTTACGTCTTTGTGCCTTTACTCATCATACAAGCTTAGATGTACAGTTATGGTGAACAAAACAAGTAAATACTTATATATAACGTCTGTATATAAAAGCAAAAACAGTATGGTGGGAGGAGAATGGTGGCAAGTCAGGTGAGGTGAAGAAAATGCAAGATTGAACCAGTGAAGAGCAGAGGTGCCATAGGCACAATCAGAGAGCACTGTATAAACATCAGAGGTCCGCGGTTTTTCAACGTCCTCCCAGCAACTATAAGAAATATTGCCGGAACAACCGTGGACATCTTCAAGAGAAAACTGGACTGTTTTCTAAGAGAAGTTCCGGATCAGCCGGGCTGTGGTGGGTATGTGGCCCTGCGGGCCACTGCGGGCCACTCCAAGTGGAGTGGACTTGGAGCCACTCCTGGAGTGGCCCTGCGGGCCACTCCAAGCAACAGCCTGGTGGACCAAACTCTCACGAGTCGAGCCTGACCTTGGGCCGGGCTTGGGGAGTAGAAGAACTCCCAGAACCCCATCAAGCAGGTATCAAGCAGGGAGGGAGGGAGTGGCAGCCAGTAGCGGGCTGCCACTGCCACTCAGCATACCAACTTAGTGGTTCGTTATGGTGAACATGAATGTAGATACTTATATATAACATCTGTATATAGTGAATAAAAGCAAAAACAGTATGGTGGGAGGATAATGTGGGCGAGTGAGGTGTTGAGGGAGGGAGTGGCTGGCTGGTGTGTGGCGGTCACCCCTCGTTACTTTTTGACTCATAATAGCAACTTAGTGGTTCGTTATGGTGAACAAAACATGCAGATACTTATATATAACCTGTGTATATAGTGTAATGACCGACAAAGTATTTGTTCACTGTTTGATGAACATAATTGAATCAACAATATGCACACCATATTTTTTAGTACAGCGATGATTCACTCATTTTATTATATAAATATATCACACTACACACTATTGAATAATATTTCAGCAAAAAAACTATGAAAAATCAATCAGAGACATTGAAATAATTAGGTAATTATCTCTTTGTGGCAACTCTGGCCTGACAGCTGGCGATCAACAGACCGCCTGGGACGTACACTGAGTCAGCGCCTGTTTTTTGCCAGACTTCCCCCCCTATAGCGGGCAATATATGCCACTTATAATTTTTTTATTATTTTTCCCATGATCAGTGAACACAAATTAACAGGTTTAGAAGAAAAAATAATATTTTTTTTTGTATGCGCCTGTGCTAAATAGCCAGGTGCCATTTAAGGGTTAACCCTTGTGATGCTCAGGGCTAATTAGCATGTGTCACCCACAGGCACATACCAAAAAAAAATATTTTTTTTTTCTTCTAATCCTGTTAATTTGCATTCTCTGATGATGGAAAAAATAATAAAAAAATTGTAAGTGGCATATATTGCCCGCTATAGGGCGGGAAAGTCTGGCACAAAACAGGCGAGCTCCTCCTGTCCCAACGAAAAAGAACCGTAAGGGCAGGAGAGGGTGATCGGAGTCAATATCCACCCGCAGACAGTTCAAGCACCTTGTATACCACGTATAAAAGACCAAACCTGGAGTATGCAGCCCCAGCATGGAGCCCGAACCCTGTCAAGCACAAGATGAAGCTGGAAAAAGTACAGAGGTACGCCACTAGGCTAGTCCCAGAGCGAAGAGGCATGAGTGTTGAGGGCAGGCTGCGGGAAATGCAACTCACGACAAGAAGACAGAAGAGGAAGGGGAGACATAACACTACCCAAAAAATTCTCAGAGGAGTTGACATGGCAGAGAAAGAGAAACTGTTGAACACGGGTGGTATGCGAAGAAGGGGACACAGGTGGAAACTGAGTGCCCAAATTAGCCACAGGGATGTTAGAAAGAACCCGTGTAGTGCCAGAGCAGTTAATAGATGGAATGCAATAGGCAGCGACACGGTGGAGGTAGACTCCAGACACAGGTCCAAATGTAGAGATGATAGAGCCCGGTAGGCTTGGGAATCTGTGCACCAGTTGAACGATAGTTGAGAGGCGGGACCAAAGAGCCAGAGCTCAAGCCCCGTAAGCACACCTAGGGGAGTACAACTAGGTGAGGACAAAAGCTGGCAGGGACATACAAGGAAAATGAAAGAATGCAGTTCCAGAACTGAACACTGGGGCAGCCCAAAATCAGGAAACTGAACATGTACAGAGGTGCAGCCAGGCACTGAAGACAGGCAAGGAAGGAGCGCCCAATTATCGAGAAAACATTCAGGCGCCTAAAGACTAAGCAAAAGGTACCAAATACCGGGGCTGCGTCCCACAGTGTAACTAAGAACAAGATACACTGACCAAGGAGTTCAGCTGTTTCTCTTTCTCTGCCCTGTCAACTTCTCTGAGAATTTTGTGGGTAGTGTTCATGTCTTCCCTTCCTCTTCTGTTTTTGTGTCATGTGTTGCATTTCCTGCAGCCTGTCCTCGACACTCATGCCTCTTCGCTCTGGGACTAGCCTAGTGGTGTACCTCTGTACTTTTTCAAGCTTCATCTTGTGCTTGACTGGGTTCGGGCTCCATGCTGGGGGCTACTTTTATTCCAGGTTTGATCTTTTATATGTGGTATACAAGGTGCTTGCATTGTCTGCAGGTGGATGTGGGTTCTGATCACCCTCTCCTGCCCTTATGGTTCCTTTTCGTTGGGACAGGAGGAGTTCGTTTTTCTGGTTCTGGCTACGGCTTTTGTGTTCCTTTCAGGGACTTCCCTTTTGTTTTAGTGCGGTGCGTGTTTTAAGTAGTTCTCCTCATATATATCTTTGTGAAGTGTGTGTCATTCTTCCCTGCTGGAGCTGGTTGCGCTGCTCCTGCGGGTTGCGGGGTCGCTGTTTTTTGCTTCGCATTTCAGTTCGTGGTCCTCATTTCCTTGTTAGCCTCTTCCTGGCTCCCTGGCGGCTGTTCATTCTGGTTCTTTACCGGCCTGGGTTGGGGGCGCTTCTTTGCTCGGTGTCTGATCCTGAGGGTCTTCCTACGGCTCCACCTCTTTTTGGGGATCGGTCCAGCCCAGTACCTGGCTGGTTCGTTCTTCCCCTCGAGTCTTTGCGTCTTGGTGTTTTTGTCTCATGTTCTCATCACTTGTGTGGGCACTGGTGACTTTGTTGTTGGTCTCCCACCTGCATGCTTTGTCTCGGCGGCAGTGTGTAGTTTCCTGGCGGTCCTTCCGGTTTTCCTATCACTGCGTGGGTGCCCTACGGTCTCCGATAGGGATGTCTTGTCCTTCCCTTCGGGGTTGTTCCTGGACCGTCATTTGGTACCTGTCGCCTCGTATCGGGCGGTGCTGGCGGGGCCGCTCCAGCTTGTATTCAGTGTTGCTGTTCCTTCTGCTCCGTTTCCCTAGCTGTCTAGTTTGATTTTCACCTTCAGCCTGATCATGCGCCTCTGGTGTGGGAAATCTAACTCTAATGTAAATAATATTTAATTTACTGAAATAGAAATATTCGAAGGACCACCCTCTTTGACAAAAGAGGGAAGCAAATAAATGAAATAATAAAATGAATTTATGAATCAGTGCCTATGGATGTTATAATAATTAAGAAGTTATTTGGAGAGCATTAATGAACTGTAATTATACTAATGAGTTAAGAGTTCGACTTTCACAAGCATTGGGGGTTAATACTAAAGATTAATACATCCCTAGTACAAATAATTGACGCTGGTTCTTCGTCAATGAATTAATCAGAATTACCAAGAAAATATATAAATCAAGTATTACGAAATATTCAATAAAGTCAATGATTATATGGCAAAATAAGATTAATCAATGGCAGCAATAATGCAATAATTAGCATAAGACAAGATAATTATTTATATCAATTCTGTTAGTAAAGTAATTACCCAAGTGTAATTACCTAAGTGTTGTTACAGGATGAGAGCTACGCTCGTGGTGTCCCGTCTACCCAGCACTCTTTGTCATATAACGCTTTGAAATTACTGACGGTTTTGGCCTTAACCACCTTCTCACCTAACTTGTTCCAACTGTCTACCACTCTGTTTACGAAAGTGAATTTTCTTATATTTCTCCGGTAGCTTTGTTTCGTTAGTTTAAATCTATGACCTCTTGTTCTTGAAGTTCCAGATCTCAGGAATTCTTCCCTATCAATTTTATCGATTCCTGTTACTATTTTGAACGTAGTGATCATATCGCCTCTTTTTCTTCTATCTTCTAGTTTTTGCATATTTAATGCCTCTAACCTCTCCTCATAGCTCTTGTCCTTCAGTTCTGGAACCCACTTAGTGGCATGTCGTTGCACCTTTTCCAGTTTGTTGATGTGCTTCTTAAGATATGGGCACCATACAACCGCTGCATATTCCAGCTTTAGTCTAACAAAAGTCGTGAACAATTTCTTTAGTATTTCTCCATCCATGTATTTATAAGCAATTCTGAAGTTAGAAAGTGTAGCATAGGCTCCTTGAACAATGTTCTTAATGTGGTCCTCAGGTGACAGTTTTCTGTCTAGAACCACCCCTAGATCCCTTTCTTTGTCAGAATTCTTTAAAGTTTTCTCACATAATTTATAGGTTGTGTGGGGGTCTATGTTCTCCAATTCCACATTCCATAACATGGCATCTATTCACATTAAATTCCATTTGCCAAGTGTTGCTCCATATACTTATTTTGACCAGGTCTTCTTGAAGAGCATGATAATCATCTAGGTTTCTTATCTCCCCTTTTATCTTAGCATCATCAGCAAACATGTTCATATAATTCTGTATTCCCACTGGTAGATTGTTTATGTAGACATGTTAAGAAATATATGCACTAGAAATATATGGCATACATAATAAATTCATAAGAAATGGATATTGCCATGAATCTCAATAATTGATAAATGGGGTTAGTAAATGTACTAAAATATTTTCAGCTTCTTAGCTGTGATTGAGAAAGGTTGCGCGTGTGTGTGAGGTAGCCTCATCTGGAACTTGCTAGTTCTCGTCACTCGTCACAGGCTGCAAACCCAGAAAAATGTAGAGGATGCCTACACTCAAATAATTATACAACTATAAGGCAATGAAGGGATTAAATTTAGTTCACTGGGAACTCGCTTGGTGGTTAGAGGAGGGCATACGCTATAATGACAAACAAATGGTAAAAATTAATGTACAGAGCTTTTATGCAAGTAATTAAAACCACTTAACTATATAGGTGTTCGCCGAAACGATCGTATGATCGTTGATGGAGTCACAGCAGTCACCAGTAATTGTAGTGGTCCGCTAAGTAGTGTGCTCCAGGTCAATTAAATGAAATGGCCGAGTCTCGTGCTTGATATGAACACGTAATATTAGCCCATCCAGGTGGAGTCAGGTGCCGACCACGTAATGACACGTGATCTGGCGTGTAATGGTGACGCTCTGTTCGCTCCTGACGCTATCTCCATGCTCTCCTCTCTCCCTCTACCTCGTCTCACCCGCGCTGGAGCGAACATGTTTCAGCAGAAATGGAAAATTCGTTTTCTTATAATTACTTTACTAAATGAGATGATAACACTGGGGTTTACATTATAGGGAGTTTGATGTTATATAAATTCTCGTCAGGTAATAATTAACACTTTGCTGCAGGCCACCTATTGAAAAAAAACTTTCCCCATGTGCGGGCGGCATTTCGAGCGCCTAAGCGGTAAGACTGAAAAGTGTATACTCTTTTGACTCTCCTGACACTAATTGTAGGCGTACGTATTTAATTTTGGTATCACTGTGTTTGCAATAGAATTGTCTATAAGAACATACCTATAAAATGCCGCCAAAGCATAAGATATATCAACACCAAATAAAAAATTATTGAGATCACTAGCCGAGAGCGCCAAACAACAACAAAATGTTTCCACTCTCTTCATGGTTGTGAAGCCCACAGTTGTCCTACATCGTTAATTTTGGTATCACTGTCATCGCAATAAAATTCTCTAGACGGACATATGCATATGAATGTATAATCATGGTCCTTGCCCACCCGCAAGAGTGTGGGAAGTGGACGAGGTGTTACCCGCGAGCACACAGGCGAAAACACGTGGGAAATCACGCTTGGAAAGTGTATACATTTATACCTGTCCTGACCTTAATTTTCTATGTACATATTTCTTTTTGGTAGCAATGTGTTCGCAGTAGAATTTTCTATAAGAACAAACGTATAAAAATTGTACACAGCATATGTACGAACAGCACCAAATAAAAAACTACGTTGCTCACTATGCATGCGCGCCAAAAACGAACGCAATGTTTTCGTTAGTTTCATGTTTGTCAAGTTTATACTTGTCTAAAACCGATTTTATTTGTATGAGAGTGATCGCAGTAAAATTTCAACACAGACATATACATAAGAAATAAAAATATTTGTGCCGTATTGGCTGTATGAACGGCTAAAGGGACCCCACTGCAACACGCCAGCCACACCCAGAGCCACACCCGCCACACCCGAAAAAATACTTTGTGATTTTTCCTGTTTACTCATAGAAGTTTATGTGATATAATAACAGGAATCGTGTCTTCCTGAGGAATGACAAGACTTGTGCTTGAATCTTCTGTTACATCCGTCAAGTCAAGGGGTTCTATGCCAGCCAGCTCCTGTTGAGAAGTTGCTGATGACGCGTGGGCTTGAGGTGTTGAAGTGAAAAGAGGCCGCCTCGCACCAGATGGCCTGGGTGTTGAAAGTGCCGCATCAGCAGGATGACCCATGTTGGCATCTATGTCTTGAGCATGCGGTATGGTTGTAGTTGTTGCAGGCCATTCCTCAGTGTTCCACACCAATAAGGCCCGAATTGCTAACTCGTGAAACTCTAGCAATGTGAGCTTTTTGCTATCAGTGGAGTAGTTTTTATACAAAGCGAATGCATTGTGCAAAGCCATATGCAGAAAATAAAAAGTGATCTTCTTGGTCCATTTGTGTGTTTTTCTTGCAAACTCGTAATACTTGACCACTTGATCAAAATGATCAACACCTTTCATGAACCGATTATAATCACATATGGCCTTGGGTTTGTTCAGTCTCACCACTTGAAGTCCAGTACTTCTGTCACATCTACGAATGCGTTTCCTATGCTGTACCGTAGTAGTGTCTGCATTGTGCAGATTGGTGATGACTGAGACGGCACGCTTGTCCTTCCATAATAGGGGAGAAGGTGGTGGACGCCAAGACCGTCAGTAGTTTCAAAGCGTTATATGACAAAGAGTGCTGGGAAGACGGGACACCACGAGCATAGCTCTCATCCTGTAACTACACTTAGGTAATTACTTAGGTAACACTTAGGTAATTACTATAATAAATGTGTTATCCTTACGCCTGTGTAGGGTGGTATCTGTTGAAATTTTACCCTTTGCGTGTTGTTGCAGATCTTTAGGTGCGCCACATGGTAATCTAAGTGTGCCACATGTGTAAACACCAACTTCACGTAATTTCTCTGTCAGGGTAACTGAGTTGTAGTAGTTATCCATGTAGAGATGATAACCCTTGTTGACTAGGGGCCCAATCAACCCCATGACGGTTTCCACTGTAGTTTTTCCAATGCCACAATATACATAAAAATCATAGATGTAGCCTGATGTGCCTTCGACCAACTTCGGGAATTTCATGGCGAGCATTATAAAAGTGTATCCCCAAGGAAATCGGATAGAAAATGGAATTTATACAAATATTTTTCTCGAGACTCGTGAGCGCGTCCCTTATGCGGAAACGTGATAAAAATTGTTGACGTGCTCAAGAGCCACCAATGTGCGAAAGTGTTAATCCAAACAGAGTTCTTATTAGACGAGAAATGGAGGGAAATTTCTGGTTCCTCCATGACAATTTAATATAACAGATAAACTGTTAGATAGTGATCTCTAGCTGATAACACACTAATATCAGATGACTAGTTGCTATACTGTCAGTTAATAATTCTTAGAAAGAATACTGACAGAAAGTGAGATATATTACTTAATTCTTTAATATGTAGATAGTATTTATACCTCTGCGGAGTTGTCTGACGTAATATCGCCATGCCAAGTAGGAAGAATTTGGCAAATAATTCGCAGTAGGGAAAATATTAATTTCAATTAGTTCTACTAGTTAGTAATGTTAGTAAATGCTGTGCTTAGCATACAAATGACAATTAAATGTTGGTTTATTTCCAACATCCGGTGCTGTCCTGGTTGTTGGCCCAGGTGGTCTATCTTCTTTCTTCTCCTCAGTTTGTCGTGACCCCTTCGGTTCTGGTGTGTGTTTTCTGCTAGGTTGGTCCTGGTGGTAGGTTGTTCATTTGCTGCAGTCTTCTTCTTTTTGTGTGAAGTTTGGGTCTGCTGTTTTCCGAAGGGGTCCTTGGGTTGCTGCTTGGTTGGTCAGGCCAGGGGTGCTTCGTGTGTTGTGTTTGGTTGCAGCTCTTCGCTGTTCTCTGCCCGTCTTAGCCATTCTCTGTGCGTCTTGGTCTCTGAGGCCATGGACGTATTTTGGTTTGCCAGGGTTACCTTCCTTCCCTCCTTCCTGTTCTGGGGTTCGGGTCTCCCGGGTCGTCTGCAGGGTCCTTTCGTTTCGTCTGTGGTCTTGTTTTTGTGTTAGGGCGCGTGGTGTCCACCTCCTGGATCCTTCCCTCTTGTCCTAATCTTTGGTGAGTTAGCTCCGGGGAGGCGACGGGGCTTTCCCCAGAAAACTAGCGTTGAATGTAATGAAACGCTATTTTCTGTGTGAGTCCCGGAGGCTCCCCGGCATCCCTCCCTCCCTCTGGTCAGCAGTGTTTTTTGCGTATTTTGACATCTAGCCTAAGAACTGCCAATTGGATCGCCGGCACGGAGGGTCTGGGGCTCCCCCCTTCCGGGAGGGGGGGGGGGGGGTTTGCACAGACAGTGACGCGGCAATGTGATGGCGTCATGCTAGTTTGATAATTTTGCTTGAGGAGTTCTGTCCACTTGTTCGGCTTTTGGTAGCAATATTTTCACCAGAATAGTGGTTTGTTTTGGGACGCCTACCTTTCTGGGTGCCTGTCCCGGTCGATGGCAGACAAAATGCTCCCAACCACAGGGGGGGGGGGGTTTCTATAGGCCATTGTTCCTTGTGCCTCTCTGAGGGGGCCAGGTTCTGGCTCGTGGTCCCCAGTAGGCAAGAACTCCAAGCACTTTGATGGCAGAAAGTTATACACATCTATTCAGCCTGGATAGATCTGAGGAGCCTCCGTGACTCGCCCAGAAAATGAAGTTTCTTTACGTTCAACGCTGGTTTTTTACTGCGTGTTTTGATGCAGACATTGGGAACATATTTTTCAGCAAACGAACATTCATGCGGCTCATCTCATTGAACATGAATTAACAGATTTTCCACGATTACAGTGTTTAAAAAACACTGCTGTAGGTGAAATGTATGTACTTTTTGCATTATGTATGTTGATGAGACATTGTGTAAAACACGTCATCTCAGATTATTGGAGCAAAAACCACACTGTTCAAATACCTTCGTTTGGGTAATATATGTCTCAAGACAGGTTTCAGATACTTCTCAGGTATCTTCATTTTGCAAGTAATGAAGACCGGACAGAGGATGATCAACTTTGGAGAGTGAGGCACGTTCTGAATGAACTGATTGGAAAGTTCAGAGATTTCTATGTACCAGCACAGAAGCTGGTGATTGACGAATCCCTTGTGCTTTTCAAAGGACGTGTTGCCTTCAAGCAATATATTCCCTCCAAATGCAACAGATTTGGATTGAAATTCTTTGTTCTCTGTGATTAGGAAACAGGACTAGTGTTACATATGACTCTGCATACTGCTAGCAATGTAGACATTCCCAGTAATGACCAACATGGTTTCTCAGGCAGTGTGGTGAAAACACTGATGGCACCATGGCTGAACAAAGACCACATTTTATACACAGATAATTACTATACAATTCCCTTGCTAACTAGGTTCTTGCTTGAAAATAGAACTGGAGTGTGTGGCACAGTAAAGGCAAGAAGAAGGGAAATGCCAGTGTTTGACAATAATATTGAAGTTGGTGACTGCCAGCTAAGAAAAAAGTGATCAAATACCCTCAGTGTGGTGGAAAGACAAGAGAGAAGTGAACATGTTGACAAACATTCAGAATGGTACAATCTGCACAGTGGCAAGGTGAACCGAACAATGAAACACCAATAAATCAGTGTTATAAATCAACTATAAAATTATAAAACTATACGTAAAATCAACTATAATTATAAAACAAGAATAAATCAGTGTTATAAATCGAGTAACTGGAAACTGGTGACATCAACCTGGGACAACAAGAGGTCACCTGTACCGACCGGGGCCCAGCTTCGCTACCCCCTACGATAAGTACCTGCCATAAAGTTTGAACAAAATAACATACATAATATTACAAATATACGGTATACATATAATATTATAAATATTAAATATATAAATATATACATATAATTTTATAAAGAGTTAAAAGGACTGACATCAACAAGTGATCCATACAGTGAAGCACAAATACAATACATCAGACAATGGAGAGGTGTGGCGAGTGTTCGGGAGTATTGGGAAAACGTAATGTAGGCATCAAGTGTTGCATCTGTAACATAAGATTTCACCTGGGCTGTGCAGAATTATCTCCAGGATGCACAAAAAGGCAAGGAATTTACTGGGTCTGCAAAGATGACAGATTAATGTTGGAGAACATAACTAAACTGATGAAAAACATTCCCGAGTCATAGAGATTATCATTCACAGAAAAGCTACCAGTGACATATGCGGAATGGGAAAAGACAACATTGGATAACGACCAAAACTCAGGAACAGATAGTTTAGAGAACCGCAGCAGTAGTGTGGAGGAAGAGGGTATTGTGGTACAAAATAACAGCAATATTGCAGAGCCAGGTAATATAAACGATGAGAGCAACAGTGAGACAGAGTGCATAAATGAAGGAATTGGGACGAAAGACGGAGATGGCTCCAATAAAGAGGTAGACAAGACAGACACAGGTATAAATACCTTGAAAAACGCAAAACCGGAACATATTTGCAAATTCTACGCTAAAGGAATATGCAAATATGGAAAATTAGGAGCAAAATGCAATTTTCTGCATCCTCGAAAATGCAGGAACATGTTGGCGAGGGGTACATGCCGTTTTGGAACAGGGTGTAGATACTTCCACCCTAAATTATGTCAATTTTCAATTAGGGACAAAAAATGCTACAATCTTCAGTGTCCGGAATTCCACGTGAGAGGTACACAGCGTTATAGACGGGAAGATCAATATGACACTACTGGAAATTTTTTAGAGGAAGGCAGAAACAGAGTAGTAAATATAAGAGAGAGGAACAGTCAGATGGAACCACTACAGGATTACAGAGGGGAAGGGAGATACCCACAAGACTGGAATACAAATTATCAACAAGCACACAGGTACTACACCACACAACACCCGTCCTACTACCAAAACTGGACGAATCACTTCCAAAACAACACACCCTGGACCTGGGTAGAGTGGGGGGAGAACTACCAAAGCCCACCAGAAGTGACACGCAATGTGGGAAATCATTCATATTTGCAAACATACAAGGCTTGAAACCAAAATCAAGAAATAAAGTTAAGTTCATAAATGGCCTCCTAATAGAATCGAACTCAATATTTGGTGCATTTACAGAAACCCACACAAAAGACCACATGGATAGTGAAATCTGGATTCCGAATTATAATCTATATAGATGTGACAGTAATTAGGTCAAGTGGAGGAGTAGGTCTGTATATTAAAGAGGAGCTGGCATGCACAGAGCTCCTGAACTCGTCCAATGAGGTGGTAGAGGTACTTGGAATCAAGGTAGAAAATATGAATCTACTTATTATTTTAATATACAAACCGCCAGATGCAACAGTTGAGGAATTCACTGAACAGATCCACAAAATAGAGAATATCCTTGATAACCTAGCAAACCCAGTACCAGATATCATCTTCCTTGGAGACTTCAATCTACCCAGTTTAAAATGGAGAATAGTAAACAATAACATCATAGCAGGAAGTCAACCTGGAAATAACCAACCACAGGTCAGAGAACTACTGAGATTCTGTGACAAATTCTCGCTCAGTCAGCAGATTACAGAACCAACTAGGAACGAAAACACGCTGGACCTGATATTCACGAACAATGAGGAGCTAATCAGAGACATTACTGTCTCAGACACTACGTACTCGGACCACAAGCTCATTGAAGTGCAAACTAACATTAATAACGGTAGTAGGCCCAAGAGAAACAACAAGCGAGAAGGGCTATTCAATAAATTCAATTTTAATAATAAGAGGATAGACTGGGAGAAAATAAACAGGGAACTTACAAACATTCAATGGGAAAATGTTCTAAGAAATAAAAATCCTACACAAGGAATAGAAAAACTGACTTCTGAAGCATATGAAGTCTGTCTGAAACATGTTCCTTTGAGGAAAGCCAGAAAGAGGTCCAATGTAGAAAGAGAACGCAGACGACATTACAAAAGGAGGAAGAAATTAACGGAAATGCTTAAGCAGACACGACTCTCCATACAAAGAAGAAATAATTTAAACAGGGAGATTGAAGAAATCGAACAGAGACTGAAGCATTCCTATCAGACTGAAGAAAGGCAACTAGAACAGAAAGCAATTCAAGAAATAAAGAAAAACCCAAAATATTTCTTCACATATGCTAAATCAAAAGCGAAAACCACTGCCAGTATTGGACCTATTCGTATTAGTGAAGGTTCATACACTGAGGATGACAAAGAAATTAGTGAAATCCTAAAAAAGCAGTATGAGGACATGTTTAGCACTCCGATACTCAGCATGAAAGTGGAAGATTCGGACAATTTCTTTATGAATGATACTCAAAACACCTGTAAATATAACTGATATCAACACGAGCGTGGCAGATTTTGAAAGAGAAATTGACAATATGCCCATGCACTCAGCCCCGGGTCCAGACTCATGGAATTCAATATTTATAAAGAAATGCAAAGTGCCAGTAGCACAGGCACTCAGTATAGTGTGGAGGAAGAGCTTGGACACAGGGGAGATACCAGATGCACTTAAAGCAGCAGACATTGCCCCTCTACACAAGGGTGGTAGCAAAGCATTGGCAAAGAATTATAGACCAGTTGCACTAACGTCCCACATAATAAAAGTATTTGAGAGAGTGATCAGGAGTCAGGTCACTAGATTCATGGAAACCAATGACCTCCACAATCCAGGCCAACATGGATTTAGAGCAGGAAGATCATGCCTCTCACAGCTACTTGACCACTATGACAAAATCACTGAGGCATTAGAGGAAAAACATAATGCAGATGTCGTACACAGATTTTGCAAAGGCATTCGACAAATGTGACCATGGAGTGATTGCACACAAAATGAGGTCAATGGGTATAACTGGTAAAGTAGGACGCTGGATACTCAATTTCCTGTCGAACAGAACACAAAGAGTAACAGTCAATCAAGTAAAATCGAGTCCGAGCGCAGTTAAAAGCTCTGTACCTCAAGGTACAGTCCTTGCACCACTGCTGTTCCTTATTCTCATATCAGATATAGACAAAAACACAAGTCACAGCTTCGTGTCATCCTTTGCAGATGATACAAAAATCAGCATGAAAATTACCTCTGCTGAAGACATTGATAAACTACAAACAGATATTAACAAAGTTTTCGATTGGGCAGCAGAAAATAACATGATGTTTAACGGTGATAAATTCCAGGTACTCAGATACGGCAAAAATGAGGATCTTAAACATAATACAGGGTACAAAACACAATCGAATCTGCCCATAGTAGGAAAACAGCATGTCAAGGATTTGGGAATAATGATGTCCGACGACCTAACGTTTAGGGAGCATAACCAAGCAAGTATTGCGTCAGCCAGAAAAATGATAGGATGGATTACGAGAACCTTCAAGTCCAGAGATCCCATCACAATGGTTGTACTCTTCAAATCACTTGTGTTGTCCCGTCTTGAGTACTGCTCAGTACTCACTTCCCCCTTCAGAGCAGGAGAGATTGCTGAAATTGAGGGAATACAGAGAACATATACGGCACGCATAGACGAGATAAAGCACCTAAATTATTGGGATCGTCTCAAAGCTCTCCAAATGTACTCACTAGAAAGGAGACGAGAGAGATACCAAATAATATACACATGGAAAATACTGGAGGGACAGGTCCCAAATCTGCACAGTAAAATAACAACGTACTGGAGTGAACGACATGGAAGAAAATGCAGAATAGAACCAGTGAAGAGCAGAGGTGCCATGGGCACAATCAGAGAACACTGTATGAACATCAGAGGCCCACGGTTGTTCAACGTCCTACCAGCAAGCATCAGAAATATTACAGGAACAACCGTGGACATCTTCAAGAGGAAACTAGATTGTTTCCTTCAAGGAGTGCCGGACCAACCGGGCTGTGGTGGGTATGTGGGCCTGCGGGCCGCTCCAAGCAACAGCCTGGTGGACCAAACTCTCACAAGTCAAGTCTGGCCTCGGGCCGGGCTTGGGAGTAGAAGAACTCCCAGAACCCCATCAACCAGGTATCAACCAGGTATCAAGCAATATATAAACCAGATTGTGTTCTGGACTATAATATCAATATGCGTTTGGTTGATAATTGTGACATGATGGTGGGTGCTGTCGAGTGTGTACGGAAAACATTGAAGTGGACGATAAAAAATGTTTTTCCATCTTGTTGACATAACAATGCTGAACAGTTTCAATATGTATCAGGTCAAAACAGGTCATAAACCAACTTTCCATACATTTAGTTTTACTGTTGTGACACAGTTACTAACAAAGTTTGACAAAGACATTCCTGGCATACAAAGACCCATTCAAAACCCCAGTATTGCACCATGCTCCTACACCCAGGCTCACTTATAAGGAGGCAGCCTTTCAAGTGCACAGACTAAAATATTTGCCACCAGTTGGAAAGTGTGCAATAGGCCAACGTGATTGCATTGTTTGTAAAACCACACAAATGAGAGCACAGAAACATAAACAGGTGCAAACATGGTGTGAAACATGTGCTGTCCCTTTGTGTGCTGTCAACTGCTTCAACGACTAGCCACTGTCTCCAGGACTTCTAAATGTCCAATAATGGTGCAAAAACCTGTACATATTGAGTGAGTGTGTGTATATACTGATGAAAAATCTAAATACATATTATATATGTTGTAATAGAAAACATTTGTGTGCGCATAATTGTGACACTAATATGCAAGTGTATATTGAATGAATGCAAGGTGTTTTATAATTCAACATCAAGTAACATTATATGCAATGCAATTAGTGAAAAAATTGTGGTTAAAATACGCCTCGACACTGTAAATAATGCTGCGAAAATAAATTTGTCTCAACTCTGGGTGCTTTAAGACCACGCGCGATGCTCCGGGACGCACATTGCATGAGCTAGTATGTTGAGTGTGACGTCATCGTTCATCTTGTCGGCTCATTTACGTCATTGATAAGTTCAATTAAATTTTCTTTTTCCTGTGGGCTGGGAACACAATAATGAGTTTTATAAGACAAATTTTTTTTATTTTTTTTTTTTTTTTGTGCCTGTGGGGTGTTGAAGGCCAANAGCACGCCTAAAAATTATACTATACTATATATTCATTTTTTCATATTTTATTAGCCATTAATATTTTGAGATGAAACCTTGGACTTATCCATGTACAGTATTTTTGTTTTGTTTTGTTTTGTTTTTTCTTGTATGAGAAACATTTCACACTTATACTTGGCCCTTGCCCTTTAAATATA
>WNGS01167840.1:13017141-13074512 GCA_020271785.1 Procambarus virginalis | reverse complement strand
GCTGACAAAAGCTGTTTCCCTGTTGAATTTCCTTACCTAACCTATTGTAGTCATTTATGTTTAAATTTACTTTAACTTCTTCCAAAGCTATTTTTAAGAGGTATTTTCTTCTTCCATGGCTTTGCAATTGTTTCCAATTGATTTTTATCCTTGCACAAGTCTTTCACATATCCTCAAGACATAAAACTTTCCTATTCAAATGGTCATTACTTTCTTCAATTTATAATTATTTCTACATGAGAGTTCACTTAGTACAGTGGTACCTCAGAATACGAGTGTCCTGTATACAGTGAACCTCTATTAACGAGTTTAATCCGTTCTGGCACCGAGCTCGTTACCTGGAAAACTCGTCTTTGGAAACAAATTTCCCCATTTAAAATAAAGGAAATAAATTTAATCCGTTGCACTCCCAAAAACATCCATACTTGTATGACATTTTTTAATGTAAATATAATACTGCACATGTAATTATAAATGTTTTGTTGTACTGTTTTAATGTTTACTTTACCTTATGAAGAGTCGTTGCTGGCTTGAGGGAGACGATGGGGAGGTGGGATGGAGGAGAGGGTTATGGTGTGGAAGGAGAATCCACCTCTGAGTCAGGCGGGCTCTCTCTTCTTGGATTTTCACCCCACTGGGACCAGGTTGTGGTTCACTATCACTGGCTCTTCTTTTCTCTACTTTGGAAAGAACTTTTCTATTGACAATTGCTTTTGTCTTTGTTTAGGATGTCCCTAAAACGAGACATCAAATTGTCATTAACCATATTCACACACCAGGTTGTCACTGCTTGATCAGGGGTGATGTCAGTGGAAGAGGCAGCATCCTCCCTTACCTCCTCATTCCCTTACTAATGGTGTAAATTGTTGATGAGGAGCTGCCATACTCCCTTGTGAGATCAGTCACACAGACACCACACTCATGCTTTGCTATAATTTCCTTCTTCAAATCCACAGTAATTGTATCTTTCTTCCTCTTGACAACACTATCTTTAGCAAGCAGCTTCTTTGGAGACATTGTGTGTTACAAATTGTAGTCGCAAAAACCACTAAAACCCAAAGAAAAGAGCAAATAAATCCAGAAGGATGCTTGTCGTGTGAGATACAACAACACACTGGCGTCGGAGGCGTCTGAGAATTTGCGAGAACCCGCGAGACGCTAGGAAGCAGCACGTGGTTTCGCTCGTTAATAGAGGCGAGCTCGTCAATAGAGACAAATTTGCTGCGAGTGGCTTGCTCGTTACTGGAAAAACTCGTTAATAGAGCCACTCGTTAATCGAGGTTCCACTGTACAAGTTTTTTCGGAATACGAGCAGGATTTCCTCGGAAAATGTGTCTCGGAAGACGAGGGTTACCTTGGAACGAGAGTTTGTTGATACGCGTACAGGCCGACCTAGCGAGTGGTGGTACGGCGATCGTCGCATCTCACCCCTCAGTTTATCAGTGCCTCGCTGATAAACCCGGATTTTCAGTGTTTTGTTGGATTTTTGGTCATTTGACCATAAAAGTTATTATATATCTTGCCATGGGTCCCAAGAAAGCCAGTGGTAAGGTTTAACCTAAGAAAATAGTGGCGGCATTTCGGGCGATCGAGTGGCAACACTGAAAAATGTATACTCTTTTCACTGTCCTGACATTAATTTTCGATTTACGTATTTCATTTTTGTACCAATGTGTTCGCAATAGAATGTTCTATAAGAACAAAAGTATAAAATGTCACACAAGGATGCGTTAGACCGGCACCAAATAAAATACTACGTCGATTACACTTGGCGTGTCAACAATACAATAGTCTTACCTTGATGGTGCAATGCTATGCCGTTCTCCCAAATAGACTATGCGGCTATTAGAGAAAATGGAAATTTCATGGCGGACATTTTGAAACTATCCCAAAGTCGATCGCTTAACAAATAGAGTTTATAGAAATATTTTTCTCGTCACTCGTGAGCAAGTCCGCTGTGCGACCTCAACACAAAAAGTGGTAATGCTATTGAGCGCCGTGATAACGCTAAAGTGTTAAGAAAATGTGTGAAGTATGGGAAGAATTGCAAAGTTTTGTTGAAAAAAAACCAGCGTTGAATGTAATGAAACGCCATTTTCTGGGTGAGTCCCGGAGGCTCCCCGGAGCTATCCAGGCTGAATGGATATGTATAACTTTCTGGCATCAGTCAATGCATGGAGTTCTTGCCTACCGGGGACCACGAGCCAGAACCTGGCCCCCTCTAGAGAGGCACGAGGAGCAATGGCCTATAGAGACCTCCCTTATTATTGGGAGCATTCTATGTCTGCCATCGACCGGGAAAGGCACCCAGAAAGGTAGGTGCCCCAAAACAAACCCCTATTCTGGTAAACTATTGCGACCGAAGACCGAACAGGCGAACAGAACTCCCCAAACGAAAATTAATCCTCATGACGTCATCATGTCGCCGCGCCTCCGTCTGCGCAACCCCCCCCCTCCCCGGGAGGGGGAAGGGGGAGCCCCAGACCCCACCGCCGGCGACCCAACCTTCAGTTCTTAGGCTGGATGTCAAAAACGCGAAAAACGCCGCCGACCGGAGGGAGGGCGGGATGCCGGGGAGCCTCCGGGACTCACCCAGAAAATGGCGTTTCATTACATTCAACGCTGGTTTTCTGGGGGAGCCCCGTCGGCTCCCCGGAGCTACCTCCCCAAAGATAAGTAAAACAGGGAAGGAACCGGGAGGCGGATACCACACGTCCTAACTCAACAACCAAAACCAGAGACAAAACAAAGACCAAAACGAGAAGACAAAGACCACCCAGGCCAACGACCAGGACGGCCCCAAAACTCCAGAGCAGGCCCGAGGGGAACAACGCCCAGGACAGCAAGTGGAATGGAGCAGAAGGAACCGCAACACTTAACGCAAGCAGGAGCGGCTCGCCAGCACCACCCAACATGAGGTGACAGGACAATCCCAGACGACGGTCCCAGAACAACCGCGAAGGGAAGACAAGCCAACCCTATCAAAGACCGAAGGACCCTTCGCAATGATAGGAGAACCACACACTGCCCCCAAGACGAAACACGCAAGTGGGAGACCAATAACCTGGTCCCAAGAACCAGGGACCTGTGTCCAGAATCGCAAAACGCGAAGCTAAAAACAGCGACCCCGCAACCCCAAGGAGCAACATAACCAGCTCCAGCAGGGAAGAATGAGACGCACATCCCCGAGGCATCCAAGGGGATAACTACCGTAAAGAATAGAAGGACGAGAACCGCAAGAAGCAAACACACCCGGGCTGGAAAAGGAACAAAGAAAAACCAAAACCAGGACCGGAACCCAGCAAACCCGGTTCCAGAAAAGGAACCAGGAAAGCAGGAGCGGCAGGCCGAAAAGTCCATACCCCCCCCACAGACAGCGCAACCCGAAGCCTGCAGAAAACTACACAGAAATCGCAGGAACTTGGTACCAAAACGGAACACCGGAGAAGTCCAAAAGCAGGACGTGGAACATGGACAGAGGCCCACCGGAGCACCAAACAGGAAAACCAAGAAGCACTGACCCAGACACACAAAAGTGTAGCATGGGGAGGAAAAATGGCCATAAGTAAGGAAACCACGAAGACGGCCCAAGGAGTGGCCGGGAAGTAACGCACACGACCACCACAAAATGGGTAGAGGAGCGCGCACATACCCGAGGACCTTACGTACAGCAGGGTGCAGTCAGGCACCGAAAATAGGCAAGGAAAGTGTCCAGACAGGAAAATAACCCCCGGAGCCGACAACGAAAACAAAAACACCAAAATGCGGGGCAGAGCCCCACAGGACAACAAAAAAAAAAGATGGACAAAAAGGCACTAAAGACACATGCAAGGTGACCAAACACCACACCAAACACCCCAGTCAGGAGCCATCGACGCAATCCCGCCAAGCAGGGAAGAGTAAACAAGGATGGAACAGTGAACAAGGGTGGCGGAGCGAGTAGAGTAACCCAAGAAGATACTCGCTCCGAACGCAGGAGCCTAACCAGAGAAGCAAAGCTCTCCAAAGCACCAACGATGGAACTTAAACCGTCCCGAACGTCCAAAGGAAAAATCCCGCCAACCTGTGGAGAACTGTGAGGCGGCGCCCAAGCACATAACCAGCAGAGTAGCGAACAATAACAAGACTACTTGCAAGTGTGGTCTAGAACAGACAAGCGAGACACCGTACATACACGCAGAGCGCCCAACCCGCACCATTGCCCGCCAAAATAACACCCGCAACCACAGAATACGTAACAAAAGATAAGGAGTTCCGAAGCGGATGTGTTTATTGACCAATCCCCACGAAACAATAGAAACTGGGATAGTGGCACAAGCTACCCTTGCGGTGCAATGTGGGCACGAAACAGCGGGCATAAAAGGCATAAGCGCAGAAACAGGAAAGACCGGAGGGATGACCTGCACTGTAAGAGGCCCGGTGAATCGCGGAACCAATAACCACGTAACGTGGTCATGGGGCCCTACGATTGGTGCAAGGGCAGGTTGGACATGCATGTGAGTGGGAATAGATAGTAAACAGTAGCTACCTCGCACGGGCCAAGAGGCCCACCGCAGGTCGACAGGACTCATGTCCGTATGTCTGAACGCACAAGGAGACACAGGAGGTAGTGAGCACCCAAAGGAGCCACAGACACTATAATAACCTGAAATGCCCGAAACGCATTGCGTAACAGAGGCCCCAGGCATTGTATGTACTAGCCCTAGCTATAACTCCATCACTCTGTACAATCACTTGTATGTATGTACCTTACCTAAATAAACCTTTGGAGTTTGATTTTTTTTTTTTTTTTTTTTTTTTGAGTTTGAGTAATGTCAGAGTGGAAAGGAAGCAGAAGCACCAAAAAGCCATGTGGAGGGGGCAGACCCCACCCACAGGAGCAAACGTAAAGACAAGAGCCCAGAAGGCTCAGGAAACTGTACAATCGTCAACTGACAAGAGAAGCGGGTCCAAGAGCCAGATCCAACCCCCGTAAGCACTACTAGGCAAGCACCCCACCAAAAGTGAGAACCAGCACTAGGCCGACAGAAGCGCCAGACAAGACAACCTCACCTGCAGAGCAGACACGACCGAGCTACAACACAGGCGAGCCAAGTAACATACCAGGAGCAGCACTAAAGGCGTGCCCGAAAGCCAAGCATACACGAGGCAGCAGGCATAGGAAGGACCCGTACCTGAATAAATGCGAGGTCGGAGGAGAAAACGGCCAGAGGTGCGCGCCCTGCAGAAGACGAAGCAGTACAGAGGGAGAACGACGTGACACCCCCAGATATAAATCCAAAACACCCCAGCAGCCAGAGGGCCACGACTGGAATGAGAAACGAGCAAGAAGCTCGCAGAAAACCACGAGAAACGATGCAAACACACGAGCATACCGCCCGTAAACAAAACACATACCGCGGCCCCAGCACACGAGGTACGAAACGCACCACCCGGCCCCTGGGAGGCGGGGCTCGTACACCAGGCGGACACACAAAACGTACACAACGTACGTACAAACTATCGTACAAACACTAGGAAGGTGTGCGAAACGAAAACAAAGAACGCCGAAACAGGAAGCAGAGACGACGCGAAACCAAAACAAGGCGAAAACGAAGTGAAAGAAAACAGATGATGGAAGGGAACCAACAAGGCCGACAAAAGACCCGATGGAAACCACATCGAATATCAACAGACGTGCCAATAACATTGGAAGGTACGAAGAGACTCGTGAATCAACGAGAGACCATGACAAGCACCCCGGCCCAAGGAACATGCAGGGACAACAATACGAAGTGGTTTAGGCACTATGTACTAGGTCAATATCGAAATCCATCAATGTTTGTTTCACACCTTGTATGGATGTACCTTACCTGAACACTTTTTATCGATTTTATATTATGTTCGTTGTTGTTGTCGTCGTTTTTTGTGAACAGCATCGAGACACAAGAGCAAAAATGGTAAGGAAAAGGGGGTGAAACACACCCCTAGGAACGACGGGACCGACGAACCCGAAGGAACCCGGAACCGAACCCAGGGAGGGGTGGACACTAAACCCAACTCGTACTCGGAGGGAGCGAAAGAGAACCCCTCTCCTTGTAACACTAAGCCCCACGCGGAGGGCAAAAAAACCCAGGCGGAGTCCAACGGGCCCCAAGGCCCCCAAGCCAACCCTTCCCCAACCCCAGGAACCTCACCCTGAGGGTCCGGGGCCGAGCCGTCCTCCTGAGCCCCCACCCCCAAAGAAAAGGAGGGGGCAGCCGAGAAAGCAGGAACAAAGGGGGCCCACTGGCCAGACCCAGAAGCTTCGGCAGAAGGACCAGGCTCGAATGCCTCCGCCCCCACCTCAGAAGGGGAAACCCCCGAGATCGCCCGAGTCTCACAACCAACTAAACCCAGCCCCGGCTCGGAAACCCTCAGACGTTTAGGAGCCGGCAGCAAGGGGGGGGGGGGGGGGACCGAACGAGCAGGAGAAGGGGAAGGACTTGGAGGGGCGGACGGAACCAGTGTCGAAGCGACACCCACCCCCAAGTCCGGGTCCCTATAACCAAAACGGGGCAGTGACCAACCTAGCACGTTGCAGCAACCTAAAGCGAGCATGCAACGCCTCTGCTGCCGTCACCCGCATATCAGGCGCAGTAGCCTGGGTGAACTGGAGAACGTACAGACAACACACGTCGCACGACTCAGGGTCAAAACAATCACCGACCCAACAGGCAGCATGGCGGAGGCAGAACCGGTGAGTGTCCCCCGGAGACAGGGGGACAGAGCAACCGACAAACTCGCAGGACGCGAGAGGGGACTCAGGGATCACAATCATCGAACCACGTAGCCCCCGTGGGGTTTTCCAGGGCCCTTAGCCTTGATAATCACGCTAAGGGAAGCCCAGGCAGGGTACTGCTAACCGGCACCCAAAACTACCAACAAACTGCTATAAGCTGAACCCCCAGCTGATCCCAAGGGCGGCCAAGTACCGAGCAATACACGGCACAGTGGAGGTAGATCCCAAGGAGACCCAGGGAAGGTAGCCCTAAGCCCAAAGGGCAGTACTCACAGGGCACCTAGGGAAGATAGCCCTAGGCGCATGCAGCCCGAGCACCGTAGAATAATACTCCTGGCCCACACACCACCAGAAGGGACAGCTCACACCACCAGGAACAGAACTGCAACCCCAAACTGGGGCCAGAGGCACGACTGCACCAGATCGCATCAGCCTGAGAACTGAAGGTTGGGTCGCCGGCGGTGGGGTCTGGGGCTCCCCCCTTCCCCCTCCCGGGGAGGGGGGTTGTGCAGACGGAGGCGCGGTGACATGATGACGTCATGAGGATTAATTTTCGTTTGGGGAGTTCTGTTCGCCCGTTCGGTCTTCGGTCGCAATAGCTTACCAGAATAGGGGTTTGTTTTGGGGCGCCTACCTTTCTGGGTGCCTTTACTGGTCGATGGCCGACATAGAATGCTCCCAATAATAAGGGAGGTCTCTATAGGCCAATGCTCCTCGTGCCTCTCTAGAGGGGGCCAGGTTCTGGCTCGTGGTCCCCGGTAGGCAAGAACTCCATGCATTGACTGATGCCAGAAAGTTATACATATCCATTCAGCCTGGATAGCTCCGGGGAGCCGACGGGGCTCCCCCCAGAAAACTCATACAGATAAAGCTGTAGCAGACTGTTGCATTGACCTTTTAAATGACAATGTAATGTCTTACTACAGAAAAGTGTTAAAATGTAGGGAAAAACAAGTGTCTTTAGACAGATTCTCAGTAAGACAAGCAAGTTTTAGTGGTATGCAGGCAAAACGTGCCAGAGTGTGCACACCAGTGAAGTCCTCACTGCCTGATGTTATAACGGAAGGGGACTCCCCTTCCAAACAGTAACACTTCTTCTCCTCCCCCCTCCTCACCATCTTCCATACGCCAACAGCAAGGTAAATAATAACTTGAACATACTGTAACCCCGCGATTATCCGGGATTCGAACATCCGAAAAACGCCTTAATACGGCCAAAATCGCAATCGGATAAAGTTATCACAATATCCGGCCAAAATAGCCACAGGAACCGGATTAACGAGAGTTTGGACGGATGATCGAGGCTTTTTCTGTATATGAAAACATGAGGCGGGCCATATGGTATTAATCCCGTCTGCCCGTGACTCGAGGCGCATGGTGTAGGAGGGGGTGGGGTGGGTGGGTGGTGTCGGGAGGGTGGGAGGAGAGCGTCGGGAGGGACCACCTGTGTACAGGAATTACCATTAATTTTAGAACAAAAACAAATGAAATAAGTACTAGTAACTATGTAATAACAAATAAATAAGTTTTCTAAAAGCAATGTGCACAGGCTGAAGTTTCCTTAAAAAATATTCTCCTGGCAGCCTACGTAAGGTGGTATAGCTGCCCCACGCCAAGTGGACCCGTCCAACACTGGTCAACCCATGTGCGTCCATCCCTCGTGTTATACACAGTGCTGCGCCATTAGTGAAATATTTTTTTAAATAACTTTTTATTTTCATAGTAACTTTGAACATTTTGGCCAAGACTATGTCTGGTAGGAGCATCAATCGTTCTGTAGGTGTTAAGAGGAAGAAAGTTGTCCTAACAATTAAAGACAAGTTACTGTTATACACCTCAACGAGTGAGGCGTCACAGTGCTGCGCCATTAGTGAAATATTTTTTGAAATATCTTTTTTATTTTCATAGTAACTTTAAACATTTTTGGCCAAGACTATGTCTGGTATCAGCATCAATCATTCTGGAGGTGTTAAGAGGAAGAAGGTTGTCCTGGCAATTAAAGACAAGTTACGTGTTGTTCAACCAGTGAGGCGTCACAGGCAAGCCACGCACCTTCAACCAGTGAGGCTTCAGCAGCTGGCAGTCAAAACTAACTTTGCTTAATGAACTGTACAGTAATTTTAAGTGTTAATTTTAGTGTTGTGTTAGTATAGGTTACGTAAATTGTTAACAATTCTTAACTTCAAGATGTGTGGCATCAATCAAGAAGACGAACACCAACAAGGTAAGTTGACGTTTCTAGTTGAATATCTAATAATTATATGTGGCAAGGCAATTCAAATTATGTTGTTTGTAGTATAAAAATTTTTGGAAATGGTCACTTTTGGACTCGTAGGTGAAAAAGTACCATTATCCGAAAAACGTGATAATACGGTTGGGGGTCCTTCCCATATAGTCCGGATGATCGAGTGGAGACAGTAGTTTTGTAGGTTTATTTAGATGAATTAGGTATAAAATTTAGTTTGAAGTGCGGTTTTTGGGGTAGTAAGGAACGGATTAATTCATTTCCCATTATTTCTTATGGGGAAATTAGCTTTGGAACACGAGTTTTCGGAATACAAGCTGTCTCCAGGAACGGATTAAACTCTTAAACCGAGGTACCACTTTATCAAATTTTACCAACTTGTTATGTAGACTACTAATATCAATGCTTCCTTCATTGAATCCCGCAAAATCAAGCTCTGTTTTGGTTTTCCTCTTGCCGACGGCCAACTTGAATGTTCTTCTCTGCACTGGAAACACTAGGGTAACTTTTTCTCATTTGATTTTTCACTTCCCTTAGCACATTCCTGTTATCTCACCTATTTTTCAAAAGCACTATACCTTTATGTTCTCTGGGACACCACTCGCTATCATCAACCTGTACTACAATACTTAGGAGTGCTGAAATATGCTGAGCTCCTCTGATGCAAGTGTTGATCCTAGGGGTGTCACCTTTTGAATCTTTTGAACCTAGGGGAGGGTGGGTGGGTGGGAGTGTGTGTGTGTGTGTGAATTGGAGAACATAGACCCCACACAACCTATAAATTATGTGAGAAATCTTTAAAGAATTCTGATAAAGAAAAGGATCTAGGGGTGGTTTTAGATAGAAAATTGTCACCTGAGGACCACATTAAGAACATTGTGTGAGGAGCCTATGCTACACTTTCTAACTTCAGAATTGCTTTTAAATGCATGGATGGCGATATACTAAAGAAATTGTTCACGACTTTTATTAGACCAAAGCTGGAATATGCAGCGGTTGTATGGTGCCCATATCTTAAGAAGCACATCAACAAACTGGAAAAGGTACAACGACATGCCACTAAGTGGCTCCCAGAACTGAAGGACAAGAGCTACGAGGAGAGACTAAAGGCATTAAACATGCAAAAAATAGAAGATAGAAGAAAAAGAGGTGATATGATCACTACGTTCAAAATAGTAACAGGAATCGATAAAATTGACAGGGAAGAATTCCTGAGACCCAGAACTTCAAGAACAAGTGGTCATAGATTTAAACTAACGAAACAAAGCTTCCGGAGATATATACGAAAATTCACTTTTGTAAACAGAGTGGTAGATGGTTGGAACAAGTTAAGTGAGAAGGTGGTGGAGGCCAAAACCGTCAGTAATTTCAAAGCATTATATGACAAAGAGTGCTGGGGAGACAGGACACCACGAGCGTAGCTCTCATCCTGTAACTACACTTAGGTAATTACACTTAGGTAATTACATCATCCCCAGAGGTGAGGGGGAACTCACAACCAGCTACCCAGTAACACCAGAGGGGAGGGCAACCACACCACCCTCCTCTGCATAGAAAACCACCCCTACCCCAAACCCTCCCTGCCCCCACTCAAATGCTCAACCAAATCTCCCTACCCCCATACCCCATTCCCACCCTGCTACTCCTCCCATCCTCCTGCCATGCCCCCCCCCCTTTTCCTTCCAGTCCTCCCTCCCCCTTTATCCCATACCCTCCCTGTCCCCTGCCCCTCACCCCAGTATCCTCTGAGACCCTGTTATCCATCTCACAATTCCTCACACCCATGGAACAGCTTCCCCCACCAGCAGAACACTCACCAAGGAGGTGATTTGAGAAGGGACAGAAGAAAGTGAGCCTCAGGGCAATGTACACTTACATAGATGGAATTACGAATAAAGCAAATGAGCTTGGAGAATGGGTACTAGAGGAAAACCCAGACATAATAGCACTCACAGAAACAAAGCTAACGAAAACCATAACAAATGCAGTTCCCACAGGAATATTATGTTATGAGGAAAGACAGAGAAGGAAGAGGCCGAGGTGGTGTAGCTCTGCTGGTAAGAAAGGGCTGGGACTTTGAGGAGACGGTTATTCAGGGCTGTGAGGGGTTTCAGTGACTACATAGCAGGTACCGTAACAACTGGAGGACAAAAAATTATAGTCGTAGTCATATATAATCCACCCCCAAATGACAGAAGACCCAGACAGGAATATGATAGAAACAACATGGCCACCATTAACATAATAGAGAGAGCAGCTTCTGTTGCCAGCAGGAATGGATCTGGACTACTAATAATGGGAGACTTCAACAACGGGAAACAGACTGGGAGAACCGGGATCCGCATGGAGGACCAGAAACATGGAGAGCTAAGCTGCTGGACGTGGCAACAAGACANCTGCCTGCTCCCCTGCCTACCACCCAAGCTCTGCCTGCCTGCCTCCCTCCCTGCCTACCACCCTGCTCTGCCTGCCTCCCTCCCAAGCTCTGCCTGTGTGCCTGCCTCCTTCCTTGCTTCTCCCTCCCTGCCTACCACCCAGCCTCTGCCTGCCTCCCTCCCAAGCTCTGCCTGTGTGCCTGCCTCCTTCCTGCTTCTCCTCCCTGCCTACCACCCAGCCTCTGCCTGCCTCCCTCCCAAGCTCTGCCTACCTGCCTGCCTCCCTCCTTGTCTCTCCCTCCCTCCCTCCCTGCCTACCACCCAGCCTCTGCCTGCCTCCCTCCCAGCTCTGCCTACCTGCCTGCCTCCCTCCTTGTCTCTCCCTCCCTCCCTCCCTGCCTACCACCCAGCCTCTGCCTGCCTCCCTCCCAAGCTCTGCCTACCTGCCTGCCTCCCTCCTTGTCTCTCCCTCCCTCCCTGCCTACCACCCAGCCTCTGCCTGCCTGCCTGCCTCCCTCCCAAGCTCTGCCTACCTGCCTGCCTCCCTCCTTGTCTCTCCCTCCCTCCCTGCCTACCACCCAGCCTCTGCCTGCCTGCCTGCCTCCCTCCCAAGCTCTGCCTACCTGCCTGCCTCCCTCCTTGTCTCTCCCTCCCTTCCTGCCTACCACCCAGCCTCTGCCTGCCTGCCTGCCTCCCTCCCTGCCTACCACCCAGCCTCTGCCTGCCTGCCTGCCTCCCTCCCTGCCTACCACCCAGCCTCAGCCTGCCTCCCTCCCTGCCTACCACCCAGCCTCAGCCTGCCTCCCTCCCTCCCTCCCTCCCTGCCTACCACCCAGCCTCAGCCTGCCCCCTCCCTCCCAAGCTCTGCCTGCCTCCCTCCTAAGCTCTGCCTGCCTCCCTCCCTGCCTACCACACCCAGCCTCTGCCTGCCTCCCTCCCAAGCTCTGCCTGCCTCCCTCCCTGCCTACCTCCCAGCCTCTCCCTGCCTCCCTCCCAAGCTCTGCCTGCCTCCCTCCCTGCCTACCTCCCAGCCTCTCCCTCCCTGCCTACCACCCAGCCTCTGCCGCCTGCCTCCCTCCCTCCCTGCCTACCACCCCAGCCTCTGCCTTCCTCCCTCCCAAGCTCTGCCTGCCTCCCTCCCTGCCTACCTCCCAGCCTCTCCCTGCCTCCCTCCCAAGCTCTGCCTGCCTGCCTCCCTCCTTGCCTCTCCCTCCCAGCCTCTCCATCCCTGCCTGCCTGCCCATCCACCCACCAGTCAGCCATCATTGACACAATGAGTGCATTTGGCACCAATGTTCCTTGATTGTGCCGAATGTCCAACAATGTCACGGAATGAATACTCCAGCCTCATGACAAATCAAAACAATGTGCCGCTATCTGTGACATTACAGGGTAGAAGGCACTAAAGTGGTGGACCCAGTGGCTGTCTGTACAAATATATCTTACCTGAATATTACTTGAAAAATTACCGACACTTAACTTCAGAAATACCGGAGCTCCGGAAATAACGACCAGGGTACAGCCCCATATAGGCCGTTAAATTGAGTGAATACTCAATTTAACGGCCTATATGGGGCTGTACCCTGGTCGTTATTTCCGGTGCTCCGGTATTTTATACTTTTTCTTTCGGAAGGGGAAAAAAAAGAAGGGGAAAAGTATTTTATACTTTTTCTTTCATTCCCTTCGCTGTTGACGGGGCACTGGGGAAGCACCTTGCTCTGTTGACTCTCACTTGGTCCTGCAGTTAGTGGGCGTTTTTAGTTGTCTTCCTGCCTCTGGTGGCGGAGGACGGCTTCTCCCCCTTTGGGGGGGGGGGTTCAGGGCTGGCGGGGTGGGCTTCTTCCCCTACTCTTCATCATGTCATCTTAGTGGGTGTGTTGGACGTGGTCGATCCGCCCCATCCTTACGGGGTTACCGTCTGCTCTATGCAGACACGGGACTGGCAGATCTGCAGTTCTTCTGGACTTGTTCAGTCTGCGCCCTGGATTCTTTGCACTCATTGGAGGACTGTTGTCTCCAGTCTGGCTTCTGTGGGGCCTAGGTGCCTGGATGGTGGCCCTGGATCTCCAGGTCACTTCTTGGCACGTTCCTCTCCAGGTTTCCAGGACTGGTACAGTTGGTGGTGGGGCTTCAGGCTTGCCGCTTTTGTTGCTTTCCCAGGTTTGTAATTGGCACTTCGTGTATTTATGCATCTTTACTGGATCTTGGTGCCCTGTCTGAGTCTGCTTGGGATTCGGTGTCTGGCCTACCTCGACGACTAGCTAGTGTGGGCTCCCAGTTGGTCCACTTGTCTGCTCGCCAGGGGTGTGGTTCTTTCCAGATCACCAGGTTCGGTTTCCTGGTGATCTGGAGGCCGTTCCATCTGTTTCCGTCCCGGGTTCGGACCTGGCTGAGTCTTGCTTAGGGCTCTTCGGCCACTCCTTGTCCTTCCCTCCAGAAGTGTAGCTGCGGCTGTGTTGTGCTGTAGCTGCGGAATCTCGGCTGTTTATGAGGGAAACCCAGGCTGCTCGGCGGTTGCTCAGTGGTTGTGCGGGAGTCTGAACTTCGACAAGCTGGTCTGCCTACAGGGTCGGGTTTGGCTTTGGCATCCGTTTGGTTCCTTCGGAGACACCTCTTCCACCTCTTGCATTTGTTGGGTTCGTACTCCGGGAATCTTGTGTTGGTGCTGCGTCACCAGCTTCCTCTTTGGGGTTTTCAGGGTTCCGTGCCTTGGCACCTCCCCGAGTCTTCGCTCAATGTGTTCACAGATGGGTCATCTCTCGGCTGAGGCTTTGTGACCAGTGCTCACCAGGTCGGCCGGGGGCGGTGGGGTCTGTCCATCCTTCGGGCTCACAGCACGGTTCGGGAGTTCGTGGCTGTCTGGTTTGCACTTCGGAGGGTTCGAGTCACTCGGTGCTCTACAATCCAGCTCCATTCGGACTGTTCTCTGGTGGTTCTTTGCCAGAACCACAGGGTTTCTCTTAGATGTTTGACCTTTGGGGTTGATCCCTTTGGGGTTGGCTTGTTTGCTGGATTCTCAGGGTTTGGCTAGCCGTGAGGTTCATGTCCAAGGTGTGTCCTGTGTCCTGGCGGACAGCCTGTCTCGGTTCATTCCTCTGTTCGTGGATTGGCCAGTCGTCACCGACTCATTTCGTTGGCTCTGCTGGATGTATGGACTCCTGCCCGTGGACATCTTCCCGTCGGCATGGTCTAGGCGTTGCCCATTCTATGTGGCGCCCTTACCCGCTTGCGAGATGTTCACTGTAGATGCCTTTCGGCAGGACTGGTCAAGGTGGGGGTACCTGTTCCTCTTCTCCCGGTCCAGCTGTTGCTTCGAGTTCTGGTTCGGTTGGAGTCCATTCCTACGAAGGGTAGTCCTCATTGTCCCTTGGTGGCTGGCTCAGCTTTATTTTCAGACGCTGCTTGAAGGTGTCCGAACCCGGGGCGTTTTCCCGCGGCTCCACCTCTTTCAGCAGGTTGGACCGGTCCAGTACGTGACTGGTTCGGCCTTCTCCTCGGCTCTTCGCGTCTGGTATTTTGACAAGGGTATCACCATCTCTGTGGTGATCAGGTGGCTTCGCTGATGATGTCCCACCTGCGAGCTTTGTCTCGGCGACAGTATGATGTTCCTGGTGTTTCTATGCACCTTTTTCTTGCTCTTGGTAGGTTGTCTTCTCTTTCACATCGGGTTATCTTGTCCTGTCTTGGGTTTTCAGGACTACAGTTATTTGATGTTTCAAATAACATTTCTTACCATCGCCTCATTTTGTGCGGCGCTGGTGGAGGCGCTCCGGCATGCGTTTGCGGTGGACGTCACATCTGCCCCGTTCCGTACGCTTTCTTGTGTTTTGTTTCACCTCTGGCCTGCTCGTGCGTCACCTGAGCCGTCCTGGTCCTTGATCAGGGTGCCCTCTTACCTTCTTCCCCTCAGTTTGTGGTTGCCCCTTCGGTTCAAGTTTGGTTTCCATAGGCCATATTTTGTTGGTATGGGCCTCTGTGGGTCGAGTCAGGGAGCTTCCGGCTCTTCCAGTGCAGGGGTTTTCTGCTCTTTGGTACAGGTGGTAGATTTGTATGTTTGCAGCCTTTCTCCATCCTTCTGGCAACGGTCGAGACAGCTGCTTTCTGGAAGGGTCCTCGAGTTATTGAGATGCTTGATTGGTTCGGCCGGGGGTGCGTCTTGTGTTGTCCTGTTGCGCCTCTTTGCCGTTACCTGTGTACTACCGTACTGTGTACCACATCGTGCAAGAAGCGCCTGAAATCAGGGCTGGGCTGACCACCAAAGAGCCAAAAGGACTACTCACCCCTGGTAAGTCTCTCTAAGCTAACCAGGACCCAGAGCAATAACCGAACTGTTGGGAAGAGGGACAGGTAACCCCAACTCGACCAGTCCAGCCGACCCCGAGGGCCTCGCAGTCTGGGAAAGGTGCCTCGACCAAGTCAATGCAAAGAGGTCCACCTTCAGGTGCTCGTACGTCCGGCAGAGCCAACTGAACGAGTATGTGTCGACCGTCCATTCCGTGGATAGGGGAATGAACCGAGACAGGTCATCCACCAGGAAGTTTAACACCCCCTGAACGTGAACCACAAGGAGAGCCAAACCCCGAGAACACAGCAGACGAGTCACCTGAAGCGACCAGCCCCAAAGAGCCAAGAACTGCATCAAACCCCCGCAATTCAGACAGTGAACCACCGGGGAACAGTCCGAATGGAGCCGGATCATTGCTCCATGAGCAACACGAACCCTCTGAAGTGAATGCCACACCACTGCGAACTCCGGCGCTGTGCTATTAGCCTGACAGAAGGACGGACCCCACTGACTCTGGCCGGCCTGGTGAGCACACATCACAAAACGCCAGCTGAGAGACGAGGCATTTGTGAATACATCGAGCGAGGGCTCAGGGAGGCATCAGGGAACAGAACCCTGAAAAACCCTCTGAGGAACCCGGTGATGCAGCAGCCGACACAAGGCTCCCGGGATCCGAACACAGCGATCATGAGAGCAGCGAACGGGATGCCCCCGAAGAAATCAGAACATCTGCCGAAGCCAGATCCGCCCCAATGGATAGACCATCACATCTAAGATCAGGCTCCAGCACAGCCGACCAAACAACCGACGTGTGACCCGGGTGCCCTCCAAAAACAGTCATAAGCGGGACAACACCCGCAACAACGCCGCCAGAGGGAGACAAGGGAGCGGTCCAAGACTCCTACACATGACCCACCCCACTGCAAACCTGAGAGGGAACCAAATGGGACTTCCTCTAGTACACTAAGAACCCAAACCCAGTGAGCTGATAAAGGACCAAATCCCTGGCGCGCAGACACGAGGATTGGCTGGGAGCTCACACCAACCAATCGTCGAGGTAAGCCAGAATGTAAACAGGCCACTATGACCCAGTTAAGGCGTGTGGACACACGAGGTGTCAGATCTAAACTGAAAAGGAAGGCAACGAAAGCAGTAAGTCTGTCACTCCACGACAAAACTGAGCCAGTCCCTGAACACCAGATGAATCGAGACGTGCTAATACACGTCCCGGAGGTCCAGAGACACCATCCAGACACCTGGCACCAAAAGCAGCTGGACTCAAGACAGAGTAGTCATCTGAAGGAGGGGCAAAAGACCCATGGGATCAGACGGGACAAGTCCAGTATGAATTGCAGATCTGCCCAGTCCCGTTTCGGAACTGAAAACAGGTGGGAAACCCACTCCAGGATGACCTGACCCAGCACAGGGGAAGAGGCCTGCCCCGCAAGCCCCAATCTCCCTGAAGGAGAAGGAAATAAGCAACGCCACCGCAAGCCAGAGAAAAAGGACCCGAATTGCACATGAATCATGAGATCAGGTGAGAACAAACAGTGAAAGCTTTCCCCCCTATCGCCCCACCAACAGCGCGAACCGTGAAAGGGCCGATGACCACAACGAGAGCCTGACTGACGCTCATAGCAATCACTGAGCCAATGACCCTGCATGAGGGCCAGTCCTGAATCTGGCACTACTGGGTTACAACAACCGAAGGAACCCCGAGACCTGGCACGACCCTTCCGTGCAGGACCTCCATGGTCCTCCCCGGAGAACCTACCAGTCCGATATAGGCTGTCAACTAGATGAAGCTGCCTGCAGAAAATGAACCACCACACTCTGCAAACAGCAATGGACAAAAAGGGGATGAAAATCTATGTGCCAGGGCCCACTTCTATACTTCCCTTCACCTATGCCTCTCCTTCCTCTTTACTCCCCCCCCCCTAAAAAAAAAGGGCCCAAGACAGTTCCAAAAGTGGAGGAGCACCGCCTGTCAGCATGCGAGGTGAGAAGCGAAGAAAGGATACCGCTTCCATCAGAAACGGCAGATACAACTTCACCAAGGTAGCCGGCACCCGAGCTGACGAAGCAAACACACCGGACACTGGCCCGGAGCCCAGCTCCTCCACACCCACCACAAGCCAATTCGAAGACAGCTCCAGCAAGGATTAGAAGCACAAGACCCTTCACCAAGGTAGCCGGCGCCCGAGCTGACGAAGCAAGCACACCGGACACTGGCCCGGAGCCCAGCTCCTCCACAGCCACCACAAGCCAAGCCGAAGACAGCTCGAGCAAGGAAAAGAAGCACAAGACCAAAAGCAAAGTACCCACAGGCGCACAAAGTCTCGGCCACCAGGGATGCCAAAAGGGAGGGAACCTGCATGTGAAGCCGCACCTTGCCGACATCAAAAGGAAGGACGGGGGCAAACAAGCACGCACTGAGGTACTCCAACTCACCCTCCAGGAACCTGAACGACTGTAGGCAACTCTCGCCATGCAAGTGCCCAGTTCGACAGGACGAATGCCAAGCTCCCAACGAAAGAAAAAGCAGTCTGCCAGCCAGGAAGACTCTGGCACCTTGTAACGCACCCAATAAGAAAAAAAGGAGCCAAACTGAAAGAAGAAGGCTTCATTATCGAGGCGCAATCCGGGTGTCGCAGGAGGAAAGATGCAAGGGCCTCCCACACCTTCCTCGGAAAGTCAAAACCTTCAGAAGGAGGGAACCAAAGAACCCAAGGGAACTCGGAACCGAACCTGGGGGAGGAGTCAAACTCAACAAAATTGTACAGGGAGGGGGATAGGAAACCCCAATCCCTGTAACAACAAGCCCCGTGCCGAGGGTACCAAACACCCAAGCAGGACAAGTGGGGCCCAGGCCCCACCAAGTCAACTCCCCAGCCCTGGAATCCTCCACGTCAGGACCCGGGGCCGAGCCGTCCTGCAAACCCTCAGCCTCTAGAGAAAAAGCAGGGATGAAAGGGGGCCCACTGGCGTAGCCAAAAAGCTCCAGCAGGAGGACCAGGCTCGAATGCTTGCGCACCGATCCGGAAAGGGCAATCCCCGAAGCCACCTGAGTCTCACTACCAGTATAACTCAGCGGGGCAGCTGTGGGGCATCCAGAAAGACAACCAACCTTGCACGTTGCTACAACCTAACCTCGCACGTTGCTGCAACCTAAACCTTGCATCCAACGCTGAAGCTGCCTGCACTCGAATATCAGTCTCAGTGGACTAGATGAATGGAATACAAGCAAAGAACACCACTCACAGGACTCCGGGTCATAGGTGTCACTGAGCCTAACAGGAAGCAAGGCGGAGGCAGACGGTGAGTGCTACCCTGAGACAAGGGAACAGAGCAACCTTCAAACTCGCACAAGGCGAGGCGGGGCTCAGAGGTCTCCTACATTGGACCACTGAACCCCAAAGGGGGGTTTCCAGGGCCCTTAGGCTGACTGCTAAGGGAAGCCCAGGCGAGGTATTGCTAACCGGTTATCCCAGAGCTACCAAGGAAACAACTAAAAGCTGAACCCCTGCGACGTGTGCAAGCACGGGGACCTAGTGAAGGGCCACCAAAATCCTACAAGTGGTTCTACTGCCACACCAAGCAGACCCTCACCAGGCAAAACAAAACAAAACAAAACCCCCTCAAAAGCACAACGTCTCCAGATGAACAGAACTGTTGCTGTGTGTATATCAGCTGCACAGTACCTCGCGCCCGCGCCAGCGACAAAACTACCTCCTACCCAAGGGCAAACAGGAGTAAGAACCACCCCTGCTGAACCCCCAAGGGCGGGCAATCACCGAGCAGCAACAGAACCACATGGAGGTACCTGCTCCTGAACGGCTCATGGAAGATAACCTTGAGGCCTCAAAGGCAGGACTTACGGGAAACCTACAGAAGGTAGCCCTAGGCCCATGCAGCTCTAGTAATCTTGTATTACTTCTGGCTCACACACCAACACAGAGCAATAACACCGCGCTGCAGCACTGCGCAAAGAGTGGAGCCAGAGTGATCGACCATCACCAACACAACAGCCTCTTGAACTGAGGAGAGTTGCCAGCGTAGATGTCATGGATCCCCTGGTCCCCCCTCCCAGGGAGGAGGGGGGTGCGCAGACGGATGTGCGGCGGTTGTGGTGACGTTGTTTGTTTCCTTATTTTTGATTGGGGGAGTTCTGTTTGCTAGTTTGGCTTCGGTTTGCAATTTTTGACCAGCAGTACTGATGTTTGTTTTGAGATTCCTACCTTTCTGGGTGCCTGACCTGGTAGATGGCAGACAAAGACTGCTTCTAATTACACGGGGGAGTCTTTAGGCCATTGCTCCTCGTGCCTCTCTTCAGGGTGCCAGGTTCTGGCTCTGGCCCCCAGTAAGCTTAGAACTCCTTCGATTGACTGTTGCCAAGGTCTAATATATACTCATCAGCCCAGTATAGCTCTAGGGAGCTGAAGGAGCTCTCGACAGAAATGTTTATTGTTGCAATATTGTTAAAAATTCACTAAAATTACAATAAGTACAGTTTCACACTATTTGCACAGTAACACACTATATTACACACCCAGTACATCGGAAGTGAGTGATAATCTACAAAGCAGTCCTTGGTACACAGCGCGACTTTGTTCTCGTTGCACCAGGTACAGATAGAATTTCACTTTCTGTTTCTTCATTCTGTGTGCTTGCAAATAACACACTCAAGTACACCCATTGCTTTAGTACCTGTAGGTGGTATGTAGCCAAGCTTGTGAAGCATAATTATAGTCTTGAAAAGATTATAGGAAAAGATAAATTTGTAAGGAAGTCTTGAAAAGATCGCTTTGTAAGGCACTCACTGGAAGAGATTCAGTCATTCTGGAAGAGATTCAGTCAATCAGGAAGAGAATCAGCTATTCTTGAAAATATCTATGGAAAACACCATCATGGAAGCCGCAAATACTGTTCATCTATGCTACTTGTATCAGATGAATCATCCCTGATCCCAGAAAACAATTCATCTATGTATCATCTATAAAAATTTGAGATTACATAGGAGGGCAAGGGAGGCACTCTGAGCTACAACTGGATATGCACGCTGTATCGTCCTCGTCTGTGCTGTATCACTTGCATCTGACCTTTGTGTTAGTCTTATTGAGTCCCTAGTCCTATGAGCCAGAAGCTGGCACCCTGAAGAGAGGCACAGGGAGCAATGGCCTAAAGACACCCCCGTGTAATAGGAAAACACAATATTCTTAGCTCTTGTCAATATGGCTTCAGACCCAAAAAACCAGCGTTGAATGTAATGAAACGCCATTTTCTGGGTGAGTCCCGGAGGCTCCCAGGAGCTATCCAAGCTGAATGGATATGTATAACTTTCTGGCATCAGTCAATGCATGGAGTTCTTGCCTACCGGGGACCACGAGCCAGAACCTGGCCCCCTCTAGAGAGGCACGAGGAGCAATGGCCTATAGAGACCTCCCTTATTATTGGGAGCATTCTATGTCTGCCATCGACCGGGAAAGGCACCCAGAAACCCAAAACCAGAAAGGCCCCAAAACAAACCCCTATTCTGGTAAACTATTGCGACCGAAGACCGAACAGGCGAACAGAACTCCCCAAACGAAAATTAATCCTCATGACGTCATCATGTCGCCGCGCCTCCGTCTGCGCAACCCCCCCCCTACCTGGGAGGGGGAAGGGGGGAGCCCCAGACCCCACCGCCGGCGACCCAACCTTCAGTTCTTAGGCTGGATGTCAAAAACGCGAAAAACGCCGCTGACCGGAGGGAGGGCGGGACACCGGGGAGCCTCCGGGACTCACCCAGAAAATGGCGTTTCATTACATTCAACGCTGGTTTTCTGAGGGGAGCCCCGTCGGCTCCCCAAAGCTACCTCCCCAAAGATAAGTAAAACAGGGAAGGAACCGGGAGGCGGATACCACACGTCCTAACTCAACAACCAAAACCAGAGACAAAACAAAGACCAAAACGAGAAGACAAAGACCACCCAGGCCAACGACCAGGACGGCCCCAAAACTCCAGAGCAGGCCCGAGGGGAACAACGACCAGGACAGCAAGTGGAATGGAGCAGAAGGAACCGCAACACTGAACGCAAGCTGGAGCGGCTCGCCAGCACCACCCAACATGAGGTGACAGGACAATCCCAGACGACGGTCCCAAAACAACCGCGAAGGGAAGACAAGCCAACCCTATCAAAGACCGAAGGACCTTCGCAATGATAGGAGAACCACACACTGCCCCCAAGACGAAACACGCAAGTGGGAGACCAATAACCTGGTCCCAAGAACCAGAGACCTGAGTCCGGAATCGCAAAACGCGAAGCTAAAAACAGCGACCCCACAACCCCAAGGAGCAACATAACCAGCTCCAGCAGGGAAGAATGAGACGCACATCCCCGAGGCATCCAAGGGGATAACTACCGTAAAGAATAGAAGGACGAGAACCGCAAGAAGCAAACACACCCGGCTGGAAAAGGAACAAAGAAAAACCAAAACCAGGACCGGAACCCAGCAAACCCGGTTCCAGGAAAAGGAACCAGGAAAGCAGGAGCGGCAGGCCGAAAAGTCCATACCCCCCCCACAGACAGCGCAACCCGAAGCCTACAGAAAACTACACAGAAATCGCAGGAACTGGGGACCAAAACGGAACACCGGAGAAGTCCAAAAGCAGGACGTGGAACATGGACAGAGGCCCACCGGAGCACCAAACAGGAAAACCAAGAAGCACTGACCCAGACACACAAAAAGTGTAGCATGGGGAGGAAAAATGGCCATAAGTAAGGAAACCACGAAGACGGCCCAAGGAGTGGCCGGGAAGTAACGCACACGACCCACCACAAAATGGGTAGAGGAGCGCGCACATACCCGAGGACCTTACGTACAGCAGGGTGCAGTCAGGCACCGAAAATAGGCAAGGAAAGTGTCCAGACAGGAAAATAACCCCCGGAGCCGACAACGAAAACAAAAACACCAAAATGCGGGGCAGAACCCCACAGGACAACAAAAAACAAAAGATGGACAAAAAGGCACTAAAGACACATGCAAGGTGACTAAACACCACACCAAACACACCAGTCAGGAGCCATCGACGCAATCCCGCTAAGCAGGGAAGAGTAAACAAGGATGGAACAGTGAACAAGGGTGGCGGAGTGAGGAGAGTAACCCAAGAAGAGACTCGCTCCGAACGCATGAGCCTAACCAGAGAAGCAAAGCTCTCCAAAGCACCAACGATGGAACTTAAACTGTCCCGAACGTCCAAAGGAAAAATCCCGCCAACCTGTGGAGAACTGTGAGGCGGCGCCCAAGCACATAAACAGCAGAGTAGCGAACAATAACGAGACTACTTGCAAGTGTGGTCTAGAACAGACAAGCGAGACCCCGTACATACACGCAGAGCGCCCAACCCGCACCATTGCCCACCAAAATAACACCCGCAACCACAAAATACGTAACAAAAGATAAGGAGTCCGTAGCGGATGTGTTTATTGACCAATCCCCACGAAACAATAGAAACTGGGATAGTGGCACAAGCTACCCTTGCGGTGCAATGTGGGCATGAAATAGCGGGCATAAAAGGCATAAGCGCAGAAACAGGAAAGACCGGAGGGATGACCTGCACTGTAAGAGGCCCGGTGAATCGCGGAACCAATAACCACGTAACGTGGTCATGGGGCCCCACGATTGGTGCAAGTGCAGGTTGGACATGCATGTGAGTGGGAATAGATAGTAAACAGTAGCTACCTCGCACGGGCCAAGAGGCCCACCGCAGGTCGACAGGACTCATGTCCGTATGTCTGAACGCACAAGGAGACACAGGAGGTAGTGAGCACCCAAAGGAGCCACAGACACTATAATAACCTGAAATGCCCGAAACGCTTTGCGTAACAGAAGCCCCAGGCATTGTATGTACTAGCCCTATCTATAACTCCATCACTCTGTACAATCACTTGTATGTATGTACCTTACCTAAATAAACCTTTGGATTTTGATTTTTTTTTTTTTTTTGAGTTTGAGTAATGTCAGAGTGGAAAGGAAGCAGAAGCACCAAAAAGCCATGTGGAGGGGGCAGACCCCACCCACAGGAGCAAACGTAAAGACAAGAGCCCAGAAGGCTCAGGAAACTGTACAATCGTCAACTGACAAGAGAAGCGGGGCCCAAGAGCCAGATCCAACCCCCGTAAGCACTACTAGGCAAGCACCCCACCAAAAGTGAGAACCAGCACTAGGCCGACAGAAGCGCCAGACAAGACAACCTCACCTGCAGAGCAGACACGACCGAGCTACAACACAGGCGAGCCAAGTAACATACCAGGAGCAGCACTAAAGGCGTGCCCGAAAGCCAAGCATACACGAGGCAGCAGGCATAGGAAGTACCCGTACCTGAATAAATGCGAGGTCGGAGGAGAATACGGCCAGAGGTGCGCGCCCTGCAGAAGACGAAGCAGTACAGAGGGAGAACGACGTGACACCCCCAGATATAAATCCAAAACACCCTCAGCAGCCAGAGGGCCACGACTGGAGGGAGAAACGAGCAAGAAGCTCGCAGAAAACCACGAGAAACGACGCGAACACACGAGCATACCGCCCGTAAACAAAACACATACCGCGGCCCCAGCACACGAGGTACGAAACGCACCACCCGGCCACTGGGAGGCGGGGCTCGTACACCAGGCGGACACACAAAACGTACACAACGTACGTACAAACTATCGTACAAACTATCGTACAAACACCAGGAAGGTGTGCGGAACGAAAACAAAGAACGCCGAAACAGGAAGCAGAGACGACGCGAAACCAAAACAAGGCGAAAACGAAGTGAAAGAAAACAGATGATGGAAGGGAACCAACAAGGCCGACAAAAGACCCGATGGAAACCACATCGAATATCAACAGACGTGCCAATAACATTGGAAGGTACGAAGAGACTCGTGAATCAACGAGAACCATGACAAGCACCCCTGACCAAGGAACATGCAGGGACAACAATACGAAGCGGTTTAGGCACTATGTACTAGGTCAATATAGAAATCCATCAATGTTTGTTTCACACCTTGTATGGATGTACCTTACCTGAACACTTTTTATCGATTTTATATTATGTTCGTTGTTGTTGTCGTCGTTTTTTGTGAACAGCATCGCGACACAAGAGCGAAAATGGTAAGGAAAAGGGGGTGAAACACACCCCTAGGAACGACGGGACCGACGAACCCGAAGGAACCGGAACCGAACCCAGGGAGGGGTGGACACTAAATCCAACTCGTACTCGGAGGGAGCGAAAGAGAACCCCTCTCCTTGTAACACTAAGCCCCGCTCGGAGGGCAAAAAAACCCAGGCGGGGTCCAACGGGCCCCAAGGCCCCCAAGCCAACCCCTCCCCAACCCCAGGAACCTCACCCTGAGGGTCCGGGGCCGAGCCGTCCTCCTGAGCCCCCACCCCCAAAGAAAAGGTGGGGGCAGCCGAGAAAGCAGGAACAAAGGGGGCCCACTGGCCAGACCCAGAAGCTTCGGCAGAAGGACCAGGCTCGAATGCCTCCGCCCCCACCCCAGAAGGGGAAACCCCCGAGATCGCCCGAGTCTCACAACCAACTAAACCCAGCCCCGGCTCGGAAACCCTCAGACGTTTAGGAGCCGGCAGCAAGGGGGGGGGGGGGACCGAACGAGCAGGGGGAAGGACTTGGAGGGGCGGACGGAACCAGTGTCGAAGCGACACCCACCCCCAAGTCCGGGTCCCTATAACCAAAACGGGGCAGTCTCAGGGCATCCGGGGCAGTGACCAACCTAACACGTTGCAGCAACCTAAAGCGAGCATGCAACGCCTCTGCTGCCGTCACCCGCATATCAGGCGCAGTAGCCTGGGTGAACTGGAGAACGTACAGACAACACACGTCGCACGACTCAGGGTCAAAACAATCACCGACCCAACAGGCAGCATGGCGGAGGCAGAACCGGTGAGTGTCCCCCGGAGACAGGGGGACAGAGCAACCGACAAACTCGCAGGACGCGAGAGGGGACTCAGGGATCACATCCATCGGACCACGTAGCCCCCGTGGGGTTTTCCAGGGCCCTTAGCCTCAATAATCACGCTAAGGGAAGCCCAGGCAGGGTACTGATAACCGGCACCCAAAACTACCAACAAACTGCTATAAGCTGAACCCCCGGGACGTGTACACTCACGGGGGCCAAGCGGGGAGCACCACCAAAAGACAAGTGGAGAACTACCCCAAAAAACAGCGAAGGGGACCAAAAGGCAGACCCCCACCTGGCAAAAACAAAAACAAACGAAAAACCCCGCAAGAGGACAACGTACCCAGGCGGAACAGAGCCGGCCGCTGTAATTGGTGAAAACTAGCGCGCAGTACCCCGCGCCCCTGCCAGCGTCAAAACTACCCCCTACCCAGAGACAAACAAGGGCAAGAAAAACCCCAGCTGACCCCAAGGGCGGCCAAGTACCGAGCAATACACGGCACAGCGGAGGTAGATCCCAAGGAGACCCAGGGAAGTAGCCCTAAGCCCCAAGGGCAGTACTCACAGGGCACCTAGGGAAGATAGCCCTAGGCGCATGCAGCCCGAGCACCGTAGAATAATACTCCTGGCCCACACACCACCGGAAGGGACAGCTCACACCACCAGGAACAGAAGTGCAACCACAAACTGGGGCCAGAGGCACGACCGCACCAGATCGCATCAGCCTGAGAACTGAAGGTTGGGTCGCCGGCGGTGGGGTCTGGGGCTCCCCCCTTCCCCCTCCCGGGGAGGGGGGGGGTGCGCAGACGGAGGCGCGGCGACATGATGACGTCATGAGGATTAATTTTCGTTTGGGGAGTTCTGTTCGCCTGTTCGGTCTTCGGTCGCAATAGTTTACCAGAATAGGGGTTTGTTTTGGGGCGCCTACCTTTCTGGGTGCCTTTCCCGGTCGATGGCAGACATAGAATGCTCCCAATAATAAGGGAGGTCTCTATAGGCCATTGCTCCTCGTGCCTCTCTAGAGGGGGCCAGGTTCAGGCTCGTGGTCCCCGGTAGGCAAGAACTCCATGCATTGACTGATGCCAGAAAGTTATACATATCCATTCAGCCTGGATAGCTCCGGGGAGCCGACGGGGCTCCCCCCAGAAAAAGCACTAACGATGCACGTATTAGTATGATTAACTTGATACATGTAGCTCTTGATAAAAATGAGTTCCCTGTTGGGTTACTTGTGGACCTGAGTAAGGCTTTTGACACTGTCAACCACCAAAACCTTCTTCTTAAATTACATCATTATGGAGTCAGAAGTCTCTCCCTGCAATACCTTAAGTCTTACCTTACTGACAGGCTCCAATATGTTTCTGTAAATAATTCTATTTCTCCCACCCTACCCATCAACATTGGTGTTCCTCTGGGCAGCATACTTGGCCCTCTTTCTCATCTACATTAATGACCTTCCAAATGCCTCCCAACACCTCAAACCAATTCTTTTTGCTGAGACACAACCTTCATTTACTCCAGTCTTGACCCCCTTGCTCTAAATGTCACAGTGAATATGAGCTAATTAAAGGCCATCTCTAGCTAACTGCCAACAAACTCACCCTCAACCTTGACAAAACTTTCTACATTTTGTTTGGCAATAAATCCTCAAATCAAATAACTCTCAGGATAAACAATACCCAAATTTGTAACAAATTTGATGGCAAATTCCTTGGCGTTTTCATTGACAACAAGCTGAATTTCCAGGGACACATTCTAAATACAGTATATCAAAAAAGTTTAAAAAACTATTGACATTCTTTCTAAGATTAGATATTATGTACCTCGCCCTGCCCTGGTGACGGTCTATTACTCTCTCATCTATCCTTATCTCAACTATGGTATTTGTGCTTGGGGTTCTACAACCCAAAATCATTTAGATCCTCTAATTACTCAACACAAAGCTGCTATTAGAACAATATCTAATTCTCAGTACTCAGTACCCTTACTCAAATCTCTGGATATGTTAGATATTAAGTCACTGCACATCCTCTCATGAGCTAGCCAAGACTTTTGCTCGTGAAGAGGGAATTGATTACCAACTTGGACTGCCTTTGAGCAGCCTGAGGGCAGTAATATCCCAGGAACATCAACTAAATTTTGGAGGCTTGAGGCAAAGTGAAATTCACACCAGTTACTCCATCTATCATCATTCTATTATGCATGAAGAGCCGCACGTCTATGGGTCATCCAATAATGTTAGCAGACTTCTAGATGTTACCACTGCTAGGCTTAGGCTCGGCTACAAGTACCTCTGGGAGTTTGTAACATCTGCTGATGTAGATTTGACTAAATGTAAACTCTGTCAGCAGAACTATTCGCATACTTTGCGTCATTATATAATGGAATGTGAAAAAATTGCGGAATTTAGAGATAGCACCATCAATAGTATCCAAGAAATGTGTAAGTACTTCATTCACAATAATGTGCTGCACGAAATTTTAGCGAAGTATCCAAAATTTGCTTACTGTCGGTAATGCATGCACATGACTGTAAAGCTGCCGCCCAGTTGGGTGGGTGTGCAGCAAGACTAGTAACTGTGTGACTCACTATAGATGTAAAGTGCCTTGTATAGTGACTGTTGTGAGCGTCTTGTAATGTCACTTGTGACACCTCTTTGTGTCACTTGTGACACAGAGATTCTTGATGTGTGTATTTGTGTGGGTGATTAGATATGTATGTGTATGTATATGTGTATACGTATATATATATGTACACGTATGTATGAGGGTGTGTACATGTGTATACAACATTGATAATTTTGTAACTAGCGTCAAACATTGTTATTTGCTTAGCTAAACGAACTAGAGGGTTCAGTTCCTGAACCGATTATGTGCCTCTGTATCCTTTACACCACCGCCCACGGGATGGGTATGGGGTGCATAATAAAGAAAGAAATTGAATGTGTATTTTATATATAACGCTGAACTGTAATGTCAATCTGACTTTAAAAGCTTCCTAGAAGGTTGCACCAGAACCCATGAGCACCACACCAGAAACAAATACATTTTTGATATTCCAAGAGTACGACGTAATCAAACTAGAAATGATCTACAAATCCAGGGGACCCAGAATGTGGAATGACCTTCCCAATCATGTTAAAGACTGTACCTCTCCCAACCAGTTTAAGATAAAAACTAAGTACTACCTAATTAACTCCATGTAACCTATGTTACTCTTAAATGTCAAACAATGTCTACTATTTTCAACAATGCAGTTTGTTGACCAAATTGTATATTTGGAATTTTTCTGCCATGTTCCCCTCCCCCTTTTTTATTTTTTGTTTTCTCAACACAATTTATACTTTAATCTCAATTAGTATTAAGTTTTAGTCTTAAGTGTTTTTCCTGCCTGAAACGCTTTACGTAATAGTGGCTTTAGGCATAGTATGTACTCTGCCTAGCTTCATCAATATCTGGTTGATAGGGTTCTGGGAGTTCTTCTACTCCCCAAGCTCGGCCCGAGGCCAAGCTTGGGCCTTGGCAACATTGTGAGAGTTTGGTCCACTAGGCTGCTGCTTGGAGCGGCCCGCAAGCCTACATACCCACCACAGCCCGGTTGGTCCGGCACTCCTTGGAGGAAACAATCTAGTTTCCTCTTGAAGATGTCCACGGTTGTTCCAGCAATATTCCTTATGCTCGCTGGGAGGGTGTTGAACAACCGTGGACCTCTGATGTTTATACAGTGTTCTCTGATTGTACCTATGGCACCCCTGCTCTTCACAGATTCTATTCTACATTTTCTTCCATATCGTTCACTCCAAAACGTTGTTATTTTACTGTGTAGATTTGTTACTTGGCTCTCCAGTATCTTCCACATGTATATTATTTGATATCTCTCTCGTCTTCTTTCTAGTGATTACATTTAGAGGGCTTTGAGACGATCCCAATAATTTAGGTGCTTTATCGCGTCTATGCGTGCCGTATATGTTCTTTGTATTCCCTCCATTTCAGCAATCTCTCCTGCTCTGAAGGGGAAAGTGAGTACTGAGCAGTACTCAAGACGGGACAACACAAGTGACTTGAAGAGTACAACCATTGTGATGGGATCCCTGGATTTAAAAGTTCTCGTAATCCACCCGATCATTTTTCTGGCTGACGCAATATTTGCTTGGTTATGCTCCCTAAACGTTAGGTCGTCAGACATCATTATTCCCAAATCCTTGACATGCTGTTTTCCTACTATGGGCACATTTGATTGTGTTTTGTACCCTGTATTATGTTTAAGGTCCTCATTTTTACCGTACCTGAGTACCTGGAATTTATCACTGTTTTTTAAACATCATGTTATTTTCTGATGCCCAGTCGAAAACTTTATTAACCCTTAACCCTTAAACTGCGCATGGCGTATATATACGCCTTTGAGTAACATGTCCCACGGTGCGCATGGCGTATATATACGCCATAGGGTGCTACGCCCGATTCAAATGGCCCGCGGCTACACGGGGTTCACATTAGCTTCCTCTGGGCTCTTGTAAACAGACGCAATTTAAAAAAAAAATCATGGGCAATATTCTCAGGTGTGAGAGGCACATTACTGTTGGAGCAACCAAGGCTGGCGCACGCAGCATGAGCGAGCAGCATTGCTGTTCAGCTTGTGACCACAGCATCGCCGAAAAATGTCAAAATAAATATATAATTGTTATTATTTAGCGATGACAATATTACAGATGACCCCTGACTGTGATATAAATAACCAGGGTTGTGATAATAGCAGGATTGTTGTAATAATTAGCGCTGTAGGAGGAGTGATGCTGAGAGATGGAGGGAGACAGCATCGTTTACTGACTGTGTGGCCACCTGTTATTGTTTACATTCACCATACCAGCTCAGTGGTTCTCTATGGTGAACACAAATGTAGATACTTATATATAATGTGTGTATTAGTGTAATAACAGCAAAAGGGTTATGCTGGGAGGAGCCATCTGGGTGACGGAGGAGCCATTTGGGTGACGGAGGTGACGTCGTCTGCACGATTTGTCTAGCTGTTCAGAGAGTGGCCAATATGCTCTTTGGGCGCACTACAAGCTTAGGTGTACAGTTACGGTGCATAAAACATGCAGATATTTATATATAATATGTGTATATAGGGTAATAACACTGTAAACAGTATTGTTGTGGGAGAAAGTTTAGTGCGTGTGACCTTGAAAGAGTGAGGGAGCTGCCAGCCGCCAGCTGTGTATAGCGACGACTCTTAGTGCCTGAACTAACTATATCAGCTTAGCTGTACAGTTGTGGTGAACAAAATATATACATACTTATATATAACGTCTGTATATAGTGTAATAACACCACAAATGGTATTGTTGGGGGAGAAAGTTTAGTGCGTGTGTTGAGGGAGTGGCAGCGAGTGGCTGGCTGGTGTGTGGCGGTAACTCCTCGTTGCTTTTCGACTCTCAATACCAACTTAGTGGTTCGTTATGGTGACCAAAACATGCAGATACTTACATAAAACCTGTGTATAGAGTGTAATAGCCGTAAAACTGTTTGTTTATTGTTTTATAAACATAATAATAGAATCACAAATATGCACACTATACTTTTGAGTATAGAGATTATTCACCACTTTTATTATATAAATATATTACAATACACACTATTGAATAATATTACTGCAAAAAAAATAAAAAAAAATCAATCGGAGACATTGAAACAATTAGGTAATAATATCTTTGTGGCAACTCCCATCTGTCAGCGCGGGTGACGCTGACCAGCCCTGACGACCGCTCTGTCAACGCCCACTTTTTGCCAGACTTCCTCGGTCAATTGCGCCCAAAATATGTCACCTACGATTTTTTTGTTATTTTTCCCGTGCTCAGGGGACACAAATTAACGTGTTTAGAAGACGAAAAAAAATTTTTGAATTTTTTTTTCTTGCGCACAGGGGTGTAAATGTCCCCAGGACCCCTTAGCAGTGTAAAGGTTAAGCTGCTAAGAGCTCCTGAGGAGATTTACACCCCTATGCGCAAGAAAAAAAATTCTAAAAAATTTTGTCTTCTAAAAATGTTAATTTGTGTTCCTGAGCACGGGAAAAAATAAAAGAATCGTAGGCAACATATTTTGGGCGTAATAGGCCGAGGAAGTCTGGGAAAATGTGGGCTCTGACGACAGAGCGGTCGTCAGAGCCGGTCAGCGTCACCCGAGCTGACAGGTGGGAGTTGCCACAAAGATATTATTACCTAATTATTTCAATGCCTCTGATTGATTTATTCTTAGTTTTTTTTGCAGTACTGTAATATTATTCAATAGTGAGTAGTGTGATAGATTTATATAATAAAAGGGTGAATCATCGCTATACTCAAAAGTATGGTGATTCTATTATTATGTTCATAAAACAATAAACAAATAGTTTTGCTGTTACACAGTATGCACACTTATTTTCAGGCATTCACTTCACACAACAGCTAGGCTTACTACTAATTCACATGAGTTCTAATTCTACTTCACTATTGACAATTATTTCTACTGTATATTTACACTGTACAGTATCTTTTTGTCTAGGCTTAATTAATCATTAAGACTTACAATACTGTACTCTATCAACACTTTTTACACTAATTTATATGCCTTTCAATCATAATTTATATCGTTAGTGGATGACTCGTCACAACTTGTCGATGAGAATTCAGCATCAGCGGGTACAACATGGCTTGTAGAGCATTCGTTGCCGGCGGATGCTCCATGATTTGTCGATGAGAATTCAGCATCGGCGGGTGCAGCATGACTTGTAGAGCATTCGTTGCCGGCGGATGCTCCACGACTTGTCGATGGGAATTCAGCATCGGCGGGTGCAGCATGGCTTGCAGAGCATTCGTTGCCGGCGGATGCTCCACGACTTGTTGATGGTAATTCAGCATCGGCGGGTGCAGCATGGCTTGCAGAGCATTCGTTGCCGGCAGATGCTCCACGACTTGTCGATGGTAATTCTGCATCGGCGGGTGCAGCATGGGTTGTCGACAAAGATTTTTCACGAACCGTTGAAATCATGAATTTATCTATTTTTGTCTGAATCTGATTTTCTCTGGCTAACGTTCTGAGACATTGCTTAAAGGCTGTAAAGTGTACATAAAAATTTCCAACAACTTCATGTTTACTTTTTCTTGAATATTCAATGAGTTCCTCAATTTGTTCCAATCTTTTCTGATATCCGACACCTTTAGGCAGAGCCTCACCAACATCGTCCAAGTCATCATCAGAGTCATCAGAGTCATTTCCGAGAACACTTTGTGCAATCTGTTCTTCAGTTAACAATTCATAACCAGGATCGTAATTATTTTCTAACCATTCATTGATATCATTCACTTGTACACCCTGACCAGCTTGGAGCAACATTGTTCGGATCGTTTCTTCAAACCCTTCAAAATCATTGGCTTCATTTTCAAAACCTTCGAATTCACTATCAGATACTGCTGCATCACATCTAGGCCTCTCTGTTAACAGTTTCTTCCATGAATTTGTTAATGTGGTTTCTTTCACTTTATTCCAAAGCCTAGCCCAGTGGAATATTGCTTCCCTGATTGTGTACTGTTTGAGATTTTCTAGTGTTCTTTGAGCCCTTGTATCCTTTCCTGTCAATTCATCTTCCTCGCTAGGTAAAACAACTAAAACATCTTCAAGCATTGCTGTTTGGTACATACGTTTAGCAGCAAGGATAACACCTTGGTCCATGGGCTGGATCAAGGATGTTGTGTTTGGTGGAAGTGCCATGCATTTTATTCTGCCATCCCTTGAAATTAACTTGCTAATGGGATGAGCAGGGGCATTATCTAGCAGCAATAATGCCTTAACCTCACTGGCCTTTATTCCACATTTGTTGATCTGGAATTCTCTAACTTCTTTGCAAAAGTGGTTTTCAAACCAGTCCGTAAATATTGTTTGATTAAACCATGATTTCTTAGAACTGTAATATATTACGGGTAGTGCCTGCATTATATTTTTTAAGGCTCGAGGATTTTTAGACTTGCCTACCACGGCACATTTTGTCCTGTGAGAGGCATCAGCATTAGCACAGAGCAAGACTGAGAGTCGTTCCTTGCTTATCTTTTGTCCAGGAATATTTTCCTGCATCCTATTGGTTAAGGATGTACTTGGTACAGCTCGCCACATAAACCCAGTCTCATCAGCATTATATACTTGATATTTGCTTAAATTATTACTGACAATGTACTCGTTTAATTTAGCCTTGAATGAATCAACATTAGTGGGATCAGCACTTGACGCCTCACCAGAAATTTTTTTGGTGTTTGAAATGTTATGAGGAGCCTTAAATCTTCCAACCCACCCATCACTTGCATTGAAATCTTTTATACCTATTGAATGGCAAGTTTACTTGCTGCAACTTTAAGCTCTTCAAATCTTATTGCCATGCCAATTGTGCGGTGCTGAATAAACCACTTATACACTGCAGCATCCAATTGTGGATACTGACCAGACTTTACTGTTTTCTTGAACATGCAGCACCAGAAGTAGCACACTCTGTTGTGCTCACATATTAATAGAGTATCCTTCTGTTTCTTGATGTCACTTACTGTACTTTTCCCGATGTTAAACTCTGCTGCTGCTCGTGCATGAGAATATCCTTTATCGAGTTTCTTAATTAACTCCAGCTTCTGTGCAACCGTCAGGCGCTTCCTTTGGGTAACTTTTGGCATTTTGTAAATAAAAAGATCACAATAACAGTACAGTAATATCCTTCACAATTGAAGCTAGCCGCGCGAGTTCACAGTAAACCAATGGGGAACACATGGCGCGGCGGAGCACATTCTAGGTCCGTGGGAAAAAAAATACCTAGTGCCTATACTATAAAAGGTATTTAATAGAGAAAAACAAAGACTTTTGCTTAACAAAAACTGTTTCAAAATATTTTATTAATAATAAATTAGAATTTTCTTCATTAAACTGAATCATTTTAAAAGAAAATTAAGATGTAATATATGAGTCTGGACGATCCAGGTCGGTGGCCTGGTCGCCATGCGAGGGGACGCCTGTGCCACAACAATCCCAATACCGACCGTCTGTAATATCGACCGCCAGACCGGTATAGGAGGCTCCAGATACCGGTCTCCCAAACCGGTCGTTAATACCGGCAGATCGGTATAAAGAGGCCGTTAAAATNAGCTCGGGCGGAGTACACCTCGTCTGGCGAAGGCTCTGCCAACGCCCCTTTTTTGCCACACTTCCCTACTCTACTGCGGCTAAAATATGCTACCTACGATTTTTTTGTTATTTTTTCCGTGATCAGGGAACAAAAATAAACAATTCTATAAGGCGAAAGAATTTTTTTGGATTTTTTTTTTTGTTGCGCCTGTGGGTGTGAATTCCATTTGGCCCCTAGCGGTTTGAGGGTTAAACAAGGCATCTGTTGAAAGAGTTCTGAGGAAGCTGATGTGAACCCGTGAGACTTGGCCAGCACCCTACGTCGTATATACGTATGCCATGCGCCCGGTGCGACATGTTATCCGGTCGTAACTATATGCCATGCGGAGCTTAAGGGTTAAGGCGAGCAAGGGACAATCTTACCTCCTCCTCCCTCCTCACCGTCTCCCATACGCCATCATGAGTTATCAGTAAAGGTAAAGTGCAGTTAAATGTTCACTAAATTTATTTATATTTATATGTATACCTGATAGTTTTGTGTATGAATGTAGTATATATGAGTATATGAGTAGTATTCTGTATAAAATGTATTTTAAGTTAATATTTTTGGGGGTGTGGAACGTATTAATTCAATTTATATTATTTTTTATAGGAAAATTTGTTTTGGTGTCTGGGAACAGATTACGATCATGAACAAAGGTACCACCGTATACTACATCAACCGGAAGTACATTGTCTGAGTAACTGGTTACCGTTTCCAAAAACGCGAGCAGGTTTGAAGGCAGGATCAATTTTACACAAATCTGTGTTGTGTTGACTGTAAAAGATTGTTCACTAAAAGATGGTGAATAATTCCCTCCCTTAGGGTTTTCTCCATGAGCTTGCAGATGTGTGATGTCAAGTTGGCTGGACAGTAGTTCTCCGTTGAGCTCTTTCTGCCTTTTTTGAAAATTGGGATGACATTTGCATATTTCCAATCAAAGGGGACTATCCCTTGGTCCAGAGACTTTGTGAAAAGTAATTTCAGTGGTAGGTATAGTTCTTCTGCCAGCTTTTAGTGTGAACACTGATGTAAAATATTAATTTAGTTTTTGCTGCTCCTTATCCATTATAATATATTGTTTATTATAATTTGGTTAGTCTCATTTTTCAAGGGTTCTACTGAGTCCTTTGTTTTGGTTTTACTTCTCATATAAGCATAGACCAGTGTCTATGTTCATCCTGAGCTTTGGATCATCATGTTTTGGGCAAGTTTTCTTGCCCAAAACAGTCAATCCATCGATTGACTATTGCCACGGTCTAATATATACACATCAGCTCTGGGGAGTCAAAAGGGCTCTCCACAGAAAAGAATATCATCCTAAATTCCTCCCTTGGAATGATTGGAGATTCCATGAAATTCTAATCTACTGCCATCACTATAATGCATTCTTAGTTTCTCTTTAGAATGAAAGAGATGTCTCATAATTTACAGTAAAGAGCACCTTTGTACATCAGTTGCCTAATGTGGACATGAAGATCAGTTAAGCAACACACAGTATGACTGAAAATGTACAACCAATAAACTGAAGGGTGCAATAATCTCAGACATCATGGTGATAACAAAGTTTTAAGTCTTTTGAAATACTCAATATTAGAAACACTGTTGATACCATAAAAAAAATTTAAAGAGGGAACTTGACAATATCTTCCAGTGCTTGCATAGCCAGGTTGAGATGATTATGCTTGCTGGCAGACAGCAAGTAAAACCACTTTACTTGAATAAGTAAATTGGAAGCCTGTTCTCATATCAGGCTTTAAGAATGACAACATGTCAGAATGATATACAGTACAACCTCGATTCAACGTACCCCGATTCAACGAATCTCCGGCTAGTTCGCACACTTTTCAGGCCGGATTTACTCACCCTGTTCGACGAACAATGGTTCGCCGAAGCGGGGGATGTTCGGATTTGCTTACGACGTCGAGACAGAGTTCACAGACTGGTGGAAAAGTTTCACATTCTATCACAGATTACAATTATTAATTCCTTCATATGACAAGTTCGATCACACAAGTGGACCACACAAGTGGACCGCACATGTGGTCCACAAGTGGTCCACAATCTTACGATGTTGGGACAGAGTTCACAGTGGTAGAAAACTTTACCATCCCATCACAGATTACAATTAATAATTCCTTCATATGACAAGTTAGATCACACAAATGGATCACACAAATGGACCACACAAGTGGACCACACAAGTGGACCACACAAGTGGACCACAAGTGGTCCACAAGCTTACGATGTTGGGACAGAGTTCACAGAGTGGTGGAAAACTGTCTCATTCTATCACAGATTACAATTAATAATTCCTTCATAAGACAAGTTGGATCACACAAGTGGACCACACAACAAGTGAATCATATGAACCAAACACCAGCCAGAATGGTCCACAAGAAGTGACGCATATTAACCAAACACCAGCCAGAGTGGTCCACAGAAGTGAACGACTGAGTTTCAATGATTTTCGTTCACCGATTTGTGGCACACGTATCTTTGTAAATTAATTTAAAGGCTGAAGCGTGAATAGCTAGCTAATATGTTGAAATCTTCTTATACATTTTCTGTGATGAAACAAGACGAGTGAGGGTAGACAGATAAGGGAATACTGTACAGTAAACTTCACTTTACAGTGAGGTTTCACTCACTTTCGTCTGTGTTGTCATAGTTCAGTGACCCATGACTTTGAACGTTTCACATTAATAAATCATTTCTAAAACTGGTGTTTTAATAACTCTCTATTATCCTAATTAAACTAAACTAAATAAGACCAAAAATATTCTGTAATAAGGTAGATATCTCCTATTTGAGAAATTGTTCACATTATTTGCAGCACAACTCCAGCACGAGTGGACGTGTCTAATCCCTGTCCATACACCATGCTTGTTGTGTTGTGTTCGATTTCGTCGCCACAGTTCAGCGATCTACGGCTTCGAAATAATAAAATTAATAAATTAGTTCCAAAGTATTTTTTATAGCTCTTATTACCGTAATAATGTTGCTAAACTAAATATGTAACCCAAAAATATATAATTTGATGTAAATTGAATATTTGAGAGAAACATATGCTACTGGAAATCGAACACAACACCAGGTGGTGTTTTGTTCGATTTCGTCGCCACAGTTAAGTGACCTATGGCTTCGAAATAATGAAATAAATAAATCAGTTTCAAAATAAGTATTTTTTATAGCTCTTATTATCGTAATAATGTTGCTAAACTAAATACATAACACAAAAATATATAATTTGATGTAAATTGAATATTTAAGAGAAATTTATGTTACTGGATCAGGCTTAAACACCAGCCAACTGAAGGGTGTGCGTATAGACTTAGTCTGCGTTCGTACAGTATGCACCCAGTGCCCTTAGCTTTGTCTGCGATTGACGTACAGTATTTATCCGCCAGTGGAAGAATAATTGTGGAATTGACCATTTTTTTACTACAGCTCTTTGGTTATAAAACAAAATGTCTCAGGGGCTTACTAATAGTGCCTTATTATGCCAAAAACGAAGCAATATTTTGCAACAACTAGTAGCAGAAAATCAACCAGCACGAGAACAGCCGTACCCAGCACGAGAACAGCCGTACCCAGCACGATAACAGCCGTACCCAGCACGAGAACAGCTGTACCAAGCACGAGAACAGCCGTACCCAGCAAGAGAACAGCCGTACCCAGCACGAGAACAGCCATACCCAGCACGAGCACAGTTGTACCCAGCACTGGTACAACAGCCGTACCCAGCACTGGTACAACAGCCGTACCCAGCACAAGCACAGTTGTACCCAGCACTGGTACAACAGCAGCCAGCACCAGCTCAGAAGCGGCTCAACTCACAGCAGCAGCGAGCACCAGCAAAGCTGATGCAAACATCTAAAAACATCGTGTGCAACATGAACAGTTAGAACAAGTGTTAAATTTAAGTGTGTACTCAAGTGTTAAAATTAAAGTTGCAGTAATTTTTGTGTACAATAGTTTTCATAAACTGTATTGTAGTACTCAACATACAGCAGAACTACTTTTAATCAACACAGTGCTAACGGCATAATGCACTGCAGTACGTATTTACTGTAGAGCATTCACAACTTCACAAAATTTCAAGATGGATATAACTTCAAAAATAAGGTAAATTTATGAATTACAGTATTTCTTAGTAGAGAAGTAATATATAGGTAGAGTATGTAATATGATAATGCATTTTTATTGTGTACAAGAAAAAAAAAAAGACTGACACAAACGCCTCCTGAAGGTCACCTCTTGCAACGAATCCAACGCTCCAACGAACTGGGGTTGGTCCCATATAGTATGTTGAATCGAGGTTGTACTGTATGGTTAATGTAAGTAAAAAATTAAACAAATTGTCATGAATACCAACCTTTCATATTCCTGGTCACTAATACAGCTAAGATATTAAGCATTAATATTGCCTAAGTTCGATATGTGTGTGTCTATGAAAAATATCTTAATGTTTTATGACAAAGTACCAGAAATGTACCCATCTTTTGTTTATGAAATTCACATCTTCACTCACTTTCAAGATACTATACTGGGTATTTTATACATTAATATCCAAAACAAATATTAACTGACCTTAGGCTCTCCATTGGCATATAGTTGTAGTAGTTAGTAAGACCAGTTACATTGGTGAAGTATGATGGCTGACCCGATTTGTCTCCATTCAAAAGATCATCAAATACCTGCAAGTGATAAAAATTAATGGGCACATTATATATATATATATATATATATATATATATATATATATATATATATATATATATATATATATATATATATATATATATATGTCGTACCTAGTAGCCAGAAAGCACTTCTCGGCCTACTATGCAAGGCCCGGTTTGCCTAATAGGCCAAGTTTTCATGAATTGTTTTTCGACTACCTAACCTACCTAACCTAACCTAACCTAACTTTTTCGGCTACCTAACCTAACCTAAGCAATAAAGATAGGTTAGGTTAGGTTAGGTAGGGTTGGTTAGGTTCGGTCATATATCTACGTTAATTTTAACTCCAATAAAAAAAAATTGACCTCGTACGTAACGAAATGGGTAGCTTTATCATTTCATAAGAAAAAAATTTGAGAAAATATATTAATTCAGGAAAACTTGGCTTATTAGGCAAATCGGGCCTTGCATAGTAGGCCAAAAAGTGAGTTCTGGCTACTAGGTACGACATATAATATATATATATATATATATATATATATATATATATATATATATATATATATATATATATATATATATATATATATTATATATATATATATATATATCACTAAGAACTCTTTGACCCGGCCAGGATTCGAACCCATGCCGTCCAGGATCACCCCTAAACGTACACGGTACCGTGACCACCGCACCAATGATCGTCTGGTACCGGTGGTCACGGTACCGTGTACGTTTAGGGGTGATCCTGGACGGCATGGGTTCGAATCCTGGCCGGGTCAAAGAGTTCTTAGTGATATATGGCTTGCGCGTTCATGCAGCTTTCTCACATATATATATATAAATACATACATGAAATGAATTGATTTTTTACTTTAGCCCAATTAAATCCGTATGCCTCCTGTTTTATTATAAAGAGTAGCAGCAAAAAATTACCAACTAAAGCTAAATTATGATAGTAACCTATATGGACTAATACAAAGATACCTGCTTGATGGGTTTTGGGAGTTCTACTACTCCCAAGTCCTGCCCAAGGCCAGGCTTGACTTGTTCGAGTTTGGTCCACCAGGCTGTTGTTTGGAGCGGCCCGCAGGCCCACATACCCACCACAGCCTGGTTGGTCTGGCACTCCTTGAAGAAAACTATCTAGTTTTCTCTTGAAGATATCCACGGTTGTTCCGGCAATATTTTTTATACTCGCTGGGAGGATGTTGAATAACCGTGGACCTCTGATGTTTATACAGTGTTCTCTGATTGTGCTGTGATATGAGATCACAGATTCTAGAAACTTTCAGTTACCTTAATCAAAATTACTGGATTACTTTTCAATTACCTTTCGACCAAGCCTCCTATTTGGTAGTCTGGTCAACCAGGCTGTTCAACTCTGCTGCTCACAGCCTGACTGACCAGTTATCCTTCAATGTATTTATCAAGTTCCAATTTTAATACTGCGAGAGGTTGGAGACTTATACCCTTTTTGAACAAATCCACAAGGGCCGTGAAGAGGATTCGAACCTGCGTCCGAGAGCATCCCCCAGACGCTGCCTTAATTGACTGAACTACGACATGGAAAAGAGTTGAAATGTAATGTGTGCTATACCCTTTTTAATACTGCGAGAGGGTAAAAACTTATACCCTTTTTAATACTGCGAGAGGTTGGAGACTTATACCCTTTATAATACTGCGAGAAGGTAAAGACTTATACCCTTTTTAACACTATCGCCCGTGCCACATGAGCACCGCAGACTTTGACTTCATAGGGCTAATGGTGCTGGCAAGCGTGCGGCGACGCCTAAATGTGTATACTCGTTTCAGTTTTCTCACTTTAATTCTTGTGCTACGTCGTTCGTTTTGGTATCATTGTGTTCGTAATTAAATTCCCTGCAGATGTATATGCATATAATGTCCAAAAGCCTGGCGAGACTCCCCACAGCAAAGCCTAAAGTCGGCAAAGTTTCCCAAGAGCACACAAAAATAGTAAAATGTGTATACTCGTTTCAGTTTTCTCACCTTAATTCTCGAGCTACGTCGTTCCTTTTGGTATCACTGTGTTCGCAATTAAATTCCCTGCAGATGTATATGCATATAATGTCCAAAAGCCTGGTGAGACTCCCCGCAGCAAAGCCAAAAATTACCCGTGAACGAGCACCAATATGCACACCACAACCTTATGTGAATACTCGTTCAATTTGATAACATAAATTTTCATGTTACATCGCTCGTTTTGGTATCAAATTGTTTACAATATAAAGGCGCTCATTTTAAAACTAGTCTCATAATAGTAGAACAATAACTGGAATTTTAAGAAATATTTAAATTTTGGACACTCATCATCAAAATTATTTATATCTTTCCAGTGATCTGACATCAATTTTCATGTTACATCGCTCATTTTTGTATCAAATTGTTTGTGCGTATTTTAAAACTAGTCCCATAATAATAGCACAATAAATAGAATTTTAACAAATATTTTAAAATTTAAAATTTAGACCCAAAAACGTATTTATAATCTTTCAAGTGTTCTGACATCAAGTTCCGTGTTACATCTTTCATTTTGGTATCAAATTGTGTGCATTCTAAAGGCGCTTATTTTGAAACTATCCTGGAGTTATATGAATAAAAAATGAATTTTATACAAATATTTTTGTAGTGGACGCAAGTCCTGTCCACGGCTAGGACTCAGGAGAAAAAAATCCCTCCTCCTTCCTTCCTTCCATCCCTCCCTCCCTCCTTCTTCCATCCCTCTCCCTCCTTCCTTCCATCCATCCCTTCCTCCCTCCCTCCTTCCTTCACTTCATCCATCCCTCCCCCTCCTTCCTTCCATGCTGTTGCGAACTCGTTGGAACCAGTGGTTAGAGGTGTTTGTTTGAGTTTAAACTGTTAGTAGATAGTGGTATGGGAATTAATTTGGAGGAAGGAGGTAATAAAGTATGTGTTTGTGGGAGAAAGGAATTGGCAAAATGATCAGGGAATGAGAAGGGCCTCAAAATAACAATTCACTTAGGGTATATTACACTAACAGTAGAAGTCTAAAAATAAAATTAACGAATTAAATGCTCTTGTCTGCACAGAAAAAATAGATATTATTGCTCTTACCGAAACGTGGATGAATGTAGAAAATAGAGAACTAATAGCTGAATATCAAATAAATGGATTTAAACTATTTCACACAGATCGATATATTAGACGAGGAAGGGGAGTAGCCATATATGTTAGGGACAATTTGAAATGTAGTCTCAAAGAGGGAATCAAAACTGAACCCCACACAGAAACTATTTGGATAGAATTAAACGAAAAAGCAAATAATATTATAATAGGAGTTATATATAGGCCACCAAATTTAGACAGAATGGAAGCAAGCATCTATGNCGTTTTGTATGATCTTGTAGCTTGAGTTCAATTTTTCCTATTTCGCTACCTAACCTCTTCGCCGTTCCTGAGATAGGGTGCGACTCTCAAGTTGTACCGCGATTCGTTTTCTTCGCCTATATAGGGAACGACGTTCTCGTTCCAATCTGCATCTCTCCTTTTTTCTTAGGGGGATGCGGTTTGTACTATTTCTAGTGCTACTGAGCTTATTTTCCAGGCACTGGTTCAGGTTCGCATTTCCTAGCTGTTCTTCCCAGTTTATTTCTGTGAAGTCCTGGTTTATTTGCTCCCAGTTTATCTGTTTATTATTGAAGTGAATTTGCTGAAATCTCCTCCACCGGGAATCTGGACTGGTTTTGAAGGTCTATTCCCCTGGTGTCATAACTTCAATTAAGTTGTGATCTGAGTAACAGGTATTTGTAATCATTATGTTCCTGATCAATTCATCATTATTAGTGAAAATGAGGTCCAGCGTGTTCTCCTTCCTGGTTGGTTCTACTATTTGCTGGTTTAAGGCAAACCTGTCGCACATCCGTAGCAGGTCATTTGCATGTGCCTGTTCATTAAGGCTACTTCCTGGTATTCTTCTGATATTACTGTATTAGCCAGGTGCTTCCATTTCAGGTGCTGTAGGTTGAAGTCCCAAGCAGGATGATGTTCGGAGCTGGATTTGTGAGGTTTCCAAGCAGTGTTCTACTTTCATTAGTTGGTCTTTAAACTGCTGAGGGTTTGCCTCCGGTGACTTATATACAAGAAACAATAACTACATTGATAATCTCTATTTGTATCAGCACTTCCACCATATCATTTTAGGCTGACCCCACCCTGAAGCCGGTGTTTCCTATCACATCTGAAAAGATTGTACTCTGAGATCCATATTTCACCATCATGGTAGTCCTTTGTGTGGGTTTCTGTTAGGGCTGCAAACACTGCATTTGCCTCATGAAGGAGACCATCTATAAAGTGAACTTTGTTGGATTTGCGTGTTTTATACCTTGAATGTGGCAAATATAAATGATGTTATCGTGGTAGTGGAAGTGCTGGATGCCTTACTTGGTGTTAATATCTGAGGCTCTGGTAAGGGGGCCACTGTGTTTGCGTCCAGGGTGTGTTTTTTCGAAGTGATTCGTCCAGTTTCGGTAGTGGGGCGAGTGTTGTGTGGTGTAGTACCTGTGTGTTTGTTGGTAATGTGTATTCCAGACTTGTGGGTATCTCCCTTCCCCTCTGTAATCCTGTGGTGGTTCCATCTGACTGTTCCTCTCTCTTATATTTCTGCTCTGTTTCCGCCTTCCTCTAAAAAATTGCCATTAGTGTCATACTGATCTTCCCGTCTATAACGTTGTGTACCTCTCACGTGGAATTCCGGACACTGAAGATTGTAGCATTTTTTGTCCCTAATTGAAAATTGACATAATTTGAGGTGGAAGTATCTACACCCTGTTCCAAAACGGCATGTACCCCTCGCCAACATGTTCCTGCATTTTCGAGGATGCAGAAAATGGCATTTTGTTCCTAATTTTCCATATTTGCATATTCCTTTAGCGTAGAATTTGCAAATGTGTTCCGGTTTTGCGTTTTTCAAGGTACAGTGGTACCTCGGAATACGAGTGTCCCTGTATACGAGTTTTTCGGAATACGAGCAGGATTTCCTCGGAAAATGTGTCTCGGAAGGCGAGGGTTACCTCGGGACACGAGTTTGTTGATACGCGTACAGGCTGACCTAGCGCGTGGTGGCTGGGCGATCGTCGCCCCTCAGTTTACCATTGTCTCGCGCTCAGTGACTACCTCTCATCAATTCTTCTCGTGGATTTTCAGTGTATTGTTGGATTTTTGGTGATTTGACTATACAATTTGTTATTATATATCTCACCATGAGTCCCAAGAAAGCCAGTGGTAAGGATAAAGGCCAGAAAGCCCATGTGAGGATGACAATAGAGGAGAGCCTCAGCCAGGACCTAGTGGCACTCAGATAAAACGTCCCAGGGAGTGCACACCTGAAAGGTCCTCATTGCCTGATGTGATAATGGAAGGGGACTCCCCTTCCAAACAGTAACTCCTCTCCTCCTCCCCCCTCCTCACCATCTTCCATACGCCTACAGCATTCATCAGCAAGGTAAGTAATAACTTGAACATAGTTTTGTAGGTTTATTTAGATGAATTAGGTATAAAAATTTAGTTTGATATGGGGTTTCTGGGGTAGTTGGGAACGGATTAATTCATTTCCCATTATTTCTTATGGGGAAATTCGCTTCAGAATACGAGTTTTCGGAATACGAGGCGTCTCCAGGAACCAATTAAACTCTTAAACCGAGGTACCACTGTATTTATATCTGTGTCTGTCTTGTCTACCTCTTTATTGGAGCCATCTTCGCTTTTCGTCCCAATTCCTTCATTTATGCACTCTGTCTCACTGTTGCTCACATCGTTTATATTACCTGACTCTGCAATATTGCTGCTATTATGTACTACAATACCCTCTTCCTCCACATTACTGCTGCGGTTCTCTAAACTATCTGTTCCTGGGTTTTGGTCGTTAACCAATGTTGTCTTTTCCCAGTCTGCATATATCACTGGTAGCTTGTCTGTGAATGGTAATCTCTGTGACTCGGGAATGTTTTTCATCAGTTTAGTTATGCTCTCTAACATTAATCTGTCATCTTTGCAGACCCAGTAAATTCCTTGCCTTTTTGTGCATCCTGGAGATACTTCTGTACAGCCCAGGTGAAATCTCATGTTACAGATGCAACACGTTACGCCTACATTACGTTTTCCCAGTACTCCCGAGCACTCGCCACACCTCTCCATTGTCTGATGTATTGTGTTGTATTTGTGGTTTACTGTGTGGATCACTTGTTGATGTCAGTCCTTTTAACTCTTTATAAAGTTATATGTATATTTTTATATATTTAATATTTATAATACTATATGTATACCGTAGATTTGTAATATTATGTATGTTATTTTGTTCAAACTTTATGGCAGGTACTTAGCGTAGGGTAGCGAAGCTGGTCCCCGGTGCGGTACAGGTGACCTCTTGTCGTCCCAGGTTGATGTCACGAGTTTCCAGTTACTCGATTTATAACACTGATTTATTCTTTGCTTGTATTCTTACAAGGGATTTTCCGCCTAATTTCCGGCTTGCAATGGTATTTACTCACTTTATTGCTAATTATTAGATTCACATTTCCATAGTACACTATATGATTTCCGTATTTTATCCCTGTGGGACGTGCCCTGGGGTAGGCCTCGCGTGGCTTGTGGAAACAGCCTACTGATGCCGCCTCTTGCCACTATTCTATATTTCTAGCATTCTATATTTATAATATTCTATGCACGATTTTCCTTCACTTCCAACTTATATGTTGTTGTGGTACCCGTTCCACTTCACTGTTCCACGAATCACCGTTCACTATTTTTTTTCCTCATACACGCACGTACACAAAGCCTCATACACTGGCCCACACGTGGTCTCCCATTTATTATCTATTTAACACAAAGTTCCGTTGATAATGACTGTTTTCAAATTTTCCAGCGGGTCACTATGCACTTGTTATGCCTGTAATCGGTAATCCAAGGCTGTGGTCCTAAGAAATCCTAAGGCCCTAAGGAAAGTACTTACAGGGTACCTATGGAAGGAAACCCAAGGCGCCCGCAACCCAAGTACTGTAGAATATTACTCCTGGCTCACACAACACCGGTAGAGACAGACCAAGCCAAAAGGCACAGGAACTAAAAACAAAAACTTGAGCTAGAGGCACTCAACTAGCCAGTATCACATCAGCCAAGAACTGCCAGTTGGATCGCCAGCGAGGGGTCTGGGGGGTTCCCCCTTCCCCTGCCCGGGGAGGGGAGGGGCGGGTCGTGCAGACACTGGCGTGGCAATGTGATATGTCATGCTCGTTTGCTATTTTTCGTTGGGGGAGTTCTGGCCACTAGTTCGGCTTTCGGTAGCAATATTTTTCCCCGAATAGGGTTTTGTTTTGGGGCACGTACCTTTCTGGGTGCCAGACCCGGTCGATGGAAGGCATAGAATGCTTCCAAACACACTAGGGTTTCTATAGGCCATTGCTCCTCGTGCCTTTCTGAGAGGGCCAGGTTCTGGCTCGTGGTCCCTGGTAGGCAAGAACTCCATGCACATTGACTGATGCCAGAAAGCTAATAGTCACATATCAGCCTGGATAGCTCCGTGGAGCAGATGGGGCTTCCCTCAGAAAAGCAGAAAAACAATGAAATTCTTTATAAAGAATTCAAGCGTGGGTCACTATGCGGGATACACTGGTAAACAAATGAGTGTGCCTCGCCCTGTGCCCAGCACCACGTGCTCACTTGACCCATACAAGTATCAACAGACGTTGTATTCCAAGGCAAATGTCGTACACCAATTTAAATTTTACAATGAATTTGACGTCGTATACCAAAAAAATCGTAATCTAGGGCAGTCATACACCAACATACCACTGTATACTATATATACTTACAATTCTTTCCCAACAAAAAAAAATACTGAATTTGTGTCCAAAAATAGTGAAAAACAGCTTAAATTACATGAAATGGAAATGACCTGCATGGAGCGTATCTGTCTGTTCAAGCAGGTTTCTGAAGTATAGTTGCAGGTCTCACCAGGCATACACACTTTATTCATAACTGGCAAATTTACCAAATTTGTTACAATAATTATGGATCATTCAAGTCATGTGAAAGAATCTATTAACAATGACTCCCTCTAAGTTGAGAATAAATTTTAATGAATAAAGACGCCAATTCCATCTCACTAACCAATTTTTTAAGGAAAATGTAGAAGTAATCAAAAGCATGAGACTTAATAAGACACAAATATTACATTACCTCTTCAATCCATGGCTTAACACTCTTCATGATATCTTCTTCAAGATATGTCTCAACCAGTGAGCCATCATTGAACGTCAAGTTTCCAACATGGATGGCCTTGCGTACAGTAGTTTTGTTGATGAACAGCGTCCAATAGTCCATATCCTACAAATACAATCTTATTTATAAAATCTATTAACATCATTTACATATAAATATATATATATATATATATATATATATATATATATATATATATATATATATATATATATTATATATATATATTAGGGGTACCACCTCTGGTGCAATTGCAGGGACCCACATCCTCGAAGAAGAAAACAAAGAGCATTCAGAGAAGATCTTGTGGATTCTCACTGAATACTTTATTCTTTTCTTCTCCTACCACCCCTATTATTTTTTGTATGTTTTGTTTTATTTTATTGGAATGCTACAGTTTACAAAGAACACACACACACATTGTATATATATATATATATATATATATATATATATATATATATATATATATATATATATATATATATATATATATATATATATATATATATATATATATATATATATATATATATATATATATATATATATATAATATATATATATATATATATATATATGCAAACAAGCCTGAATGGTCCCCAGGACTAGATACAACTGAAAACTCACACCCCAGAAGTGACTCGAACCCATACTCCCAGGAGCAACGCAACTGGTATGTACAGGGATGCCTTAAACCACTTGACCATCACGACCGGACATAAGGAAGTGATAGCCTGAGCTATATGAACCACTTCCCCGCCGGCACCTGGATGGTTATCTTGGGCATAGCATTTTATCAAATCACCTCATTTTTTGGGGCAACACGTGAGGAACACAAATGCAAACAAGCCTGAATGGTCCCCAGGACTAGATACAACTGAAAACTCACACCCCAGAAGTGACTCGAACCCATACTCCCAGGAGCAACGCAACTGGTATGTACAGGGATGCCTTAAACCACTTGACCATCACGACCGGACATAAGGAAGTGATAGCCTGAGCTATATGAACCACTTCCCCGCCGGCACCTGGATGGTTATCTTGGGCATAGCATTTTATCAAATCACCTCATTTTTTGGGGCAACACGTGAGGAACACAAATGCAAACAAGCCTGAATGGTCCCCAGGACTAGATACAACTGAAAACTCACACCCCAGAAGTGACTCGAACCCATACTCCCAGGAGCAACGCAACTGGTATGTACAGGGATGCCTTAAACCACTTGACCATCACGACCGGACATAAGGAAGTGATAGCCTGAGCTATATGAACCACTTCCCCGCCGGCACCTGGATGGTTATCTTGGGCATAGCATTTTATCAAATCACCTCATTTTTTGGGGCAACACGTGAGGAACACAAATGCAAACAAGCCTGAATGGTCCCCAGGACTAGATACAACTGAAAACTCACACCCCAGAAGTGACTCGAACCCATACTCCCAGGAGCAACGCAACTGGTATGTACAGGGATGCCTTAAACCACTTGACCATCACGACCGGACATAAGGAAGTGATAGCCTGAGCTATATGAACCACTTCCCCGCCGGCACCTGGATGGTTATCTTGGGCATAGCATTTTATCAAATCACCTCATTTTTTGGGGCAACACGTGAGGAACACAAATGCAAACAAGCCTGAATGGTCCCCAGGACTAGATACAACTGAAAACTCACACCCCAGAAGTGACTCGAACCCATACTCCCAGGAGCAACGCAACTGGTATGTACAGGGATGCCTTAAACCACTTGACCATCACGACCGGACATAAGGAAGTGATAGCCTGAGCTATATGAACCACTTCCCCGCCGGCACCTGGATGGTTATCTTGGGCATAGCATTTTATCAAATCACCTCATTTTTTGGGGCAACACGTGAGGAACACAAATGCAAACAAGCCTGAATGGTCCCCAGGACTAGATACAACTGAAAACTCACACCCCAGAAGTGACTCGAACCCATACTCCCAGGAGCAACGCAACTGGTATGTACAGGGATGCCTTAAACCACTTGACCATCACGACCGGACATAAGGAAGTGATAGCCTGAGCTATATGAACCACTTCCCCGCCGGCACCTGGATGGTTATCTTGGGCATAGCATTTTATCAAATCACCTCATTTTTTGGGGCAACACGTGAGGAACACAAATGCAAACAAGCCTGAATGGTCCCCAGGACTAGATACAACTGAAAACTCACACCCCAGAAGTGACTCGAACCCATACTCCCAGGAGCAACGCAACTGGTATGTACAGGGATGCCTTAAACCACTTGACCATCACGACCGGACATAAGGAAGTGATAGCCTGAGCTATATGAACCACTTCCCCGCCGGCACCTGGATGGTTATCTTGGGCATAGCATTTTATCAAATCACCTCATTTTTTGGGGCAACACGTGAGGAACACAAATGCAAACAAGCCTGAATGGTCCCCAGGACTAGATACAACTGAAAACTCACACCCCAGAAGTGACTCGAACCCATACTCCCAGGAGCAACGCAACTGGTATGTACAGGGATGCCTTAAACCACTTGACCATCACGACCGGACATAAGGAAGTGATAGCCTGAGCTATATGAACCACTTCCCCGCCGGCACCTGGATGGTTATCTTGGGCATAGCATTTTATCAAATCACCTCATTTTTTGGGGCAACACGTGAGGAACACAAATGCAAACAAGCCTGAATGGTCCCCAGGACTAGATACAACTGAAAACTCACACCCCAGAAGTGACTCGAACCCATACTCCCAGGAGCAACGCAACTGGTATGTACAGGGATGCCTTAAACCACTTGACCATCACGACCGGACATAAGGAAGTGATAGCCTGAGCTATATGAACCACTTCCCCGCCGGCACCTGGATGGTTATCTTGGGCATAGCATTTTATCAAATCACCTCATTTTTTGGGGCAACACGTGAGGAACACAAATGCAAACAAGCCTGAATGGTCCCCAGGACTAGATACAACTGAAAACTCACACCCCAGAAGTGTGGGGTGTGAGTTTTGTGTATCAAAAAATGAGGTGATTTGATAAAATGCTATGCCCAAGATAACCATCCAGGTGCCGGCGGGGAAGTGGTTCATATAGCTCAGGCTATCACTTCCTTATGTCCGGTCGTGATGGTCAAGTGGTTTAAGGCATCCCTGTACATACCAGTTGCGTTGCTCCTGGGAGTATGGGTTCGAGTCACTTCTGGGGTGTGAGTTTTCAGTTGTATCTAGTCCTGGGGACCATTATGGGCACATTTGATTGTGTTTTGTACCCTGTATTATGTTTAAGGTCCTCATTTTTACCGTACCTGAGTACCTGGAATTTGTCACTGTTAAACATCATATTATTTTCTGATGCCCAGTCGAAAACTTTATTAATATCAGCTTGAAGTTTTTCAATGTCTTCAGCCGAGGTAATTTTCATACTGATTTTTGTGTCGTCTGCAAAGGATGATACGAAGCTGTGACTTGTATTTTTGTCTATATCTGATATGAGAATAAGGAAAAGCAGCGGTGCAAGGACTGTACCCTGAGGTACAGAGCTTTTAACTGCACTTGGACTAGATTTTATATGGTTGACCATTACTCGCTGAGTCCTGTTTGACAGAAAACTGAGTATCCAGCATCCTACTTTACCGGTTATTCCCATTGACTTCATTTTGTGTGCTATCACGCCATGGTCACATTTATCGAAAGCCTTTGCGAAGTCCGTGTATATCACATCAGCATTCTGTTTTTCTTCTAATGCCTCAGTGACTTTATCGTAGTGCTCAAGTAGCTGTGAGAGGCACGATCTTCCCGCTCGAAATCCATGTTGGCCTGGGTTGTGAAGGTCATTGGTCTCCATGAAATTGGTGACCTGACTCCTAATCACTCTCTCAAATACTTTTATTATGTGCGATGTTAGTGCAACTGGTCTATAATTCTTTGCCAATGCTTTGCTCCCTCCCTTGTGTAGAGGGGCTATGTCTGCTACTTTAAGTGCATCTGGTATCTCCCCCGTGTCCAAGCTCTTCCTCCACACTATACTGAGTGCCTGTGCTACCGGCACTTTGCATTTCTTTATAATATTGAATTCCATGAGTCTGGACCTGGGGCCGAGTGCATGGGCATGTTTTCAATTTCTCTTTCAAAATTTAGTGCGCTCGTGTTGATATCAGTTATATTTACAGGGGTTTGGATATCCCGCATAAAGAAATTGTCTGGATCTTCTACTTTCATGTTGTTTATTGGAGTGCTAAACATGTCCTCATACTGTACTGCTTTTTTAAGATTTCACTAATTTCTTTGTCATCCTCCGTGTATGCACCTTCACTTGTACGAATAGGTCCAATACTGGCAGTAGTTTTTGCTTTTGATTTCGCATATGTGAAGAAGTATTTTGGATTTTTCTTTATTTCCTGAATTGCTTTCTGTTCTAACTGCCTTTCTTCAGTTTCATATGAGTGTTTCAATTTCCGCTCGATTTCTTCAATCTCCCTATTTAAATTATTCCTTCTTTGACGGGAAATTCGTGTCTGCATAAGCAGTTCCGTTATTCTTTTCCTGCGTTTATAGTGTCTTCTGCGTTCTCTTTCTACGTTGCATCTCTTTCTGGCTTTCCTCAAAGGAACATGTTTCAGACAGACTTGATACGCTTCCGAAGTCAGTTTTTCTATTCTTCTGTAGGACTTTTATTACTTAAAACAGTTTCCCATGGAATGTTTTTAAACCCTTCAGTTGGCTGGTGTTTAAGCCTGATCCAGTAACATAAATTTCTCTTAAATATTCAATTTACATCAAATTATATATTTTGTGTTATGTATTTAGTTTACCAACATTATTACGATAATAAGAGCTATAAAAAATACTTATTTTGAAACTGATTTATTTATTTCATTATTTCGAAGCCATAGGTCACTGAACTGTGGCGACGAAATCGAACAAAACACCGCCTGGTGTTGTGTTCGATTTCCAGTAGCATATGTTTCTCTCAAATATTCAATTTACATCAAATTATATATTTTTGGGTTACATATTTAGTTTAGCAACATTATTATGGTAATAAGAGCTATAAAAAATACTTTGGAACTAATTTAATAATTTTATTATTTCGAAGCCGTAGATCGCTGAACTGTAGCGACGAAATCGAACACAACACAACAAGCATGGTGTATGGACAGGGATTAGACCCGTTCACTCGTGCTGGAGTTGTGCTGCCAATAACGTGAACAATTTCTCAAATAGGAGATATCTACCTTATTACAGCATATTTTTGGTCTTATTTAGTTTAGTTTAATTAGGATAATAGAGAGTTATTAAAACACCAGTTTCAGAAATGATTTATTAATGTGAAACGTTCAAAGTCATGGGTCACTGAACTATGACAACACAGACAAAAGTGAGTGAAACCTCACTGTAAAGTGAAGTTTACTGTACAGTATTCCCTTATCTGTCTACCCTCACTCGTCTTGTTTCATCACAGAAAATGTATAAGAAGATTTCAACATATTAGCTAGCTATTCACGCTTCAGCCTTTAAATTAATTTACAAAGATACGTGTGCCACAAATCGGTGAACGAAAATCATTGAAACTCAGTCGTTCACTTCTGTGGACCACTCTGGCTGGTGTTTGGTTAATATGCGTCACTTCTTGTGGACCATTCTGGCTGGTGTTTGGTTCATATGATTCACTTGTTGTGTGGTCCACTTGTGTGATCCAACTTGTCTTATGAAGGAATTATTAATTGTAATCTGTGATAGAATGAGAGTTTTCCACCACTCTGTGAACTCTGTCCCAACATCGTAAGCTTGTGGACCACTTGTGGTCCACTTGTGTGGTCCACTTGTGTGGTCCACTTGTGTGGTCCATTTGTGTGATCCACCACTTTAAGGGTGGTGTATATGCTCTAGGCTTTGTGTACATTGGCCTTCTTACACCATGAGAGCATCTCCACAAGGCCCCTGGAAGGGGTTTGGGTTTTTCCTGGTTTTGACCTGCCCAAGGGGTTTATATACTGTGTGATAATTCCTTGAGTGGAGGTTATTACAACCTTATTTCCTGGTTTGGTTTCCCCTCTGCTTTGGGGGCATCTTCAAGAGAAAACTGGACTGTTTTCTAAGAGAAGTTCCGGACCAGCCGGGCTGTGGTGGGTATGTGGGCCTGCGGGCCGCTCCAAGCAACAGCCTGGTGGACCAAGCTCTCACAAGTCGAGCCTGGCCTCGGGCCGGGCTTGGGGAGTAGAAGAACTCCCAGAACCCCATCAACCAGGTATCAACCAGATCCATTTGTGTGATCTAACTTGTCATATGAAGGAATTATTAATTGTAATCTGTGATGGGATGGTAAAGTTTTCTACCACTGTGAACTCTGTCCCAACATCGTAAGATTGTGGACCACTTGTGGACCACATGTGCGGTCCACTTGTGTGGTCCACTTGTGTGATCGAACTTGTCATATGAAGGAATTATTAATTGTAATCTGTGATAGAATGTGAAACTTTTCCACCAGTCTGTGAACTCTGTCTCGACGTCGTAAGCAAATCCGAACATCTCCCGCTTCGGCGAACCATTGTTCGTCGAACAGGGTGAGTAAATCCGGCCTGAAAAGTGTGCGAAGTAGCCGGAGATTCGTTGAATCGGGGTACGTTGAATCGAGGTTGTACTGTGTGTATATATATATATATATATATATATATATATATATATATACAGTGGCACCTCGACATCCGATTGCCCCTACTTACGATAAATTCGAGTTACGATATAAATTTCATCAAAAAATGCAACTCGACATCCGATATTTGTTGGTACACGTTCGGGTCGGCCGAGCGCGTGGTTCCTGGTCACGCGGCCGACCTGCCTCAGTTTACTACAGCTGCCCACTTAGTGATGATCGCGCCTATAAAAAATTCCGCTTTTGTGGTGATTTCTTGCATTTTGAACATTAAAGTAATTATTATATAATACACCATGAGTCCCAGGAAAGTCAGTGGTAAGGCTCAACATATGAGATCCCATGTAAGAATGACCATAGAGCAGAAACAAGAGATCATTCGTAAATATGAAGATGGTGTGCAGGTAGGTGAACTTGCTAGGCAGTGCAACAAATCTCAGTCAACGATATCCACCATACTAGCTAAGAAAAAGGACATTATGGGTGCTAAAGTGATGCATCATTACAGACAAATGTTAAAACAAATGGAAAAACAAATGTCTCTTGACAAATTTGTAGTGAGATAAACAAGCACTGAACCACAACAAGGTCCTAGTGGTATTCAGGCAAAACGTAGGAGAGCACACGTAGGAGAGTAACAACTCTCCTCCTCCCCTATCACCATCTTCCATACACCATCAAGAGCCCTCCATAAAGGTAAGAGTAACTTTGGTACTGTATTGTAGTTAGAAAAAAACATTGTATTCAGTATAAAATGTATTTTTACGTTAATATTTTGGAGGGTGGGGAACGGATTAATTCAAATCCCTTTATTTCTTATGGGAAAATTCGCTTCGACTTCCGATATTTCGACATCCGATCCGTCTCTGGGAACGGATTAGCATCGGAAGTCGAGGCTCCATTGTATATAAATTTATATATATACAGTATATATATAAATTTATATATATATATATATATATATATATATATATATATATATATATATATATAATATATATATATATGTATATATATATATATTTATATATATATATATATATATATATATATATATATATATATATATATATATACATATATATATATATATACATATACAGTGGCACCTCGACATACGATTGCCCCTACTTACGATAAATTCGAGTTCCGATATAAATTTCATCAAAAAATGCGACTCGACATCAGATGGTGTCGTCGACATCCGATATTTGTTGGTACACGTTCGGGTCGGCCAAGCGCGTGGTTCCCGGTCACGCGGTCCTACCTGCCTCAGTTTACTACAGCTACCCGCTTAGTGACGATCGCGCCTATAAGAAATTCCGCTTTTGTGGTGATTTTTTGCATTTTGAACATTAAAGTAATTATTTTCTATCGCGCCATGAGTCCCAAGAAAGTCAGTGGTAAGGCTCAACATATGAGATCCCATGTAAGAATGACCATAGAGCACATACAAGAGATCATTCGTAAATATGAAGACGGTGTGCGGGTCGGTGAACTGGCTAGGCAGTACAACAAATCTCAGTCAATGATATCCACCATACTGGTTAAGAAAAAGGACATTATGGGTGCTAAAGTGATGCATCATTACAGACAAATGTTAAATCGAATGGAAAAACAAATGTCTCTTGACAAATTTGTAGTGAGACAAACAAGCACTGAACCACAACCAGGTCCTAGTGGTATTCAGGCAAAACGTAGGAGAGAGAGTACCCCAGAGAAAAGATCACTGCCTGATGTGATAATGGAAGGAGACTTCCCTTCCAAACAGTAACAACTCTCCTCCTCCCCCCTCATCACCATCTTTCATACGCCATCGAAATCCCTCCATAAAGGTAAGTGAAGTTTTGGTACTGTATTGTAGTTAGAAAAAAATATTGTATTCAGTATAAAATGTATTTTTATGTTAATATTTTGGAGGGTGGGGAACGGATTAATTCAAATCCCTTTATTTCTTATGGGAAAATTCGCTTCAACTTCCGATATTTCGACATACGATCCGTCTCTGGGAACGGATTAGCATCGTAAATCGAGGCCCCATTGTATATATATGTATATATATATATATATATATATATATATATATATATATATATATATATATGAATGAAAACTCACACCCCAGAAGTGACTCGAACCCATACTCCCAGGAGCAACGCAACTGGTATGTACAAGACGCCTTAAACCACTTGACCATCACGACCGGACATAATGGGGTGATAGCCGAAGCTATTTGAACCACCTCACCGCCGGCACTCGGATGGTTATCTTGGGCATGACGTTGTTGACTTCTTGATGTGTACTTCTTGATGTTGACTTCTTGATGTGTAGTGCCTCGCAGATGTCAAGCCGCCTGTTGTCACTGTATCTATCGATGATTTCTGTGTTGTTTGTTAAGATTTCTCTGGTGATGGTTTGGTTGTGGGAAGAGAAATCCCACCATCACCAGAGAAATCTTAACAAACAACACAGAAATCATCGATAGATACAGTGACAACAGGCGGCTTGACATCTGCGAGGCACTACACATCAAGAAGTCAACACCAGCAATCAACAGCCAATTAACGTACAACTATATGCTACCCACTTCAAGACTCCGCTCCAATATAGAAACATCAAGAAATATGGGCCAATAGGCCTTCTGCAGTTCTATTGGGACCCGACTTCTACTTCTACAAATCTATACCCCGTTTTCCATGTTCTGTGTTTCACCCCACTAATGTATTACATCACCTCACCCAAATGCAGGTATAAGAGCCAATGTTTGTTTCATAAAGCATAAGTTGTGTAGATAAACTAAAAGTCTTTGAAAATGTAATAAGTTTTACGAAACGCGCTCAAGTGTCGCGTCAGACTAGAAATAAAGAATGAATTTTGGAGAATTGATTTTTAATTTACCGTCATCAGTAAAAAGAAACATAAGGAAAATTGAGAAAATTCGTGTTAGAATTATTAATCTTACTTTTTCGGTCATATTTAATAACATC
>WNGS01167840.1:12992185-13014974 GCA_020271785.1 Procambarus virginalis | reverse complement strand
CATTTGTCTCCACCTTCACCGGGGATCGAATCTGAAACCTCAGGACTACGATCCGAAGCGCTGTCCACTCAGCTGTCGGCGCCCAAATAGCAATACAATGCTCTACAGGGAAAAAACCAGTGTTGAATGTAATGCCCTTTTCTGGGGGAGTCTCGGAGGCTCCCCGAAGCTATCCAGGCTGAAGGGATATGTATATCTTTCTGGTATCAGTAGATGCATGGAGTTCTTGTCTACCTGGGACCACAAGCCAGAACCTGGCCCCCTCTAGAGAGGCACAAGGAGCAATGACCTACAGAGACCCCCCCCCCTGTGGTTGGAGCATTCTATGTCTGCCATCGACCAGGATAGGCACCCAGAAAGGTAGGCACCCCAAAACAAAATCTTATTCTGGTAAAAGTATTGCGACCAAAGCCGAACAGGTGGACAGAGCTCCGCCAAACGAAAATTAGCAAACTAGCATGATGTCATCACGTTGCCGCGCCGCTGTCTGCGCAACCCCCCTCCCTCCCCGGGAGGGTGAAGGGGAGCCCCAGCCCCCATTCGCCGGTGACCCAACTTACAGTTCTTAGGCTGGATGTCCAAAAAATGCAAAAAACACCTCCGACTGGAGGGAGGGAGGGATGCAGGGGAGCCTCCGGTACTAACCCAGAAAATGGCGTTTCATTAAATTTAACGCTGGTTTTCAAGAGAAGCTCCGGGGTCGGCTCCCCGGAGCTAACTACCCAAAGATAAGGAAAATCAGGGACTCACCTGGGAGGCAGTTCGTCCTCACTCCTCAACACAAAGTCGAGACAACTGGCTGCAACCGCCGACCCAAGGCAATGCAGGCCATACCTGGCGCTGGAATATATACCAGGTAGCGAGCAGCCAGGACCCTGTTCGACCTCCATAAACCCCGCACCAGAATGTCAACCCAAGACATGTTGCCAAAGACTGCAACCAAAGCAGCAAACTCACGCACGTCGTGGGCACGGGGATAAACCGCAGGCTGACTAGACTTAATAACCCAGTGGACAACCTGAGAGATCCAGGAACAGGGAAGAAGGGAAAGGGTCAACCTAAAGCGCATCCCAGGCGACCATGCAGTGGCGTGCAAATAATGGCGGAGAGCCGCAACCGGACACACCACATGATGCACACCCCCCGCCCTGACCAACCAGGTAACAACAACCCGAGGCCCCCTCCGAAATGCACCGTTTCATTCTTCGCCAGAAAAGGAGACAGCTGCAACTGAACAAAACAACCACCAGAACCGAAGGAGCAGAAACCACTGCGCCGTAGGAGAGCATGAAGCTCCGTGACCCGACCCCAAGAGGCTAATGCCAACAGGAAAAGAGCTTTAGAAAAACAATCCCTAATGGAAGGGGCCACGACAACCTGGGGAGAAGAGAGAAACCAGAGCACCTGGTCCAAAGACCAAGACAGCTCAGGAGGTGCATGAGCAGGCCGGAGGTGAAACAACGCCCGAGACCGCGTGCGGAATGGGGCAGAAGTAACATCAACCCCGAATGCAAGCTGGAGCGGCTCCGCCAGCGCCACCCAAGACGAGGCAACAGTACACGGCACCAGACGACAGTTCCGGAACAACCCCTTAGGGAAAGGCAAGACAACCCTATCAGAGACTGAAGACCCCTTCGCAGAGATAAGAAAACCAGGACTGCCAGGAAACCACACACTGCCGCCGAGATGAAGCACGCAGGTGGGAGACCAACAACGAAGCCATCAGTGCTCCCACAAGCAACGAGAACAAGAGACAAAAACCCCAGACGTGAAGACTCGAAGGGAAGAACGAACCAGCTTCGTACAGGGCTGGACTGAGCCACAAAAAGAGGCGGAACCGCAGGAAGCCCCTCAGGATCGGAACCGAGGAAAGCAGAGTCCCACAAACAAGGCTGGCAAAAACCAGAGGAACGGCCGCCAGGGAACCAGGAACCCAATCCCGGCGAGCCGAAAACAAACCAACCCGGACGAGCAACCGCGCCCCCCCACCAGGACCCTGGAAAGACCAACAAGGCCAAACACCGAAGAGTCAGGGCCCAGGCAGAGGCCAACGAGGAACCGAGCACCACGAAATAAAGTGTGAGACGCGAAGCGAAAAGCAGGAACATTGCAACCAGAAGGAGCAGCGCAACCAGCTCCAGCAGGGAAGAACGAGGCACGCGTCATTGAGGTATACAGGAGGAGGAGAAATACTCAGGAGGTGTACCGCCAAAAAACAAAAATGCACATTCCGGAAAAGAACAAAGAAAAGCCGGAGCCAGGACCGGAATCAAAGCTATCCCTGTCCCAAGAAAAGGAACCAGGAGGGTAGGAGCAGTTCATCGGAAGTCCACAACCTCCCGCAGACATTGCAACAAGGGAGAACAAGAAAAAGGTGAACCCAGTACCAAAACTTACACTGTGGTAGTCCAAAATCAGGGAACTAAACATGGACAGAGGCCCATCCCAGCACCGAACAACAGTACAGTATAGCCAATAAGCACCGACCAAGATACACAGGCATGTGGAGCATAGAGGGGGCGAAGAACAGAAATAGGCAAGAAAAAGGCTGGAATATGGACCAAGTAGCAGCCGGTAATGCAATGTACACGACCAACCACAACGTGTGGTGTGGGTGGACACACATACACAGAGGGACACCATAGATATCAGGGTGCACCCAGGCACCGAAGATAGGCAAGGAAGGAATTCCAGAGACCAAGGCAAGGAAGGAATGTCCAGAGACCAAGACAAGGAAGGACACAAACACGAACCGGGGGAACGAAGAAGTGTCCAAAGATCGAGAAAAGACCCAGGCGCTGAAAAACAAAACAAAAAGCACCGATATACGGGGCAGTGCTCCCCAGTACAACAAGAACATGAAACACGGACAAAGTAGTCACTATAAGATACACACAAAGTGTCCAAGCAAAACACACAACGCTTAACACCCCTCTTAGGAGCCAATGACGCTACCCGGTCAATGGGGAAGCGACAGGGTAGACAAGGATGGGTCATTGAACACGAGTGGTACACACACAAGGGGACACAGGCGGAAGCTGAGTACCCAATTGAGCCACAGACACATAAAAAGAACTGTTTCAGTGTCAGTAGTTAGTAAGTGGAATGCACTAGGAAGTGATGTGGTGGCGGCAGACTCCATATACAGATGCAAATGTAGAGAAGATAGAACCCAATAGGCTCAGGAAGCTGTACATCTGACGATTGACAGTTGAGTGGTGAGACCAAAGAGCGAGAGCTCAACCCCCGCAAGCACAACTAGGCGAATACCCCACCACCTGGTCGATACCTGGTTGATACCTGGTTGATGGGGTTCTGGGAGTTCTTCTACTCCCCAAGCCCGGCCCGAGGCCAGGCTTGACGTGTGAGAGTTTGGTCCACTAGGCTGTTGCTTGAAGCGGCCCGCAGGCCCACATACCCACCACAGCCCGGTTGGTCCGGCACTCCTTGGAGGAATAAATCTAGTTTCCTCTTGAAGATGTCCACGGTTGTTCCGGCCAAACGTGGAGGGCTGTGCAGACAGTAAAGTGTGATGTTTGCTTGTTTTCTTGGGAGTGTAGGGAGTTTCTACCTCTCTGTTCGGTTTTTTGTTTTAGTTTCTTACCATGTGGGGTTTGTTATGTTATGCCTGTCTTTCTGGGTGCTTAACCCTGGTCGATGGCAAATAAGGAAAACCCCCAACCACAAGGGGGTTTTTCAGGGCCATTGCTCCCTGAAACCACTCTGAAGGGGCCAGGTTCTGGCGCTGGTCCCTGGTAGGTCTCAACTCCATAGCTAATGTCCCGGTCTAATATAACATACATTAGCCCGATAAACTCCAGGGAGCCGTAGGGGCTCCCACAGAAAATATCATTTGACGGAATGTGGTATTGAAGAAAATAGACCACACACAACTTACAAATTATGTGGAAAGGAGTTACAGAACTCCAATAAATAACGAGACCTAGGGATAGTTTTGGATAGTAAGCTGTCACCATAGAAACACATAAAGCACATTGTGAGAGGAGCGTATGTATCGCTTTCCAACTTTAGACCTGCTTCTACTTTTATATGGATGGTGAAATACTAAAGAAACCATTCATAACTTTCATGGGACCAAAATTGGAATATACAGTAGTTGTATGGTGCCCAAATCTCAGAAAGCACATAAATAAACTGGAAAAAGTGCAATGGCTACAAAATGGCTTCTGGAACTGAAAAACAAGAGTTACAAGGAGAAACTGGAGGCTTTAAACATGCCAAAACTAGAAGATAAAAGAAAAAGAGGAGATATGATTATCACTTACAAAATACTAAGAGGAATCGACCAAATTGACAAAGAGGAATTCCTAAAACCAGAAACTGCACGAATAAGAGGACACAGAGTCAAGCTAAGGAAACAAAGGTGCCAAAAAAAATATTAGAAAGTTTTCTTTTGCAAACAGTGGTAGATGGTTGGAAGAAGCAAAGTGAGAAGGTGGTGGAGGCCAAAACTATCAGTAGTTTAAAAGTGTTACATGACAGAGTACTGGGAAGGCGGGACCCCACGAGCGTAGCTCTCATCCTGTAACTACACTTTGGTAATTACACTAGTGAATTACAGGTGGAAACTGAGTACCGAAATGAGCCACAGTGACATTAGAAAGAATTTTTTTTAGTGCCAGAGTTGTTAACAACTGGAATGCATTAGGCATTGATGTGGTGGAGGCTGATGTTACACACTGTTTCTAATGTAGATGGGATAGAGCCCAATAGGCTTGGGAACCTGTGCACCAGTTGATTGACAGTTAAAGAGGTGGGACCAAAGAGCCGTAGCTCAACCACCCGCAAGCACAACTAAAAGTGTACCCTAACTTCAAAGCCTCACAAGAGGAGTCAGAGACCCTTATGCTATTTAGGAAGAGGCACCCTACACAGTAAGCCTGCCCCTATGGGGGCAAACTTACAAACTCACCAGTGAAGTCACTAGCAGGGCAAAAGCAAAACCAAACAAGTGCCTATGAAAGGGCAGCTCTAGGCTCATGTAGCTTGAGGCTAACAAGAGCCAAGGTCCACACAAGAATTGAGCCTTGTAAGCATGACTACACAAAGCTAATACTAAACCTTGACATGATACACAAGTAATTGGTCTCCACAGGACCAAGTCCATAAGATAGCCAACGCTATGAAAAATAGTTAGTCCCTATGAAGTTAACAACTCAAGGAGCGGTCCTCAAAGGAAGATATCAGGAAAAGGATTGAATGGTGTTGACATGAGAGTTAGCACTTCTTGGGGTTCTATCACCTAGTGGTGGCTAGCTGTAACCAGGGGAATTTAAATTACTGGGTGAATAGTTTGTAGTGTTGTGTGATGCTTCACTTCTCTTTTCTCTGAACCTTGCACTTGTCTCTTTTGCTTTGTTTACTTTCTTGACATTTTCTTTGGTGAGGGTGATCACAAAGAATCCCTTGCTTCCTGCAACTCTCTGGGGGAAGTGGGATTGTCAAGGTTTTAGCTCTGGCCTCCAGAAAGAATATTAAGAACTCCTCAGGGTTACCTGAGCTGAGGGGGGGGGGGAGGTGCGGTGTGGGGGATGGAGGTAGCAAGGAAGATCTGGTAGCAGGATGGGGGTATGGGAGTAGTGGGGAGGGTGCGGTGTGGGGGGATGGAGATTCACCATCCATTCAGTACCCCACCATCCATTCAGTACCCCTACACCATCCATCCAACCCCCCCTATCCATCCATCCAGTTCCCCTCCACCATCCCTCCAGTTCCATCACCATCCATCTATCTATCCAGTCCCCCTCAACATCCATCCATCCATCCAATCCCTCCACCATCCATCCATCCAGTCCCCTCCACCATGCATCCATCCACCCCCTTTCCATCTATCCAGTTTCCCCTTCCATCCATCCATCCATCCAGTTCACCCATCATCCATCTTTTGAGGTTATTTTGATTTTGGGGCTTAGCATTCCCATGGCCCAGTCCTCAACCAGGCCTCCTTTTTGTTACATATGCCCAGGAAGCAGCCCGTAGCAGCTGTCTAACTCCCAGGTACCTATTTACTGATAGGTAACAGGGGCATTAGGGTGAAAGAAACTCTGCCCATTTGTTTCCGCCTCCACCGGGGATCGAACTTGGAACCTCAGGACTACGAATCCGAAGCACTGTCCACTCAGCTGTCAGTCCCTTCATCCATCCATCCATCCATCTTGGGAACCATGGCATGATATATAATAAGAATACTGCTCAGAAAACAAAAAACTAGCATTGAATGTAATGAAACACCATTTTCTGGGTGAGACCCGGAGGCTCCCTTGAGCTATCCAGGCTGATATGTAACTATTAGGTTTCTGGCATCAGTCAAACTGATGCCTATCGTGGACCACGAGCCAGAACGTGGCCCCCTCAGAAAGGCATGGAGAGCAATGGCCTATAGAAACCCCCGTGTGGCTGGAAGAATTCTATGTCTGCCATCAACTGGGTCTGGCACACAGAAAGGTAGGCACCCCAAAACAAAGCCCTATTCCGGTGATAATATTGCTACCGAAAGCAAAACAAGTGGACAGAACTCCCCAACAAAAATTAGCAGACGAGCATGACGTCATCACGTTGCTGCGCCGCTGTCTGCACAAACTCCCCTTCTTCGGGAGGGGGAAAGGGGGTGACCGAAACCCTCGTGCCTGCGATCCAACCGGCAGAGTTTAGGCTGGATGTCCAAAACATGCAAAAAACACCGCCGACTGGAGGGAGGGAGGGATGCTTGGGAGCCTCCAAGTCTTACCCAGAAAATGGCGTTTCATTACATTCAACGCTGGTTTTCTGGGGGGAGGGGGAGCCCCGTCAGAGCCCGGAGCTAACTACCCAAAGACATGGAAAAACACAGGGACGTATCTGGGAGGCGGTCAGTCCTCACTCCTCAACGCGAAGTCAACTGACTTCAACCGCCAACCCACTGCAATGCAGGGCCCTACCAGGTCCAAGAACATTGACAAGGTAGCGAGCAGCCAGAACCCTGTTCGACCTCCAAAAACCCAGCACCCGAATGTCAATCCATGACATGTTGCCAAAGACGGCAGCCAAAATCGCAAACTTACGAACGTCGTGGGCATGGGGATAGATCGCAAGCTGGCTAGACTTAACAACCCTACTGACGACCTGAGAGACCGCAGCCCGGGAACAGTGATGGAGGGGAAACCGGGTCAACCCAAAGCGCATCCCCAGCCACCGAATCCATGGTGCGCAAATAACGACGGAGAGTCGCAACCAGACATAGCACATGATGCACCCCCAGCCTGATCAACCAAGCATCAACAACCCAAGGACCCCTTCGGAAAGCAGCAGCCTCATTCTTTGCCAGAAAAGAAGGAGATGGCTACAACCCAACAAACCTACCACCAGGACCAAAGGAGCAGAAACCCCTGCGCTGGAAGAGAGCATGAAGTTCCCCGACACGACCCCTAGAGGCCAATGCCAACAGGAAAAGAGCCTTAGAAAAACAATCCTGAACTGAAGAGGCCACAACAAACCGAGGAGAAGAAAGAAAAGAGAGCACCCGGTCCAAAGATCAGGACGGCTCAGGAGGCACATGAGCAGGCCAGAGGTGAAACAACGCACGAGACAGCATGTGGGAACAGAGCAGAAGTAACATCAACACTAAACGCAAGCTGGATTTCTGCACGATACGAGGTGAGAGTATTTGGCATATGATGATGGTCCTGGAACAACCACGAAAGGAAGGACAAAACAACCCTATCAGAGATCGAAGTACACCCACCCAAATAGGAAAAGGAAAATAGGACAGGAAAAAATGGAAGGACCACCAGGAAACTTCATACTGCCGCCGAGACGAAGCACACAGGTGGGAGATTAACACTTTCGCATGCCACTGTCTTAAAAGTGCGTCATGTTTCGTCTACCCGCTCATGCACACATGACACAAATTTATGTCTTCGTAAAAAATATTTGTATAAAATTCAATTTTTATCCGATTTACTTCTGGTTTGTTTCAAACTGAGCGCCATGAAGTTCTCTTTCTCACTGCTAGGGCGCATGGCGCGTCGGCCTACCCGGTCACGTGACAGGCCCAATGTTTTCTCGTCACGTTTCGTGAGTCGATCACGTTTCCCTCGCGCGCCAAACTCGAACGGTTTTCTGCATTTATACCCGTTTCCGTGTGTTTTATACCCAATACATTCATCAACAATGGATCCAGGTCAAGGCCCAAGCCGTTCTACGCCCAAGGAAGTGTCCAAGTCCTCGAAAGAGGACAGAATAACTATGATTTATCAAAAGTTCAAGGGAATGAAACTCACACCCACGAAAATTCCTGAAGTTGTGGCAGCTTTATCAGAAGCTGAGTATGATGCAGGTGATGTTGAAGGACTTGAAGATGATTTGGATGACTACAACGATTATAGTGGCGTCCAAAGAGCGAATGATACATCAACGAGTGATGAGGAGACCGAGCACCTCACAGAGGAGGATGAGGCACCGCTACTCCCTCCTCCTCCTCCATCTAGGCGCACACGTGGTGCATGTAAACCACCTAGAAAACTAACTTGGGGTGTACACATGTGGCACAATTAGACTGCTACGCAGCGCCCCAAAGGAATTGCAAACTATAGCCAAGGCTAAATTTCCACTGGATACCACCATATACCGCCGCAAAGATAACACCTTCATTCTACTGTGGAAAGACAAGCGAGTGGTCAATTTGGGATATAGATAAATAGGCAATTTGGGCCCTATTGCACTGGGACACGGAAGATTGGCCTGAAATAGCAACAGTATCTCATCACTTGCAGCACGCTCCAGACATAAATGATGACACAGGTCCTGCCTATGCTGACGCCGTGCAAACTCCTGGACCATCTGGTGTGAGGCGGCCTTTATTTACTTCAACACCTCAAGCTGACGCAGGAACGGACTCAGAACCCGAGATGTCTGGCACACTGCCATTTGACGAGTCGGTTTTGTCAGATGACTCTGACTCAAATGCTCAACCAACACCGAGAAGACGTGGCCCTATTGTTGATTCTGAACATCGCCTGAACTACAAACTGAAACATGAACTTTACAAACTGCCAAAACGTCTCAAGTGTCATGTCTGTGCACGGTCCGGTAAAAGGAAGGACACCAACATTGGATGCAAGACCTGTAACGTTGCACTCTGTGTTATTCCCTGCTACACCAGTTACCACCGGAAAAGAGTGTATTGGGTGGTGAAGAAGTAACCACCCGCAACAGCTTCACTCCACCTACAAAACATCTGTTGAGCAACTTCAGGAATGTTGTCCTGAAGAAGGTGGAGTGAAGAAAATTTGCTCAACTTACTCTTCCACAACCAGTTTTTTCTTGGTAAGTACACCTATTTTGTCCAATTTCTTGTAGTATAACTTATTGGGAGTATTTTGATACCAGAATGAACACTGTATCCCATAAACTGCCGTAAGTAGACTCGAAACTTCATAGATTTTTTTCGGGGTGTTGCGTGTCTGCAAGAGTGTCCCAAACGGGTTGCAGGTGGGGTGACTTTAGCCGTTTATACTGGGCATGTTTACACCTTATCATTTATTATATGCATATGTCTGTTTAGGGAATTTTATTCCGATCCATGTACAACCAAAAATAACTGTGTGCAACAAGTATAAACTTGAAAAACATAACAATAGTATAAACATTTCGTGTGTGTTTGACGCTCACTGATATGTTCCAGCGTTGTTTTATATTTGGCGCTATTCTAACTTACGCTTTGTTGATCTTTTTACCTACGTGCTTATAGAACATTCTATTGGGAACACATTGACACAAAAACGAATGACGTACATACAAAAATAATGTCAGGACAGTCAAATAAGTATATACTTTCGAAGCACCGTATCGCGCTTGTGTCGTTGCGTCACCGATACCGGGTAACAGTTCCACCACTTCCACACTCTTGCGGGTGGGCCGCGACTATGATTCTACGTTTATATTCATATCTCTGTGTTGGGAATTTCATTGCGAATCCATTGATACCAAAATTAACGCTGTAGGACAAGTGTGGAGTTGACAACAATCCCAAGAGTAGAAACATTTTGTTGCCGTTTTGCGCTCACGGCGAGTCATCTACGTAGTTCTTTATTTGGTGCTGGTCTCCGTATACTTTTAGTGACCTTTTTTACTGATGTTCTTCTAAAGAATTTTATTGCGAACACATTGGTACCAAAATGAAATACGTAGCTCGAGAACTAACGTCAGAAGAGTAAAAAGAGTATACACATTTTTGTTTGGCCGCTTAAGCGACAAAACCGCCGGGAGCACTTACGGTTTTTTTCCCTCGTTCGCCGGGCGGCTGAAAGTGTTAAGAACGAAGCCACCTGCGGCCCATAGAAGTGATGACAGACTCGAGTCAGAAACTCCAGACATGAGGACTCGAGAAGAAGAACGAACCAGCCTCGTACTGGCTGGACCGATCTGCTGAAAGAGGCAGAACCGCGGAAAGACCCTCAGGTTCGGACACAGAGCATGCAGTGCCTGAAACCAAGGCTGGGCTGGCCACCAAGGAGCCAAGAGGACTACTCTCCCCTGGTAATTCTCTCAGCATGCCAGGACCCAGAGTAGCAGCTGAACCAAGGGAAAGAGGAACAGGTAACCCCACCTCCCCCAGTCCTGCCTAAGGCATCGACCCCGACAGCCTCGTAGTCGGAGAAGGGCGCCACGTATACCGGGAGTCGCCTCGACCACGCCAACGCGAAGAGATCCACTTCCAGAGGCCCGAACGCCTGTCAGAGCCAACTGAACGAGTAGGCGTCGATCTTCCATTCCGTGGACAGGGAAATGAACTGGGACAGGCCGCCCACCATGACATTGGACACCCCCCCGAACGCGAACTGCCAGGAGAGCCAAAGCCAGCGAATTCAACAGATGAGTCACCCATATCGACCAGCCTCAAAGAGCCAAGAACCGCATGGAACCCCCTCAGTTTAGGCAATGAACCACCAGGGAACAGTCCGAATGGAGCCGGATCGTCGATCAGCGAGTGACATGAACCCTCTGGAGAGACATCCACACAACTGTGAACTGCACCGTGCTGTGAGCTGAACGGAAGGACAGACCCCCACTGTCCCTGGCCGGCCTGGTGAGCACTGGTCACAAAGCCCCAGCCCAGAGACAATGTGTCCGTGAACACATCGAGCGAGGGCTCAGGTAGGCACTGAACCCTGAAAAACCTGAAGAAGAAGCCAGTGACACAACAACCAACGCAAAGCCCCCGGAGGCCAAACCCAGTGATCGCAAGAGAGATGGAAGGGACATCTCCAAAGGAACCAGAACAGCTGGCGAAGCCACACCCGATCTGGTGAGTAGTCCATCATGGCAAAGTCCAGGCTCCTGCACAAACCCTAGACAAACTACCGTGTGATCCGGGAGCCCCTCCAGAACAGACGAAGCCGGGAACGCAGGATAGCAGAGCCGCTGGAGGAAGAGACAGGAAAGCGGTCTGAGTGTTAAACACAAGACCTAGCCAAGACCGAACCTGAGAGGGAACCACATGGGACTTCCACCAGTTCACCAGGAACCCGAACCCGGCGAGCTGGGAAAGAACCAAATCCCTGGCGAGCAGACACACAGACTGGCTGGGAACCCAAAAATGTCAATCATCAAGGTAGGCCAAAACCCGAACACCTGACGGATGCAGGTGGGTTACCATGACCTGAGTAAGGTGTGTGAAAACGCGAGGTGCCAGATTCAAGCCAAATGGAAGGCAACGAAAGCGGTAACTTGATGCCCCACAACAAAACTGAGCCAGTCCCTGACCCTCGGATGAACCGGGACGTGCCAATATGCGTCCTTGATGTCCAGGGACACCATCAAAGTGCCTGGCTCCAACAGAAGATGGACCTGGGACAGAGTAGTCATCCGAAAGGAGGGGCACTAACCCTTAAATGGCGCATGGCTATATACCATTTGACACGCACAGGCACATTTTCTTCCTAACCTGTTAATTTATGTTCACTGACCATGGAAAAATAATAAAAAAATCGTAAGTGGCATATATTGCCCGCTATAGGGCGGGGAAGTCTGGCAAAAAACAGGTGCTGACTCAGCGTGCGTCCCAGACGGTCTGTTGCTCGCCAGCTGTCAGGCCGGAGTTGCCACAAAGAGATAATTACCTAATTACAGGCATACCTCAGTTTAAGAGTTTAACTGGTTCCTGGAGACGCCTCGTATTCCGAAAACTCGTATTCTGAAGCTAATTTCCCCATAAGAAATAATGGGAAATGAATTAATCCGTTCCTGACTACCCCAAAAACCCCATATCAAACTAAATTTTTATACCTAATTCATCTAAATAAACCTACAAAACTATGTTCAAGTTATTACTTACCTTGCTGTTGAATGCTGTAGGTGTATGGAAGATGGTGAGGAGGGGGGAGGAGGAGAGGAGTTACTGTTTGGAAGGGGAGTCCCCTTCCATTATCACATCAGGCAATGAGGACCTTTCAGGTGTGCACTCCCTGGGACGTTTTATCTGAGTGCCACTAGGTCCTGGTTGAGACTCACTGCTTGATTTTCTCACCACATATCTGTCCATGGAAGCTTGCTTTTCCCTTCTTTGCATGCTCTCTCTGTAGTAAGGCATCACATTGTCATTGAAAAGATTAAGGCAACGGCCTACTACAGCTTTCTCTGGGTGAGTCTTTTCAACAATTGTTTGAATCTCTTCCCACATCTGACACACCTTAATTACTGCAGAAGGGACATCCGCTGCTGCCTCATCCTCCTCCACTGAAGAATCTTCAGCTGCGTTGTCTCGCTGTTCCTGTTGAAGGGCTTGGAGTTCTTCGATGGTTAGTTCTTCGTTGTGTTCTTCCACCAACTCCTCCACATCATCACTATCCAATTCCAAGCCCATTTGCTGGCCTAGAGTAACAATTTCCTCAACAATAGGGCATCATTTATAGGCTCAAACCCCTCGAAAGTCTAATTCTCTCACACATTCAGGCCACAATTTTCTCCAGCCAGAGATCAGGGTTCTTTGAGTCACTTCTTGCCAGGCTTTGTCAACGAGTTTTAAAGCACTACAAATGTTAAAATGGTGTTTCCAGAACTCTTTGAGGGTGAGGTTTGTGGCTTCAGTCACTTCAAAACATTTTCGGAAAAGTGCCCTTTCATAAAGTTTCTTAAAATTGCTGTAATATTATTCAATAGTGTGTAGTGTGATATATTTACATAATAAAATGAGTGAATCATCGCTGTACTCAAAAATATGGTGTGCATATTGTTGATTCAATTATGATGTTCATCAAGCAGTGAACAAATACTTTGTCGGTCATTACACTATATACACAGGTTATATATAAGTATATGCATGTTTTGTTCACCATAACAAACCACTAACTTGGCTTGCTGAGTGGCAGTGCCAGTGGCAGCCCGCCACTGGCTGCTACTTCCTCACTCCCCCAAGTCACCTGACTCACCCACATTCTCCTCCCACAATACTGTTTTTGCTTTTATTCACTATAAACAGATGCTATATATAAGTATCTACATTCGTGTTCACCATAACGAACCACTAAGTTGGCATGCTGAGTGGCAGTGGCAGTGGTAGCCAGCCACTGGCTGCCTCACCCTCCCTCCCTCACCTCACCTGACGTGCCACCATTCTCCTCCTAACATACTGTTTTTGCTTTTATATACAGACGTTATATATAGGTATTTACATGTTTTGTTCACCATAACTGTACATCTAAGCTTGTATGGTGAGTAAAGGCACAAAGACGTAGGACCTCACACAGTCAGCTGATGGCTGCCGCCCTCAAGGCCAGACGCACTAGTACTTCTCCTCCAACAATACTGCTTGTGGTGTTATTACCCTATATACACACATTATATATAAGTATCTACCAGTTTTATTCACCATATTTGTACAAGTAAACTGGTATGGTGCCCAAAGACCATAGTGGTCACCGGTAAACAACATGATAAATCGTGCAGACGACGCCACCTCCCTCACCAAAATGGCGGCTCCCAACCTGGTTGATACCTGGTTGATGGGGTTCTGTGAGTTCTTCTACTCCCCAAGCCCGGCCCGAGGCCAGGCTTGACTTGTGAAAGTTTGGTCCACTAGGCTGTTGCTTGGAGCGGCCCGCAGGCCTACTCCTACAGGCCTACAACCTACTCCTATTGCTGTTTATACCCTCTATACACTCATTATATATAAGTATCTACATTTGTGTTCACCATAGCGAACCACTAAGCTGGTATGGTGAGTGCAGTCAATAAAAGGTGGTCACACACAGTCAGAAGACGACGCCACAACCCTCCCCTCCCACAGCATTACTCCTCCCTCCATGGAGCACAGTGCTAAATATCACCACAGTCCTGCTATTATCAGAACCCTGGTCAGTTTTATCACAGTCAGGGGTCTTCTGTAATAATATCATTGCTACATAATAGCATGAACAAGTATATTATGGCATTTTTAGGTGATGCTGTGGTCACAAGCTGAACAGCAGTGCTGTGAGCTCATGCTGCGTGCATCAGGCTTTGTAGCTCACTCTTTACTGAGGGCCCCTAACACCTGGGAATTTGGCCCACGATTTAAAAAAAAATGACGTCTCTTTACAAGAGCCCTGATGAAGGTGTGGTGAACCCCCATGTATCCGCGGGCCATTTAATCTTGCGTAGTACTCCAAAGCATCACATGATGCGATGCGCAATTTACTGCAAGTCAGTCAAAGCATCATATGATGCGATGCGCAGCTTACGGGTTAAACCCATAGGTTCAGAGGGAACAAGTCCAGAATGATCCGGAGGTCATCGCAGTCCCGTTTCAGGACTGGAAAAAGGCGGAACCCCACCTGAGAGACAAGGTTATTTTTACCATGCCCAAGCAAACCCACTCTGAGATAACAAGACAGCGCAGGAGAAGAGGCGTGCCCCACCAGCCCTGAACCCCCCGGAGGAGGAGGAGCCACCCAACGCCACCGCAGGCCACACGCAACCCAAAAAGCCCACAAATCATGGGACCAGGAGCGAGCGAACAGAGCGAGCCTCCTACCCATTGTCCCATCAATGGGACAAACAGCAAAAGGGCAGGCGCACCTTATGAGAACCTAAGCAGTGCACCAGAGGATCCCCGAGCCGACCAGAAGAAGACTGAACCGAAAGCTGCACCTGCCCCGAATCTGGCACCACTGGCCTACCACGATGGGAAGAACCCCAAGCCCTGGCATGACCATTCCTGGAAGGGCCTTCACAAGGACCCTCCCCCCCTCCCCGGAGAACTAACAAGTCGGACATAAGACGGCAACTTGCCGAAGCCGCCTGCAGATACTGCCCAACCACAGACTCTGCAAACAGTAGCGGACAAAAAGGCAAAGAGAACCTAAGAGCCAGGGCCCAAGCGGATTCCAAGGAAGAAGTAAGCACCGCCTGCCAACACGCGAGCCAAAAGCAAAAAATCGTGAAACCACATCCCGCAGAAGCGGCGTGAACAGCTTCAACAATGCAGACGATGCATGCACCACCGAGGGCCCTGCACCAGATCCAAAAGCAACCCCAAGCTCCTCCACATCCAACTCAAGCCAATCCGAGGACAGCTCGAGGAGGGAGAAGAAACACAGGCCCGAAGCCAGCAGGCTACGTCTACGCAAATCCTCTGCAACCAAGGCAGCCAAAAGGAAGGAACCTGCATATGAAGCTGCATCACACCAACATTCCACAGAAGGAACGGGAAGAATAAACATGCACTGAGATGCTCAAATTCGCCACCCAGGAAAACCTGCAACGCTTTCTGAGCTTCCTTCCACGCGCATTCCACTCAAGTGCGCAGGACCGACAGAATGTGTGCCACGCCTCCAACGAGAAGAAGAAGGGGCAGTCTGCCAACCAGGATGAATCCTGAACTCCATAATGAACCCAGCACGGACACGAAGATCTATACACACACATACTTTGTTTCAAAGCGTTATATGACAAAGAGTGTTGGGAAGACGGGACACCATGAGCGTAGCTCTCATCCTGTAACTACACTTAAGTAATTACACTTTGGTAATTACAAAGGAACGCGGATCTATCAAGAAAGCATAATCCGGGTTGTGCAGGAGGTAAGATACAAGAGCTTTCCACACCACATGAGTCGGGACGCGGGAAGCAGAAAACCTCCAGAAGGATGGGACCAAGGAACCCATAGGATCATGGATCCGAACCCAGGGAGGGGTAGACACCAAATCAAATTCGTACGGGGAGGGAGCGAAAGAGAACCCCTCGCCTTGTAACACCAAGCCCCACTCCGAGGGTACAAAACTCCAGGCAGGGTCCAACAGGGCCCATGGCCCCCAAGTCATCCCCTCACCCATCTTGGGAACCTCACCCTGAGGATCTGGGGCCGAGCCGTTCTACACCCCCCCCCCCCACCTGCCTCTGGTCAGACCCAGAAGCTCTGGCTGGAGGACTAGGCTCAAATGCCTCCGCCGTAACCCCGGAAGGGGACTCCTCCGAGACCGCCCAAGTCTCAACACCAACTAAACCCCTGCCCTACCACTGAAACCGTCAGATGTTTCAGAGCCGGCAGCAAGGGGGATGGGTGGGGAACTGAATGAACCACGGAAGGAGAACAACAAGGAGGGGCGGATGGAACCAAAGTTGAAGCGACACCCACCCCAAGTCCAGTCCCCTATAACCAAAACGGAGCAGCCTCGGGGCATCTGGGTAAAGCAACAAACCTATCGCATTGCAACAACCTAAACTGCGCGTGCAATGCCTCTGCTGCCTGCACCCTCATATCATGTTCAGTACATGTAGGGTACATATCATGTACCCTGCATGGGCTTGCTATCTTGAGGTTATCTTGAGATGATTTCGGGGCTTTAGTGTCCCCGCGGCCCGGTTCTCGACCAGGCCTCCACCCCCAGGAAGCAGCCCGTGACAGCTGACTAACACCCAGGTACCTATTTTACTGCTAGGTAACAGGGGCATAGGGTGAAAGAAACTCTGCCCATTGTTTCTCGCCGGCGCCTGGGATCGAACCCAGGACCACAGGATCACAAGTCCAGTGTGCTGTCCGCTCGGCCGACCGGCTCCCCTAGAGCCGGTCGCTAGAGGAAGCCCAGGCGGGTACTGCGAACCAACTCCCAAAACTACCGAACAACTTTCTAAAGCTGAACCCCCAGGATGTGTCCACTCACAGGGGCCAAGCAGGGGGTACCACCAAGAACACAGAGATGTCTAGAGAAAAGATCCCCACATATAAAAGAGGCAACCAACCAAAGGCAGACCCCCCCCCCCCCACCAAGCACGGAAATAAAACAAAAGAAAAACCCCGCAAGAGGACAAAGTACCCAGGCGAAACAGAGCCTGCTGCTACAATAGGTGAAAACTAGCTGTGCAGTACCCTGCACCTCCAACCAGTGATAAAAATACATCCTACCCAGAGGCAAGCAAGGACAACAAAAACCCCAGCTGACTCCAAGGGCGGCCTAGTACCACGCAGTAAAAGACACAACGGAGTGTGACGGTGTCCCACCCCTATATTTCTCCTAACCCAGCTTAAGGGGGCAGTCCAATCCAGTTTGGCTCCAAAAATGCAAAAATGAAAACTCGTTCGATTTCAATCAAACTTTTTGACAAGTTCTATATGAAAAGTGTTTCATCTGGTCCAAGTTTCAGCATCGTAGCATAAATAGGAAGGGAGAAAAAATAATGAAGTAGTTGTGAAAAATTATGCCAAAATGGTCAAAATCGATTATGAATCAAAAGTGTCAACTGAAATCATAGCTATGACTCTTTGCTATCACAATAGCATATATTAAACAAATATTATAATTAGTTTAATTGGAAAAAATTTTAGGAAAAAAAAAAAAAAAAAGTTTTTTTTTTTTTTTTTTTTCAATTTTTTTTTTTTCAAATTTTTTTTCGGACGATTTGCATCAAACTTACACACCTTACTGTACGTATACCTATCTGTAAGGATGCCAATTTTGGAGAAAATTGGTTGATGTCAACCTCAGCCACAGATTTTAGAACCTTAGACTTCATTAATTTCTGTTTTTTTTTTCAATTGACACAATGTTTACAAAACTGAATATTTTTTATTCAATTTACATGAAACTTACACAGTATATGTGGAGGGCATGTCTCTACATGTGCAAGATTTCACTTTCTCTAAGTTCATTTATTGATTTTATAATAGCAATAAACATGCCATTTTTGCATAATTTTTTGGGTGGAACTTTGAACATTTGTATTAGGAAAACTAAAGATGTTTTGGAAATCCTAAATCATACAATCATTTATTATATGCTAATGTGTCAGAAAAGTGTCACAGAATAATTATATCTGAAACGTGTGTGAAGAAGTGTAGACTTGAAAATGTGTAAAAAACGTTGAAAAAAAAAAAAAAAAAAAAAAAATCTTTTTCTATTTACGCTGCAGTACTGAAACTTGGGACAATTTCACCACTTTTCATATACAACTAGTCAAATAATATTGGTTGACATTGAACAAATTTTTCTACATAACTAGACTGGGCCCTTAAAGAGTCATATCTCCATAACCTGAGCATTCTCTGATATTCAGGGAACATTTCATATGTGTGAGTGTGGAGCGTTATCAGGTTGGCTGTAAAATTGCCATTTAAGTGTGATTATGCAAGGGACTTACGCCCTTTTGGGGCACAAAATGGAGCCGAGCCATTCTGTTTCCCTCCAAAACGTTGTGACACCTCCCGGCACCTGATTGGCCAGGTGAGGTCACGTGCCGGAAGTAACCAATGACGAGAGCCTTCGGGAGATGTGACGTCACGAGATGGCGGGCTTCCGTGGCGGGCAGAGTAAGTCACGAGCCACCCTAAAGTGTGGACGCGCTCGAGTGAGCTCCAGATCTTGAGGCCAGAAAGCCCCTACCAGTGGATTTAAACATCACTTTAATACTGCAGACATCCCGTGGAGTGCCAGGAAGCAAGGATTGGCCTGGATAGAGAGTCAAGAGCTCTATATTTAAGAGTCTTTAGCAGGGGCAAACGTGGGGCTGGAGATGTCTGGGACGACCGGTGGACCACGTTCTACATATCAAGCGAGTAGCGACGGCTGGGCCGAATCTACTGGAAGTGAGGAAAGGGGAAGCTGTACTAGATTGCAAGTGTGTCTACAGGGCCAGAGAGAGGAGAAGGAGGACAACGGCGCAGGTACCTGACTCCAGTACCCCGAGTGAGAGGAGGAGGAGGACCGTACCTGTGGTCATAGGTAACGAGTAACGTGAGCGTCATTACCTATGTATTTGAGTGAGCCTCCATTCTCTAGGGCTATATTGAGTGAAACCATTTATATCACCTTGCACTGCACATGAGATTGCATCCTTAAATTAAGATAACTAATGAGACCACTGACGTGTTGCTGGGACACGAGTATAAACACCCAGCTGGTGACCTTAGAGCTGACCAGATATCAAAGAGAGGGTCCCAGTGTCAAGACGGGCAGGTTCAGGTGTGTCACAGGTAGACTTGAACCTCTCCACTCGCTAGGGGTATATATAAAGCCAGCCCTTAGTTGACTGGGGGTGCCCCAAAGCGAGCAGTGGCGCCTGGTACTGAGGGGCGAAGAACCGTGGGACGACCCCAACCATAGGTAGGAAGGGGGTGAACCTTGACAGGAGGTAGGCCCCAAGGTGACTTGTGGAAGGTGGCCCCAAGCCCTACCTTGAGGATACCTTGAGGTGCTTCCGGGGCTTATCGTCCCCGCGGCCCGGTCATCGACCAGGCCTCCTGGTTGCTGGACTGATCAACCAGGCTGTTGGACGCGGCTGCTCGCAGCCTGACGTATGAGTCACAGCCTGGTTGATCAGGTATCCTTTGGAGGTGCTTATCCAGTTCTCTCTTGAACACTGTGAGGGGTTTGCCAGTTATGTCCCTTATGTGTAGTGGAAGCGTGTTGAACAGTCTCGGGCCTCTGATGTTGATAGAGTTCTCTCTCAGAGTACCAGTTGCACCTCTGCTTTTCAACGGGGGTATTCTGCACATCCTGCCATGTCTTCTGGTCTCATGTGATGTTATTTCTGTGTGCAGGTTTGGGACCAGCCCCTCTAATATTTTCCACGTGTAAATTATTATGTATCTCTCCCGCCTGCGCTCAAGGGAATACAGATTTAGGCTCTTAAGTCGGTCCCAATAGTTTAGATGTTTTACCGAGTGGATTCTAGCAGTAAAGGACTCTGCACGCTCTCCAGGTCAGCAATTTCACCAGCAGTGAAAGGGGCTGTCATTGTGCAGCAGTACTCCACTCTAGAGAGCACAAGCGTTTTGAAAAGTGTCATCATCAGTATAGCATCTCTAGTGTGAAAAGTTCTTGTTATCCAACCTGTCATTTTTCTTGCAGTTGTGACGGCTACTTTATTGTGTTCTTTAAAGGTAAGGTCTTCCGACATGAGTACACCCAGATCCTTTACATTGCCTTTTCGTTCTATGTTATGATTTGCCTGAGTTTTGTACGTGGTTTCCGTTTTTATATTTTCATTTTTTCCATAGCGCATGAGCTGGAACTTGTCTTCGTTAAACACCATATTATTTTCTGTAGCCCATAGAAAGACCTGATCTACATCTGACTGGAGGTTCGCTGTGTCCTCTATGTTGCCTACTCTCATGAAGATCCTAGTGTCATCTGCAAAGGATGATACAGTGCTATAGGTTGTGCTCTTGTCTATGTCCGATATGAGGATGAGAAAAAGTACTGGAGCAAGCACAGTACCCTGGGGGACTGAGCTCTTAACGGTTGATGGGTTGGATTTATTTTGTTGACTATTACACATTGGGTTCTGTTGGTCAGGAAATTGTAGATCCATCTGCCTACTTTTCCAGTAATTCCTTTTGAGCGCATTTTATGGGCAATAACACCATGGTCACATTTATCAAAAGCTTTTGCGAAATCTGTGTAAATTACATCAGCGTTTTGTTTGTCTTCCATAGCATCTAATGCCATATCATAGTGGTCCAGCAACTGCGACAGGCAAGAGCGCCCTGTTCTGAAACCATGTTGTCCGGGGTTATGGAGATGCTGTGATTCCATGTATTTTGTGATCTTACTTCTTAGCACTCTCTCAAAAATTTTTATGATGTGCGATGTTAGTGCTATCGGTCTGTAATTTTTTGCCTCTGCCTTATTTCCTCCTTTATGAAGTGGTGCTATCTCTGCTGTTTTTAGTATATCAGGAATAACGCCAGTATCTAGGCTTTGTCTCCACAGAATGTGAAGGGCCTGCGATAGTGGTTTTTTACAGTTCTTGATGAATATGGAGTTCCAAGAATCCGGGCCTGGTGCGGAGTGCATAGGCATACTGTTTATGGCTTCTTCAAAATCCAGTGGGGATAGGGTGACGTCTGATATATGATTTGATGTTGGTATCATATCCATGAAAAATTCATTTGGGTTATCGATCTTTAGTGCGTTTAATGGCTCGCTGAAGACAGAGTCGTTGCTTCCTCAGTAGCTCGCTCATTTCTTTGTTGTCATCGGTGAAAGTTCCATCTTCCTTTCGCAGGGGCCCGATACTAGATGTGGTTTTTGATCTTGATTTTGCATAGGAGAAAAAATATTTCGGGTTTCTCTCTATTTCACTGATGGCCTTTTGCTCTCTTTCCCTCTCCTGCGTTTTGTATGATTCTTGTAGCTTGAGTTCAATTTTTCCTATTTCGCTACCTAACCTTCGCCGTTCCTGAGATAGGGTGCGACTCTCAAGTTGTTACCGCGATTCGTTTTCTTCGCCTATATAGGGAACGACGTTCTCGTTCCAATCTGCATCTCTTTCTTTTTCTTAGGGGATGCGGTTTGTACATATTTCTAGTGCTACTGAGCTTATTTTTTCCAGGCACTGGTTCAGGTTCGCATTTCCTAGCTGTTCTTCCCAGTTTATTTCTGTGAAGTCCTGGTTTATTTGCTCCCAGTTTATCTGTTTATTATTGAAGTTGAATTTGCTGAAATCTCCTCCACGGGAATCTGGACTGGTTTTGAAGGTCTATTCCCCATGGTTGTCATAACTTCAATTAAGTTGTGATCTGAGTAACAGGTATTTGTAATCATTATGTTCCTGATCAATTCATCATTATTAGTGAAAATGAGGTCCAGCGTGTTCTCCTTCCTGGTTGGTTCTACTATTTGCTGGTTTAAGGCAAACCTGTCGCACATCCGTAGCAGGTCATTTGCATGTGCCTGTTCATTAAGGCTACTTCCTGGTATTCTTTCTGATATTACTGTATTAGCCAGGTGCTTCCATTTCAGGTGCCGTAGGTTGAAGTCCCCAAGCAGGATGATGTTCGGAGCTGGATTTGTGAGGTTTTCCAAGCAGTGTTCTACTTTCATTAGTTGGTCTTTAAACTGCTGAGGGTTTGCCTCCGGTGACTTATATACAAGGACAATAACTACATTTATAATCTCTATTTTGATTATCAGCACTTCCACCATATCATTTGAGGTGTTAGCAGCTCAGTACAGATGAGTGTGTCTTGATGTATAGGCTGACCCCACCCTGAAGCCGGTGTTTCCTATCACATCTGAAAAGATTGTACTCTGAGATCCATATTTCACCATCATGGTAGTCCTTTGTGTGGGTTTCTGTTAGGGCTGCAAACACTGCATTTGCCTCATGAAGGAGACCATCTATAAAGTGAACTTGTTGGATTTGCGTGTTTTTACCTTGAATGTGGCAAATAAAAATGATGTTATCGTGGTAGTGGAAGTGCTGGATGCTTACTTGGTGTAATATCTGAGGCTTGGTAAGGGGGCCACTGTGTTTGCGTCAGGGGTGTGTTGTTTCGAAGTGATTCGTCCAGTTTCTGGTAGTGGGGCGAGTG
>WNGS01167840.1:12973772-12991476 GCA_020271785.1 Procambarus virginalis | reverse complement strand
TGTTTCCACCTGCGTCCCCTAGGCGTGTGCCCCTTGTGTTAAACAGCCTGTCTTTTGTCCACCAGGTTGTATGTTGCTACTACTGCGCGTGTGCATTAGTACCGTGTTTCGCAGTGGCGTGTCCTTACTCCTGGGGTTTTTTATGCTTCTGCTCTTTCGTCCTGCCTCACCCCAGTCGTTTTCCTGGCATCTCCTTTGGTCAGTTTTGCCTGCACTTGCTGCTATGTTGGGGGACGTGGTCGGTTTCCACCACTTCATTGTTTGTGTTCCCTTGTTTTCCTCCTCTGCCACAGGGGTGTTCTGCGTGTGTTCCTTGGCTTCTTGGGCTTTTTTCGGCCTGTGTCCTGTGGTGTGCTTCTTTGTCTCGGTCTGTTGCTGTTGCTCGTACCTCTTGGTTCGGGTAGGGTTTGGCGGCAACCCTTCCGCCTTTTTGGTTTCCTTGCTTGCCCTGCCACTTGGTTTTTTGGGGTCTTGCGATGTCTCGCGTCGGACCCGTCATTTGTTCTCCTGGCGGGTTTGCTTGCTTTGGGATTTGTCTGTTCGGCAGACGTTCCATCTCCTTGTACCACCTGAGTTCGGTGGTCGCACCCGAGATCTTCTTGCGGCTCCGCCTTTTCCTGGGCTCGGAGGGGCCTTGTCGGGGCTGCTTCCGTCTGCCTCGTGGTCTCGCCTCCGGCTGGTGGTCGGTGTCCCACCTGCGTGTTTTCTCTTGGCGGCAGTATGGGGTGTTTTGGCGGTCCTTCCTTTTCCTGTACCTTCTTAGGTGGTTCCTCTTGTTAGCGTCGGCCTGGTTTTTTGGTGGGGGTTGGGGCCGTCGTCGTGCCACATACTGTCGCCTCTCTCTCTTTTTGTGCGGCGCTGGCGGAGTCGCTTTGGCTTGCTTTCGGTCTTGTTTCTACACCGCTTAGTAAGCTGTCTTGTGCTTCGTTTCCCCTCCGGCCTGTTCGTGCGCCGCTTGCACCATCCTGGTTCTGGTCAGCGTGCTCTGTCTTCTCCTCGGTTGGTAGTGCCTCTTCGGTTCCGGTTTGTTTTTCGTCGGCTCTTTTCCTTTTGGCATTTGCCTCTGGGGGTCGGGTCGCTGTGTTTTCCTGCTCCTTTGGTTTTAGCGTTTTGGTTGTTTGGGTGGTGTCCGCCTCCCGGTTCCGTCCCTTTGATCTTCCTCTGTGGGTAGTTAGCTCCGGGGAGCCGACGGGGCTCCCCCCAGAAAACCAGCGTTGAATGTAATGAAACGCCATTTTCTGGGTGAGTCCCGGAGGCTCCCCGGCAACCCTCCCTCCCTCCGGTCGGCGGTTTTTCGCGTGTCTTGACATCCAGCCTCAGAACTGATGGGTGGATAGCCGGCGTGGGAGGTCTGGGGCTCCACCTTCCCCCTCCCGGGGAGGGGGGAGCTGCGCAGACAGCGGCGCGGTGACGTGTGACGTCACACTAGTTTGCTTGTTTTTCTGTTTGGAGTTCTATCCACTAGTTCGGATTTTGGTAGCAATTTTAACCAGAATAGGGGTTTGTTTTGGGCGCTTACCTTTCTGGGTGCCTGTCCCGGTCGATGGCAGACATAGAATGCTTCCAACCACACGGGGGCTTCTATAGGCCATTGCTCCCCGTGCCTCTCTGAGGGGGCCCGGTTCTGGCCGTGGTCTCCGGTAGGCCTAAGAACTCCATACACATGACTGATGCCAAAGTCTGAAATTAGCATATCAGCCTGGGATAGCTCCGGGGAGCCTCCGGACTCACCCAGAAAATGGCGTTTCATTACATTCAACGCTGGTTTTGGTGTTTGTTTTCTTTATATCCATTTTTTCTCACGCCCTTTCCTCATTACTTCCAGTTCCTTCCTCTCTAATCATAAGTTGGATGTACTCCCTATTGTGCTTGCGGGGGTTGAGCTCTGGTTCTTTGGTTCCGCCTCTCAACAGTCAATTAACTGATGTACAGGTTCATGAGCCTTTTGGGCTCTCTAATCTATCATATCTACACTTCAAACTGAGTATGGAGTCAGCGTCCACCATATCACTGCCTAAATCATTCCATTTGTCAACTACTCTGACACTAAAAAAAAAAATCTAATTTAATTGTCTGGCTCATTTGGGCATTCAATTTCCACCTGTGTCCCTAGTGCATGTACCCCTTGTATTAAATAGTCTGTCTTTACCTACGTTATCAATTCCTTTGAGAATCTTGTATGTGGTGATCATGTCCCCCTAACTCTTCTGTCTTCCAGTGACGTGAGGTTCAATTCCCGTAGTCTCTCCGTTTAGCTCATACCCCCCATGTGTTTGGTGACTATAATCTAGATTTTTTCTTTCAAGGTGAGCTAGTAACAACAACTTTGCTTTGGTGATAGCCAAGCAAATAAACTGAAAAATTTGGCAAATGTATGACATGACTAAAAAATTTGGCAAATGTATGACGTGACTAAAAACTATTCAATTCAAGAGCTATGTATTTAACATTGTCTAACATATACAAGCACTGAAGGCATACATGAATCAATATTCTACATACTGAGGGGAAATGATAATGATAATCATATCAAAAGATAAATGGTCTTTAATTTTGTGTCACATGAAAAATGTAATCAATTTCATAACATATTTAAGTAAAAAATAATCTTATATATATTCTAGAAACCTTAAAGCTTACATCTTAGCTTGAGTGATTTAAAAACATGTTATAATGCAGTGTGTAATCTGAAATTATGCTAATTTTGTTTTAAACTCCATTTTATACCCAACTGTCATTTTTACATTGCTATGGCAATAAACAGTATTTTTTATTTCCTATGAAAATACAATATCAGTGATCTAATTTATTTTTGTGCCATTAAATTTAATGCAATTTTAAAATATTAAGATAAGTTAAGCTGGTAATAAAAACTCGAGGCATACAAGAAAAACTTGTTTATATGACTGATATGATGTACTTTAATACATCAAACTTTACTATACTATACAGTACTGAGATTCAACATACCAGGTTAAAATCTCTATATTTTTATTTCTACCACCTTGAGGAGTATGTCATGGATGTTCAACCCAACAGTACAATAATGACTCATTGTTAAATATTAACAGCTCAAAAAACAGGTTATTGATTATTTAATTAACAGTAGTATAAACTTGAGGACTGCATCATTCTGGGAACATAACTGAAAAGAACAAATCCACAAGGGCCGTGATGAGGGTTCAAATCTACACCTGAATCATCACGCCATTGTGATTTGTGTGTGGATGTGCACATGTGGGTGGGATGTGTACATATAGGTGGGATGTGCACATGTAGGTGGGATGTGTACATATAGGTGGGATGTGCACATGTAGGTGGGATGTGTACATGTAGGTGGGATGTGTACATGTGGGTGGGATGTGCACATGTGGGTGGGATGTGTACATGTAGGTGGGATGTGTACATATAGGTGGGATGTGTACATGTAGGTGGGATGTGTACATGTGGGTGGGATGTGCACATGTGGGTGGGATGTGTACATGTGGGTGGCATCATGACAGCTGATCATTTTCTCCACTGCCATGTATGAGGGATGTCACTGATTATTTTAAATAGTAACTTCTTCAGTAGAGTGCTAATTATCATTTCATGTCTAACAATGCTAGAGTCAACGAAGATAAATTATACAGTAATTTTTCAAGAGACATTTTGAATCATAAATTTTGCTGAATGATTTGTATTGTGAAATGAACACTTCTATTAAGAAGTGCCCGAAATGCTGTGTGTTTAAAGTTCCGCTATTGCCAAAAAAACATTGATATTGCCCGAAACGCTATGCGTACTAGTGGCTTTAGGTATTGTATGTACTAGCTCTATCTATAAATCCAACATTGTGTTTGTAAAACAACTATGTATGTACTTTTCTGAATAAAATTTACTTACTTCTATATAGAAGTAATGATGTCACTTACATGACTCACCTGTTACTGTGATCAGTGCAACACTAAATACTGTATTTGTTGGCACTCAATGCAACAAAAGAGAATTAATCTATGGAATTAGTTTGACTGCATTTTACATGTGACTTTATTTTTCTTCTGACTTGACTTTGATTGGCTTGGATTGCTGCATGCTTTCTGCCCAATTGGCATTTTTGAAATACCAATGTCCTTGAAATTTTTGTGTTTTTCTTTCTGTGGTTCTACTGCATGTGTATGTATACACACATGCATACACAGTATGTAATACAGGATTTAACCTGCACACAGTATTTAAATTTTAAAAATTAATTTGATATGCAAATCATGTCTGTCAAAAGAGAAACTACTGTAATATAAATAAATAAATAAATAATAAATAAATGTTTATTTAGGTAAGGTACATACATACATACAAGAGATTTTACAAAGATTGATGGATTTATAGATAGAGCTAGTACATACAATGCCTAAAGCCACTGTTACGCAAAGCGTTTCGGGCATTGTAAGTATCTGTCTTGGAAACTTTTAGGCAACTCACATTCTCATTTCAATAATACTGTGTAATTCTTAACCTTATTAACTTTGCATCAAATCCATTAAGTTTCCATAACTTACTTGAATTAAGACAACCACAAAATATAAATTAGCACAAATACACAAAAGTACATCACATTTGATTACATTTACTACAAGTATATAAGTCTCTATTGCTGCTGAACGAAGCAGCAACACTAACTCTGGTCAACCAAGTCAATTATAAGATGCATCCAATAGTAGAACCAACCTCTTGGCTGGGGGTAAAACAGCATACTTCATCTTAAAAATACAAAACAAAAATCTAACAGCTTGATGCAGAACTTAAAATTCAAATGCAAAAAAAAAAAAAAAAAAAAGCTAAAATCTCAAAAGAGCTGTATTGAGCTTTAATTTTAATAAATCAGTGCTTAATGAGATGAAAAAGATTTGACTGATGTGAATCGAGTAATCATGTCAAACGCCCACTGTGGCTGGTCGTGAGGTATCATATGCCCAGCATTGCGAACAAGGACTTGAGCAAAGCCAGGAACCTCTCTCACATAACCAGCAACAGTGCCATTCACACGCCACACAAAACGTGGTGCTTCTTGGTACTTGGCAGCATTCTTCCATTTCAAGGAGTTAAGGAAGTTCTCAGTAAGTGTATATGCAATGATCACATCCAGCTGGCCGTTGTATATCAATACTCTGTAGTTATCCAGCAACTGTGGAGAAGAATACAAATGACAACATGCTTATTATAAGAATTTCTGAAAAAAAAATTAATGGACATTTAAAAACATCATTGATGGATATGAAGGATTTTTTCTTAAAGGACCATGGGTAGCAACAACACTTTCAGGAAGATATCTGTAAGTGAATTTACAACAAATCTGCTGTTACTTCAAAACCATAGTGTTCCAGAACCCATGCTGAATGCTGTGATACAAGAATAATAAATCCAACACTAAACTGCCTTAGTAAATATAGTCATGTTCAGAATTTAAGCCGTGAAATAGCCTAGCATACAAACATAACCACTCAGTTTGGAGATGGGCAACAAAAAAAAAAAATTAGGAAAGGCAATGGCATTGCTGTGCTGATGAAAGAACACCTAAAGGTAAACGAAATAATGATTGCCAATCCACGAGAAGTTGACATAATAGCACTACAGATCTGTAGTTAGGATGATAAACTAAACTATCATAAATACATATAGTCCACCGCCATGCAGCATATGGTCAAAGAGGGAGCTAGATAATAAACGTGAGGGTCTCATAACAATAATGAGAGAGATTATAGCGAGAGCTGATAAAGATAAGTCCCGACTGTTGGTAGTCAGCGACTTCAACTTGAAATCCATAAACTGGGAGGCATATGAAGCTAGAACAGAGGATTTTTGGACTTATAGATTTGTAAACCTCATCCTGGAAACATTCATGTTTCAACATGTTAAACAAGCTACAAGGATGAGGGAAGGGGATGTTCCCTCCATGCTGGATTTGATATTTACCAGGAAAGAGGAAGAGATATTTGACATTCAGTGCCTCCCCCCCTTGGGTAAAAGTGACCATGTCTTTTTGGGAATAATTATGCAATGCATTATAATCTGGAAGAAAATGAGGTTGAAGCAGTTGAAAAACCTAATTTCAAGAGAGGTCATTATGGGGATCTCAGACATTTCTTTAAGGAATTTGACTGGAAAGACTTGCTGTTATGACATGAAGTAAATGAGATGTATGTCAAGTTTTTGAAATATATGATAAAGGCACAACAAAATTTATACCAAAGCAGAGATACAGAACAATGAAACAGGATTGGTTCAACAGAAATTGTGAGAGGGCCAGAGACCAAAAGACACAAAAATGGAATCAATAAAGGAAAACATACATACATACATACAAAGATATGAGAAACAACCACACAGCAGTGAGGAGAGAGGCAGAAAGAAATTTTGAAAAAGGAATTGCAGACAAATGTAAAACAGAACCAGGCCTATTCTATAAATTCATAAACAACAAATTGCAGGTAAAGGATAATATTCAGAGGTTGAAAATGGGAAACAGATTCACGGAAAATGAAAAGGAAATGTGTGAAACGTTAAATGAAAAGTTCCAAAGTGTGTTTGAACAAAATGAGATCTTCAGGGAACCAGACACAATAAGAATTCCAGAGAAAAACAGAGTACATAGTGGTGTCTAAAGACGAAGTGGAAAAAATGCTCAAGGAGCTAAGTAAGAACATAACAGTTGGTCCAGATGGAGTTTCACCGTGGGTTCTGAGAGAATGTGCACCTGAGCTCAGCATTCTACTTCAACTGATTTTTCAGGAGTCCCTGTGTACAGGAGTTGTAGCCGATGTGTGGAAAAAGACTAACATAGTTCCAATCTACAAAAGTGAAACCAGGGAAGGGCCCCCTCAATTATAGACCTGTATCATTGACAAGTGTAATAGTCAAAATATTGGAAAAATAATTAAAACTAAATGGGTAGAACACCTTGAGAAAAACAATATAATATCAGACAGACAGTATGGTTTTTGATCTGGAAGATCCTGTGTAACGAATTTACTCAGTTTCAATGATCGAGCCACAGAGATTTTACAGGAAAGAGATGATTGGGTTGACTGCATCTATCTGGACCTAAAAAAGGCTTTTGACAGATTTCCACATAAGAGGTTGTTCTGGAAACTAAAACATATTGGAGGGGTGACAGGTAAGCTTCTAACATGGATGAAAGATTTCCTAACTGATAAAAAAATGAGGGCCGTAATCAGAGGCAATATATCGGACTGGAGGAATGTCACAAGTGGAGTACCACAGGGTTCAGTTCTTCCACCGGTAATGTTCACTGTCTACATAAACAATCAACCAGATGGAATACAGAATTATTTGAACATGTTTGCTGATGATGCTAAGATAATAGGGAAGATAAGAAACTTAGATGATGGTCATACCCATCAAGAAGACCTGGACAAAATAAGTATATGGAGCACCATTTGGCAAAGGGAATTTATGTGAATAAATGCCATGTTATGGAATGTGGAATTGGGAGAACATAGATCCCCACACAACCTATAAATTATTTGAGAAATCTTTAAAGAATTCTGACAAGAGAAAAAGATCTAGGGGTGGTTCTAGACAGAAAACTGTCACCTGAGGACCTCATTAAGAACATTGTGCGAGGAGCCTAACTTTCTAACTTCAGAATTTATTTTAAATACATGGATGGAGAAATACTAAAGAAATTATTCATGACTTTTGTTAGATCAAAGCTGGAATATGCAGTGATTGTATGGTGCCCGTATCTTAAAAAGCACATCAACAAACTGGAAAAGGTGCAAAGACATGCCATTTAGTGGCTCCCAGAACTGAAGGACAAAAGCTATGAACTATCCGATAGATATATCGGATACGAACTAATAGCTACCCTATCATTGCTAAATAAATAGGAATTAAATATGCAAAAACTAGAAGATAGAAGACAATGAGGTGACATGATCACTGCGTACAAAATAGTAACAGGAATCGATAAAATTGATAGGGAAGAATTCCTGAAACCCGGAACTAAGAACAAGAGGTCATAGTGTTCAACCCTTGTGTTGCTAAGGGCAATTTGGCATTTGACACCCACTGGCGCATAAAAAAAAAAAATCTTAATCTGTTAACACTTCGCCACTTTCGGCGTATGGGAAAAAAACATCAGCCTTGTGCTTTCGCCGTTTGGAGCGCCTAAGCGGTAAGACCGAAAAGTGTATACTCTTTTGGCTGTCGTGACACTAATTGTAGGCGTACGTATTTAAATTTGGTATCACTGTGTTCGCAATAGAATTGTCTATAAAGAACATACATATAAAATGCCGTCAAATCATAAGGCATATCAACACCAAATAAAAACTATTGACATCACTTGCCGAGAGCGCCAAACAGCAACAAAATGTTTCCATTCTCCTAATGGTTGTGAAGTCCACAGTTGTCCTACATCGTTAATTTTGGTATCATTGGAATCGCAATAAAATTCTCTATACGGACATATGCATATAAATATAGAATCAATGTCGCAACTGGCCCACAAGAGTGTGGGAAGTGGCTGAAGTGTTACCCGCGGCGGCATATCGGCGAAACCGCATCGAAAAGTGTATATTCAATTCACTGTCCTGACACTATTTTTCGATGTACGTATTTAATTTTTGTACCAATGTGTTCGCAATAGAATGTTCTAGAAGAACATAAGTATAAACCGTCACATAAGGATGCGTTCGACCGGCAACAAATATAAAAACTACGTTGATCATACGAGTCGTGTCAATAATGCAATTGTTTTACCACGATGATTCACTGCCATGCCGTTTTCTCTAATAAGCTCTTCGGTTATTTGAGAAAACGTAAATTTCATGGTGATCATTTCTAAACTATTCCCAAGTAGATAGAATCAAAAATGGAATTTATACAAATATTTTTTCGCATAACTCCATAGAGCGTTATACCTGCGGAACCGTAAGAAAAATAGTCGCCGACTGGAGGCGATAAAAAAGTGCGAGTATTAATTTCTGTTCCCTGATCACGGGAAAAATAATAAAAAAAATCGTAAGTGACATATTTTGGCCGCAATTGCTCGGGGAAATCTGTCAAAAAACCAGCATTGAATGTAATGAAATGACATTTTCTGGGTGAGCCCCGGAGGCTCCTTGGAGCTTATCGGGCTAATGTATGTTATATTAGACCAGGACATTAACTAAGGAGTTCAGACCTACCAGGGGCCAGCACAGAACCTGGCCCCTTCAGAGAGGTTTCAGGGAGCAATGGCACTGGAAAACCCACTTGTGGTTGGTGTTTTCCTTATCTGCCATTGACCGGGGTCAGGCACCCAGAAAGGTAGGCATGACAAAACAAACCCCACATGGTAAAAAAACAAACAAAAAACCGAACAGAGAGGTAGAATCTCCCTACAATCCCAAGGAAACAAGCAAACATCACACTTTACTGCCGCGCTGATCGTCCGCGCAGCCCTCCCTGCCCCGAGAGGGGGAGGGGGGAGCCCTGGACCTACTGCGCCGGCTGCCAAGCATCAGTTCGGAAGCTAAGCTTCAACCAACACAAAAAAAACGCTGACCGGTGGGAGGGAGGGTTGCCAGGGAGCCTCCGGGGCTCACCCAGAAAATGGCGTTTCATTACATTCAACGCTGGTTTTCTGTGGGGAGCCCCTACGGCTCCCTGGAGCTTCATACCCAAAGAGAAGGAAAAGAAAGGGCTAACCCGGAAGGCGGCTGCCACAAACACCGCAATGCAAAGCCGAGACAACAGGATGCAACCTGTGACCCAAGGCAACAAGAACGCACAGGAGCAGACGCGCATAAAGAATGGGCGACCAAGAACCCATGCGACCCTCAATTCCCTGCGCCCGAAATGAGCCCTAGACGTCACCAACACAGCAGCAAAAGCTGCAAACGTCCGAACAGCACGGGCACAAAGACAGACCGCCTGATGGAAGACTGAAAAACTCTGCGGACGACCTGGGAGACCCGAGCTCTGAAACAGGGAACGAGGGGAACTGGATCAAACCAAAGCGCATCCCCAGACACGGTATGCGGGTAACGGCAAAAAACGCAACTGGGCAACACAGGACGCACCCCCGGCCAAACCAATCAAGCATCAATAACCTAAGAACCCCTCCGGAAACCAGCCGTCTCGACCGTCGCCAGGACGGAGAAAGGCTGCACACATACAAATCTACCACCAGTACCAAAGAGCAGAAACCTGAACCGAAGGGGGCTACCACAAACTGAGGAGAAAATAAGAAGGCACCCTGATCAAGGACCAGGACGACGCAGGCGACGCATGAGCAGGCTGGAGGTGAAACAAAACATGAGAAAGCGTACAAAACGGGGCAGATGTGACGTCCACCCCGAACGCAAGCCGGAGCGGCTCCGCCAGTGCTGCACAAAACGAGGCAACAGTAAGAAACATCAATTTACTGTAGTCCTGAACACCCAAGAAAGGGCAAGATAACCCGATGCGAAAGAGAAGACAACGTACAAAGAGCAAGAAAAAGTGCATAGAAACACCAGGAATGTCATACTGTCACCAAGACGAAGCTCGCAGGTGGGACACCGTCAACAAGGCCACCTGAACACTACAGAGATGGTGATACCTGCGTCAAAATACCAGACGCGAAGAGCCGAGGAGGAAACCGCAGGCCGGAGGAAACGACTCAAAATGCCCATGAATTCGTGGGACCAGGCGAGAGCAAACAGCGCCAGCTTCCCCCCTATCACCCCGTCAATGGGACAACCCGCAAAATGGTCAACAACCTTTTCAAGAACCCAACCGACGCTGAGAGAATGTCCGTCACAGTGGATCAGACGCCGACGGCTCCAGAGGAGGTACCGGCCCCGAATCTGGTACTACTGGCTTATGACAACCGAAGGAACCCCGAGACCTGACACGACCCTTCCGGACAGGACCTCCATGATCCCCCCGGAGAACCTACAGGACTGCCAGGAATTTCATACTGCCGTCTAGACGAAACTCTTTGACAGTCGACAAAGGCCGTCAACTAGACGAAGCCGCCTGCAGAAAATGCACCACCGCTGACTCTGCAAACAGCAACGGACAAAAAAAAAAGGAGGGAGGATGAAAATCTATCAGAGCCCAAGAAGATTAAAAAAAAATGGATGAGCACCATAGACAGCACGCGAGGCGAGAAGTGAAGAACAGACACCGCCTCCCTCAGAAACGGCGCATACAACTTCACCAAAGCAGCTGGCACCCGAGCTGCTGAAGCAAGCCCACCAGACCCTGGCCCAGAACCCAGATCCTCCACACCCAGCACGAGCCAATCCGAAGATAGCTCCAGCAGGGAAAAGAAGCGCAAGACCGAGGCCAAGTGCCCATGGGTGCACAAATCCTCGGCCATCAGGGATGCTAAAAGGAGGGAACCTGCACGTGAAGTCGCACCTGGTCGACTTTATAAGGTAAGACAGGGGCGAACAAACATGCCTAGAGGTGCTTTAACTCACCCGCCGGAAAAACTAAACGACCGTAGGCAACTCTTGCCATTCAAGTGCGCAGTCCTACAAAACAAATGCCACGCCCCCCATGAAGAAAAAGCAGTCTGCCAGCCAGGAAGACTCCGGCACCTTGTAACGCACCCAATAAGGAAATGAGGAGCCTACTCAAAAGGAAGAAGGCTTCAATATTGAGGCATAATCCGGGTCTCGCAGGAAGTAAGCCGCAAGGGGCCTCCCACACCTTCCTCAGTGGGATGTAGGAAGCCAAAAACCTCCAGAAGAAGAGAACTGAAGAACCCAAGGGAACTCGGAACCCGGGGAGGAGTCGAACTCATAACAAAATCATACAGGGAGGGGGATAGGAAAACCCCTCCCCCCTGTAACAACAAGCCCTGCACTAAGGGTACCAAACACCCAAGCAGGGACCAGTGGGGCCCAGGCCCTCCGAAGTCAACTCCTCCCCAGCCCCGGAATCCTCCACGTCAGGACCCGGAGCTGAGCCGTCCTACAAACCCTCTGCCTTTGGAGAAAATCAGAGTCCACCGGAAAAGCAGGGATGAAAAGGGCCGCTGGCGTGGCCCAAAAGCTCCGACAGGAGGACCAGGCTTGAATGCCTCCGCCGCCAATCCGGAAGGGGCAATCCCCGAGGCCACCCGAGCCTCACTACCAGTATAAATCAGTGGGGCAGCTGCGGGGCATCCAGAAAGGCAACCACCCTCGCACATTGCTGCAATCTAAACCTCACATGCAATGCTAAAGCTGCCTGCACCCGAATATCAGTCTCAGTGGACTGGGTGAATGGAGTACAAGCAAAGAACACCATTTGCAGGACTCCGGGTCATAGGTGTCACTGACCCAACAGGCAGCATGGCGGAGGCAGACAGTGAGTGTCACCCTGTGACAAGGGGACAGAGCAACCTTCAAACTCACACAGGTGAGGCGGAACTCAGAAGTCTCCTGCAATGGACCACTGAGCCCCAATGGGGGTTTCCAGGGCCCTTAGACTGACTGCTAAGGGAAGCCCAGGCGAGGTACTGCTAACCGGTTATCCCAGAGCTACCAAGCAAATAATCTAAAAGCTGAACCCCTGCGACGTGTGCAAGTACGGAGATCTAGTGGAGGGCCACTAAAAACTTACTAGTGGTCCTACCGCCACACCTGGCAGACCCCCACCAGACAGAACAAAACAAAAACAAAGAAAAACCCTGCAAAAGCACATCTCCAGGCGAACAGAACTGGTTGCTTTGCATATATCAGACAGCTGCACAGTACCTCGTGCCCCAGCCAGCAACGAAACTACCTCCTTCCCAAGGGAAAACAGGAGTAAAAACCACCTCAGCTGAATCCCCAAGAGCGGGCAATCACCGAGCAGCGACAGAACCACATGGAGGTAGCTGCTCCTAAACGGCTCATGGAAGATAACCTTGAGCTGCAAAGGCAGTACTTATGGGGCACCTAGGGAAGGCAGCCCTAGGTGCATGCAGCCCCAGTATTCATGTGTTACTCCTGGCTCCCACACCACCAATACAGAGCAACAACACCACACTGCAGCACTGCGCAAAGAGTGGAGCCAGAGTGATCGACCGTTCACCATCACAACAACCTTTGAACTGAGGAGAGTTGCCAGCGTGGAGGTCTGGGACCCCCCATCCCTTTCCAGGGAGGGGGGGGGGGGTTGAGCAGACGGATGCACGGCAGTTGTAATGATGTCATGTTTGTTTCCCGTTTTTGATTGGGGAGGTCTGTTTTGCTTTTTTGGCTTTCGGTTGGCAATATTTGGCCAACTGTAGTTTGTTTGAAATTCCTACGTTTCTGGGTGCCTGACCTGGTGGATGACAGACAAAGACTGCTTCCAAGTACACTGTGGGGGGGGGGGGGATGTCTTTAGGCCATTGGTCCTCATGCCTCTCTGAGGGGGCAGGTTCTGGCTCTGGTCCCCGGTAGGCCTAGAACTCCTTGATTGACTGTTGCCACGGTCTAATATACACATCAGTCCGGTATAGCTCCGGGGAGCCGAAGGTGCTCTCCACAGAAATGAATGTCACTGCTCCGTGTGAAGTAAATGTCATTGCTCCGTGTGCCTCTTTAAGTGGGCCAGTTTTTGGCACACTGATACTCAGTATTTTTACAGAACTCTGTAGCTGATGAGACTTAGTTGCTGGTACCATATCAGTATATAGTATCTTCAGGGAGCCACAAGAAGCTCCCCCCAAGAAAGAAGGAGCCAAAACTAAAGCCTGGGTGAGCATGGCATACTGACACATAGGATGGATAAAGTCTGCCACAGGCAAGGATAAAGTCTGCTACCACCTCTCAAATGAGAATGGAATGAGCAACTTGGGGCAGGCTATACCACCCAGTACCAAAGCAAAAACATCCAGGCTGCCCTGGAGCTGGTTGGAGAACAGCTCAACCACATTCCAGATGCACACACTGGCTGCCAATTGAGCACGGTCCCATGACCCTTGGAGCTTAACAGTATCGGTCGCTTTGGACACCGATCACATTATTTTTTCTCTTGAGTCCTACCCGTGGACAGGACTCGCATCCACTACAAAAATATTTGTATAAAATTCATTTTTTATCCGATCGACCTCGGGATAGTTTCAAAATAAGCGCCTTTAGAATGTGCACAATTTGATACCAAAATGAAAGATGTAACATGAAACTTGATGTCAGAACACTTGAAAGATTATAAATACGTTTTTGGGTCTAAATTTTAAATTTTAAAATACTGTATTTGTTAAAATTCTATTTATTGTGCTATTATTATGGGACTAGTTTTAAAATGCGCGCCTTTACATTTCAAACAATTTGATACCAAAACAAGCGATGTAACATGAAAATTGATGCCAGAACACTGGAAAGATATAAATAATTTTGATGATGAGCGTCCAAAATTAAAAATATTTGTTAAAATTCCAGTTATTGCTCATTATTATGAGACTAGTTTTAAAATGTGCTCCTTATACTGCAAACATTTTATACCAAAACGAGTGATGTAACATGAAAATTGATGTTATCAAACTGAACGAGTATACACATTAGGTTGTGGTGTGCAAATTAGTGCTCGTTCACGGGTAATTTTAGGCTTTGCTGCGGGCAGTCTCGCCAGGCTTTTGGATATACATCTGCAGGGAATTTAATTGCTAACACAATGATACCAAACAAACGATGTAGCACGAGAATTAACGGTGAGCCAAACGTTAGCCGTGCTGAGCATGCCATTTGCACACCCGCTACACCTGCACACAAAATGTTACTAATCTTTTATTTAATAATGTCAATTTTTCTTGTTAGGCCATTTATTTTCGTATCATTTATCTTGAGGTTATCTTGAGTTATTCTTGAGATGACTTTCAGGGCATTACGTCTTGGTGGCCGCGGTCCTCGACCAGGCCTCCTCTTTTGTTTACACATCCCCAGGAAGCAGCCCGGAGCAACTGTCAATCTCCTGGGACCTATTTACTGCTAGTACCGGAGCATCACAGGGTGAAAGAACTTTTGCCCATTTGTCTCCACCTTCACCGGGGATCGAATCTGAAACCTCAGGACTACGAATCCGACGTGCTGTCCACTCAGCTGTCAGGCGCCCCAATAGCAACTAGCAATGCTCTACATGGGAAAAAACAGGTTGAATGTAATGAAACGCCATTTTCTGGGGGAGTCCGGAGGCTCCCCGAAGCTATCCAGGCTGAAGGGATATGTATACTTTCTGGATCAGTCAATGCATGGAGTTCTTGCTACCGGGGACCACAAGCCAGAACCTGCCCCTCTAGAGAGGCACAAGGAGCAATGCCTAGAGACCTCCCTTTTGGGAGCATTCTATGTCTGCCATCGACGGAAGGCACCCAGAAAGGTAGGCCCCCAAAACAAAACTTATTCTGGTAAAGCTATTGCGACCAAAAGCCGAACAGGGAAGCTCCCCAAACGAAAATACAACTCATGAGTCATCATGTGCCGCGCCCTGTCTGCGCAACCCCCCTCCCCCCGGGAGGGGAAGGGGGGAGCCCCAGCCCCCACGCCGGGACCCAACCTTCAGTTCTTAGGCTGGTGTCAAAAAAAAAAAACACCCCGACGGAGGGAGGGTAGGATGTCCGGGGAGCCTCCGGACTAACCCAGAAAATGGCGTTCATTACAATTAACGCTGGTTTTCGGAAGCCCCGTGGCTCCCCGGAGCTACCTACCCCAAAGATAAGGAAAACAGGGAGGAACCGGGAAGCGGATACCCACTTCCTAACGCAACAAAACGAGACAACTGGCTGCAACCGCCGACCCAATGCAATGCAGGCCATACCTGGCGCTGGAATATATACCAGGTAGCGAGCAGGCCACGGACCCTGTTCGACCTCCAATAAACCCCGCACCAGAATGTCAACCCAAGACATGTGCCAAAGACTGCAACCAAAGCAGCAAACTCACGCACGTCGTGGGGTACGGGATAGAACGCAGGCTGACTAGACTTAATAACCATTGCGACAACCTTGAGAGAGATGCCAGGAACAGGGAAGAAGGGAAGGGTCAACCTAAAGCGCATCCCAGGCGACCATGCAGTGGCGTGCAAATAATGGCGAGAGAGCCGCAACCGGACACACCACATGATGCACACCCCCCGCCCTGACCAACCAGGTAACAACAACCCGAGGCCCCCTCCGAAATGCGACTCCGTTTCATTCTTCGCCAGAAAAAGGAGACAGCTGCACCTGAACAAAACAACCACCAGAACCGAAGGAGCAGAAACCACTGCGCCGTAGGAGAGCATGAAGCTCCGTGACCCCACCCCAAGAGGCTAATGCCAACAGGAAAAGAGCTTTAGAAAAACAATCCCTAATGGAAGGGGCCACGACAACCTGGGGAGAAGAGAGAACACCAGAGCACCTGGTCCAAAGACCAAGACAGCTCAGGAGTGTGCATTGAGCAGGCCGGAGGTGAAACAACGCCCGATGAACCGCGTGCGGTAAGTGGGGCAGAAGTAACATCATACCGAATGCAAGCTGGAGCGTGCGTCCGCCAGCGGCCACCCAAGACGAGGCAAGCAGTACACGGCACCAGACGACAGTTCCGGAACAACCCCTTAGGGAAAGGCAAGACAACCCTATCAGAGAACTGAAGACCCCTTCGCAGAGATAAGAAAACCAGGACTGCCAGGAAACCACACACTGCCTGCCGAGATGAAGCACGCAGGTGGGAGACCAACAACGAAGCCATCAGTGCCCCACAAGCAACGAGAACAAAGAGACAAAACCCCAGACGTGAGACTCGAGGAAAAAGCGAACCAGCTCAGTACAGGGCTGGACCGATCCACAAAAAGAGGCGGATCCGCAGGAAGCCCCTCAGGATCGGAACCGAGGAAAGCAGAGTCCCACAAACAAGGCTGGCAAAAACCAGAGGAACGGCCGCCAGGGGAACCAGGAACCCAATCCCGGTGAGCCGAAAACACAAAACCAACCCGGACGAGCAACGCGCCCCCCCACCAGGACCCTGGAAAGACCAACAAGGCCAAACACCTAAGAGTCAGGGCCCAGACAGAGGCCAACGAGGAACCGAGCACCACGAAATAAAGTGTGAGACGCGAAGCGAAAGCAGGAAAATTGCAACCAGAAGGAGCAGCGCAACCAGCTTCAGCAGGGAAGAACGAGGCACGCGTCATTGAGGTATACAGGAGGATGAGAAATACTCAGGAGGTGTACCGCCAAAAACAAAAAATGCACATTCCGGAAAAGAACAAAGAAAAGCCGGAGCCAGGACCGGAATCAAAGCTATCCCTGTCCCAAGAAAAGGAACCAGGAGGGTAGGAGCAGTTCATCGGAATTCCACAACCTCCCGCAGACATTGCAACAAGGGTGAACAAGAAAAAGGTGAACCCAGTACCAAAACTTACACTGTGGTAGTCCAAAAATCAGGGAACTAAACATGGACAGAGGCCCATCCCAGCACCGAACAACAGTACAGTATAGCCCATAAGCACCGACCAAGATACACAGGCATGTGGAGCATAGAGGGGGCGAAGAACAGAAATAGGCAAGAAAAAAGGCTGGAATATGGACCAAGTAGCAGCCGGTAATGCAATGTACACCGACCAACCACAACGTGTGGTGTGGGTGGACACACATACACAGAGGACACCATAGATATCAGGGTGCACCAGGCACGCACCGAAGATAGGCAAGGAAGGAATTCCAGAGACCAAGGCAAGGAAGGAATGTCCAAGAGACCAAGATCAAGGAAGGACAGCAAACACGAACCATGGGGGATAA